>CM044431.1:74342291-74374794 GCA_024363595.1 Xenopus borealis | reverse complement strand
CAATCTGGCGAAGTAGGCAGTCGAATAACTTTAAAATTTTGATTCCTATGATCATCGAATGATCGTATATACAATCATTTGATCTATTCGTTATTCGATGATCGAAGAGGCCAAATTTTACTTTACAATATCACGAAAAATTCATACGATCGTTATTCGATCAAATTCGATCGATCTTCGATCATTTCACGTGAAATTCGTAAATTTGCCCCTTAAACACGTAGCCCAATGGTCCTTCATATTTGAGTGAAGTCAACAGGCATTAGCAGATTTCAGATGATTACAAAAGAGAAAGCCCTGCACTTGTACACACATTCTTTCTAGATAGCAAATTGCTTGTATTGTATTTTCTACTTGAGGGAGTTAAATATTGTTTTAAGGGAGCATTCACAAGGACAGTAAGGTTTAAAGACACAGAAGAAAAAGAATGTTATAATCATTAAGTGTTTCTTTAACTTCTGCAGCTTGTAGAGTGTGGAAAAACTACCTTCCTGTCATTAATGGCATTGAATCAAAGAGCTTCATGTAAGTACTGGTATTGAACCTGTAATCTAGAATGTACAGGACCTGGGGTTTTGCAGATAATGGATGTTTCTGTATTTAAATCGTCATACCCTAAGTCTACTAGAAAATCATGTAAACATTTAATACACTGTGGTGTTTATACAAATGGCCTAACACAACATACACCCAATAGGCTGGTTTTGCCTCCAATAAGGATTAATTATATCTTATTTGGGATCAAGTACAAAGTACTGTTTTATTATTATTATTATTATTATTATTATTATTATTATTATTAATAAAGAGAAAAAGGAAATCATTTTTAAGAATTTTGATTATTTGATTATAATGGAGTGTATGGGAGATGGTCATTCCATAATTCAGAGATTTCTGGATAATGGATCCCATACCTGTACAAAGTTTTTCCTACATCTCCTATAGGACTAGTATACTTTTCAATTTTTTTATTTATATTGGCATAATGAAAATAATATATATCATATATAATGGTGTCCTGCCAGCCCAGTCCGACCCTGGTCGTAGTACCTGCTGCTTTTGCATGCTCCTAATCCCCCCTGCATGCGAGTGAAAGTGCATGCATAATAGAGGCTGAGGTAATGCTGTCCTTGCAATCTTGTAAATCCAGGGTAACGCCAAATGAAAGTGTACCTCCTTTCCCCTGTAGTGAAAACACAGGACTCCTGTAATGCCACAAGGAAGAACGTCAGTGCTAGATTTCCTGCAGAAGCAGAATAGAACTACCTGTACATACCCCTTAATAGCACAGCTAGGGTAGATGGTGATCAGATCCCATTTAAAGATTAGTTTTGTTTTTTACAGGAAGCCTGAGGTGCATTCTCTTTAGTTACCAAAGGGAAAGGTGCAAAAATTTGCACAAGGGTGTGGTCATCAATAAGCCCTTAAAAATAGAGGCCTTGAACATCCCCATCCAGAAAGCCTGTGTGGGAAATGACCCATTCAGTCACCCGGCAGCAGGGTCGAACTGGGGAGCCTGGGGCCCACAGGGACTGCTGCCCAGGGCCCCCCGCCCCCCTTGCTGTGCCGGCGCCACATGGTATAGTACAACTGACCATGTTTTGCTCTTGCATGGTGTAGAACATGGCATCTGATCAGTGTATTTGAAGCAGTCGGTACATATTTTACAATGAGAGTACCAGTAGTGACCAGAGCTCCACCAGAATTCATGTTTTTCTTTAAAGCATTATTATTATTTTTATTATTATTATTATTATTATTATTAATAATAATAATGTAGTGGCCAGAGGCCCCAGAAGCCCATCCACAAGCCCAGCAAATAGTCACACTAGCCCCTCTGGCATTTACCAGGTACAGATTACAGATTTACAGATTGTATTCCATGCCTGTGTACCATGTAACATTGCTTCACAATTATGTAGTCCATATAGACATATACATTCATATAGTCATAAGTAGCATACCAAGCTCTTCAGTTGAGGCATCTACACAAGTATATATATACATTACTGTTTGAAAACAGTACAGGCACAATACCAATGCAGTCTAAATATTAAATGTTAAGATTTAGAATTAGGTTTTGCAGCACTTGCATCTATACTTGTTCTTCCATCTATCCACAAACACCAGTTCCTTCTCCATCTCTAAAGAAGGTACAGGGAGCATAGAGGCAAGGAAGCCCTTAAGACTTGCCTCCAAAAGTTGCTACTTCCAGGGTTCAGTTTGTGTGTCATTTCTATACATGCAGCTCTAGTGCACTAATGGAGCTTGCCATGAACATGCATTGGCGTGTTCAAATGATGCAATTCAAACCAGTTAAAGCAAAACATGAATGCAACTTGCATGTGATTTAACATGGAAACAAATTTTAGAATACAGGAGGTTCCTGCTAAATAATTTGAAGGTTTTTTTTTACAGTTGCACAGGCTGATAAATTAGCTATCTTTAAGAAGGGGTTGGATTGCTTTTTAGCAAGTGGGGGAATACAGGGTTATGAAAGATAGCTCATAGTTAATCAGGGACTGGAGTCAGGAAAGGATTTTTCCCCCCACTGAATCAAATTGGAAAGGCTTAGGGATTTTGCCTTCCTCTGGATCAACTAGCAGTTAGGCAGGTTATACAGTACATAGACTTAAAAGTTTGAACTTGATGGATGTGTGTATTTTTTTATAACCTTGCTAGCACAAGAGAGCTAGCACAAAATTGTTGCTTTCACAGGCTGTGCAGAAGAGCAGTGGCATTTTGCACTTTGCACTGTAGAATGCTGCTCAATTTTATCTGCTAGGGGAAAAGACAACTCTCTAATATTCAGATCTGACAGGGAATTTCTATGTGTCTTTCATTTACATATTAGCCAAGGAATTCCCATAGCAGAAATCACTCCAACTCCCTGCAGACATATTACCCATTCAGATCTTTAACTAAACCTCTTTACCAGCACTACCCATCCTGCCCATTTAAGCAATATTAAAACACACAATTGTTTAGTCACTTTAGCAGAATGATGACTGGAGCCCCTTCCTTCCCCTCAATATTCACCATACAGATTCAAGAAAAATACAGAAACACATTTATGGGGAAACCTGTTGGTGGTCACAGGATTTATTCAAGGGTGGGAGGGTGGGTGCAAAGGTAAAGGGAGGAAGGGTGCAAGGTTAAAGGTACAGGTACAGGGTGGGTGGCGGGGTACTAGGGTAAAGGGTGGTAGGTGGGGTGCAAAGGTAAAGGGTGGGTGCAAGGGTAAAAGGTTGGAGGGTGGTTGCAAGGGTAAAGGGTGGTAGCAAGTGTAAATGGTGAGAGGGTGGGTGCAAGGTTAAAGGGTGGGTGGTTTCAAGGATAAAGGGTGGGAGAGTGGTTGCAAGGGTGGGAGGGTGGTTGAAAGGGTAAATGGTGGGAGGGTAGATGCAAGGATAAAGGGAGGGAGGGTGGGTGGCTGCAAGGGTAAAGGGAGGGAGGGTAGGTGCAAGGGTAAAGGGAGGGAGAGTGCAAAGGTAAAGTGAGGGTAGCAGGGTGGGTACAAAGGAGCAAGAGTAGGGGGTGCAAGCATAGTAAGGGTAAGGGCTGCAAGAGCAGGTGGGATTGACAGATGGCTGCAAAAATAGGGAAGGTAGGAGGGAGGACAAGAAGGCATTCAAGGAGCAGGGGTGGGTTGATGACTACATACCTTCTTGAAGATCTTTCTGGTGGAACACTGTAAAGAAAAAAAAATCTTAGAAACTGTTAAATAAGAATACATTATAGACAAATTTATTTTAATGATATAAAATCACTTAGCTACATATCAGCTACCTGGAATGGCACCCTTTATTGTTATATTTATCAGCTGGTGAGAGTCTAGAAGATGCTAGTAGGAAAATCTGTTTCCAATGAAGGATATATAAGGCAGAGCTATAGCAGCCCTATGAAATGTACCATAATTCCCTCCTTTTATTGGCCTTCTAGAAAATCAGCACTGCTGTCTGGGACTTGGCCAGCTCTCTGCTCATGGTCACCAATCTAGTACATCCTATAGACAGCCATAACCTGTCCAATTGTGGAAATTCTCTGATAGATCAGGCCACAGGCAAAAAAGACAGAGAACATACAAGGGCAACACTATGGCAGCTTTTCAATATCTCCATTTGTTTTGGCAGACAGCTAGAATGAGTGGAAGTCTATAAAGTAAATGAGAGCCAACATGGTGCATTAGCATATGGAAATAGAAAGCCAGTAATTAGAAATATTACCCAAATCCTCTGGAACCTTAGCGCAAACCTTATTCTCAGGATTGGCCGTTGATGTTCGGCAGCAGGTACATTTTCTTCTTCATGATGTTGCTCTTGTTCCTGCTGTTGTTGCTCTTCTTCCTGTTTTTGTACCACCTCTATCTCTTCTTGCTCCTCCTCTTGTAGATGTTCTTGCCTCCTCTTGTAGATGTTCATCCACTTTCGGTTCCTCATCCTGATGTTCTTTGTGTTGAGTATTGAGGCTACAAGTGCAAATATTACAAATATAATTTCTGCAGGAATAATATACCCTGAGTATTAACCTTATAACTACTACAAACCTGTGTTTACCATAGGTCCCATGCTCTGCTGTAGTAGAGTAGGGAATGTCAATGTGTTTAGTACATTGTATGGGTGGATCCGAGTAAACTGAGAGGCCTGCTCAAACTGAAGAAATATTTCTGTCCACTCTTTGGCTGGATTGAATGGTCCCTAATTCATGGTTTATACTACTGCAAAGCCACACTTCAACTGGTTGTGTGTGACTTTTTATGTTTAACCCCTATAGATTTCTAATTGTAGGCCGCAGCTGAGGAAACTGTATAATGCTGAAAACATGATGGGCTCTGCATTGGTTCCTACATCTAGACGTTATAAAGCTACAACTGGCTACTTGCTCTATCATTTTGTAAATGTTAATGCTCTACATCCATTGGTTTCTAAATATATATATTTCTATATATAGTGAATTCTATATATAAAAGGTATTATAAACTGAAATATGGAAAATAAAATGTAAAATACATACACAGTAGCTTCTTCCAACTCAGTCTCCTGTAAAAATCTCCTTTCCAGCCCCTCCAAAACTTATCTCATAATCTGTCAGGGAAGACACAAGGATTTGTGTATGGGAGAAAGCATCAGGGACAGACAAAGTAATCTGGAGACTTACTTGAAGGGCATCAGCAACCTTCTCATGGTCAGTGGTGTTTTCACTCAGCTGTGGGGGAAGAAACTCAGTGTTAAACAAGCACTGCATTGTATCCATGTTATTATGCTTCCTATGTGGTGCCTTGCAAACAAAATCTGTGCAGTGTCTGTGCATAACCCATAACTGTATTGCAATATTATTTGCTTAGGTGGTTGAATTTAGAAGAGATCAGGGGCGTAACTACAGAGGAAGCAGACCCTGCGGCTGCAGGGGGGCCCAGGAGGAATAGGGGGCCCATTAGGCCCTACTTAATGAGGAATTTCAATAAATAGTGGTAAAACAGGACAACCTCTGGATATTTTGGGGGCCCTAAAATAAATTTGCTGTGGGGCCCAGTAACATCTAGTTACACCACTGGAAGAGATCCAGTAAATAATACTGTTACTAATACTTATAAAGGCACACAGCAAATAATGATAAAAATACTAATAATGCCACTTACAGGAGCTTCTGGCAGCTGGAAATCATCAACAATGTTTTCAAGTTGTTCCTGTAACATAAAGAAAGTGCCAGTGTGAGGAAGAAAAGTATTGTTGCTATCTTGAAAGGAGTCCCCAAATACGTTCTCTAAAGCGCAAGTTGTGTCTTTGCATCCTAGTTATAATTATGATTCCTGAATGACACATAGGGGCTCATTTAAAGGAAAACACAACAGCAATATTATCTGGTAGGTGGGAAGAAATATGGAGTAGCACCAATGTGCAATTAATATTCAGCTGCAGTATCACTATAGGTTAGACATTATGTGTATAATTAAAATAATAATAATTAGCTATATAATTATACGGGTTGCTTGTAGTGGCTTTCTCAAAGTTACTGTTTCTTCCTGATTTAAAGGGCATAATATCAAAATACTCTCAAAAAACCCTCAATAGGATTTTACAATTAATAATGTTGCACCCTACATTTAAATGAAGGCCATGGGGCCCTGGTTTTGCAGGCTTAGGAATAACATTTTAGTTTGCTTCTCAGTTTAGAACATAAAACACATATATTCTCCTTTTGTATTGATTCTATTCAGCTAAAAGTCTGGTGTGTAGTAGTCAACTAAATTGTATAGGCCAAGAGCTGACAATCTAATACCACACTGACCCTAAATATATTGCAAATGTTTAATGAATATAATTTATTCACACGCGGCGCTGCGCTTTCCTGAAATCGCTCGATTTTTGTGCAGCAGGAGTCCGTTAGCATTAGAAACTCAAACTGACAGGCTACGATGGGACAGTCAGGTTGGCAAAACAGTCAGGGTTTAGAAACTTCAACTAACAATTACTTACAAAAATAAACCTCTCAGCAAAAAACAATCAACATGACCTACAGGTAACTTTTAATGGCTCAGAGGTTTGCCATACAGTAAATTCCCTACGGATAGGACAGGAATCAGTATTTTTGATGTTCTTACACTTGCCACCCTTTCTGTTGCCTGAGGTCAAGGGGTTGATAAAAAAAAATTCATCACTTTATAAAGGGAGTTGACCCAAAAACAGGTTGCATGATATTTTACAATAAAGCAAGCAGGGCCTCTCTTCAGTGGACCCCAGTTTTTAGGACATTAGTCACCTGGGCTCTACTTGGTGTTGAGCCCTGCAAACAAATGGAATGAGAGTCCAGATGACAAACAGTAATTGTAATTAATGTTATTTTAGGTTTGGAAGGGGAAATAGCCCACAATAGGCTATATAAGGGCGGAAATAGTAAGCCTCCTATAGAGACCTCCTCTTTGGCTGATGAGAAAAGGAATAGTACATGATGCCAGGGACCCAGAAGTAGGCTACTTTAGGTAAATAGTGTGGTGGTAGGGTAAAGTTGGTTGGTTCTCACTGCACGTGGTGAGAGTCAGTGGCCTTGGTCTCTGGTCTGACTTCCCTCCCTCTCCGTCGTTGCTGCAGGGTGAAGCGAAAAATTAGCAAAAATAGCGAAATCGGAAAGTTCATGAAAATTTGGTGAAATTTTACTGTTTTCACGAAAAAGTTTGGGAAATTCGAACTACTTCACTATAAATTAGTGAATTTCAAGCAATTTCACTATAATTTCGTGAAATTCAAACGTTTTCACTATAAATTCGGGAATATCGAACGTTTTCACTATAAATTCGGGAATTTCGAACGTTTTCACTATAAATTCGGGAATTTCAAACGTTTTCACGAAAAATTCGGTAATTGTGAAAATCGGCGAATTTTCTATGGCAAATTTTCACTGCTATTTCCCAAATTTATTAGCCGGTGGTGAAATCACGGGAATTCGCCACGAATTCGAGCTAGGCGAATAAATTTGCCCATCACTAATGAGGAGTATTAGCATATCACATCAGGGGAGTAGGTAAATGAGGCAGATACAGCAAAATGAAGACTGTTACTCCCATAAGGCATAGTAGTCAAGTGCACATCAATTCCCAAGGCAATACACCTTTAAGTGGTCCTGATCCTGCCCAGTGGAGTGGTTAGGGAGACACCCTATCCAGTGTGGTCCCTTTACTAAAGGCCTACAGGAAAGCTACTCCCTGCTACTTGATCCTTGAAGGAGCATACAGCTGCTCTTGCTATATAAGATGACTATCTCACTCGCCTAGAGAGTCTATAACATCATAACATCATTCACTGGGTTTCCTGGTCCCTGACTCAATCACCAAAGGTATAGGTCCCTTTGGGGCAAAAGCTTTACTGGGGCCTTGGTGATGCCAGGCTCAATGGAACAACCAGCTTCAAGGACACCAGGTGCCAAAGCGGAAGAGGCCACTCCCTGTCCAACACTATAAAGACATGTGGCAGGAAGTGGTCATAACACCCCTGGGCCAATAACTAGTGGGGTAAAATCTAAATTAGATACATGGGCATCTGCCTAGTAACTAGGGAACTAAAGGAAGGTAGGATATAAAGCCATAGGTACATTATAAAACCTTTGGGTCCCTACAGTATCATAAGCCTGCCGGGCTGATTGTCTGTAAGACTGAAGGGGCAGCCCCAAGGGGAGGCTGTGTAGTGTCAGCAAGAAGCTGATTGGAGAGTGCCACTGCCAATATCAGTACGTGGAGGGAGGAGGGAGCAGGAGCAAAGAAGGAGGAGGAGAGATAAGGTGGGACCTCCAGTCCAGGCAGCTGCAGACAATCATGTCATTGAAGTTGAAATGAGTTGCAGTTCCAGCAGCACATTTGTATCTGGATGTACATAAATATAATAAAATTGCCAATGATAAAATATGCAGTGATGTTTAATGTTTAGTATTTTTAGCAAATATATGTGTGTATGTGCGTGTGTGTGTTTGTTTCATTGTTCAAGCATTACAGCCTGGCCCATTTCTGACTGTTTATAACAACGTCATGTTCTTAGAGAACAGAGAAGCTGCCCTGGTGGAAAGGTGGGGTATCAGGTGTGGGTCTGTGTGATCCTGCTGTGTTCCTGGGTGCACAACAGCACATCTTATCTGAATCAGTTATGTATCTGTGTGCCTGCCAAAGAATAGCTTATTATTATATCAGGCCAGGACTGGCAATCTATGGATTCATGCAAATGGGCTACTGTAAGATGCCGTAGTGATAGTCGCTATTTATTGGTCTGATGGGGCTGTTTGGTCCTTAACTTTTCAGTTTATACCTACTCGTTGGTAGGTTCATACTTATAAAAGGATGCATATAGAAGGACTGTGGAGTCGAGTCTTTAATGGACTGGAATACTAAAGTATCTACAATGCAGTAGTTTAACTTGTGCCTTCTTTTGTTAATATCCATTGGCAATGTTACCTGGACAATAACACAATAAGTGCTAACGTAGAGGAAAATGTTCATCTTTGTGAATTTGCGAAGTTACGATCCTTCGTCAGTGCGCAATTTCGCCTGGAGTAAGGGTGCGCAAGTCTATCTACTTCGCTAGCGAAAATTCGCCAGAGTCCGTGTTAGTGAATTTGTGAAGTTGCGAAATGACGTCACGCTGGCGAATTAGCGCTAGCTTTAGATGCTTCGCGCTTTAGTGAATTTGCCCCATAGAGAGGGGCAGATTTACAAACTTTGTGTGAAGAATTCTAAGTTTGATCGAATTTGCATAAAATTCGAATTTGAATCTTCAAATATGCAAATTAGGCAAATTCGACCATAGAATAACATTTTATTTGAATATTCGACTATTCGATGGTCGAAGTACTTCCCCTATTCGACCACCTAGTTCGCCAGATCCAAGCTGCCGAATTGGGGACCATTATTTTTGATTGAATAAAAAAAATTTGATCAATCGATAAAATCGTTTGAATCGAACGATTTGAACGATTAATCAATCAAATTTTTTTCTATTCGATTGATCGAATTGCGGTAAAATCCTTCAATATTCGAATTCGAAGGATTTTACTTCACATGGTCGAATTTTGATTTTTTTTTATTCGAAATTCGACCAATAGTAAATCTACCCCTTAAAATGTGTTTTAAGTTCACAAAGTCTACAGTATTAATCAGGCCAAGTTTTTGTTCACATTGCAGCAATGCTTCTTGAGAACATTGTAATCTCAATTACCACATTGGTGAAAGCATAGCTTTGTTTTTCTCTGTTCTTAGTTCTATCATGTTGAAACAGACAAGCAAATAATGTAATCCATCTTTAGAGAATAAAGAGTTCCCGAAAGAGTAAGCACGGAACTCCTTAAATCTGCAGAACAGGTAAGCTGCTTTGCATGTGCTTTGTAATTGTCTACTGTTTATATATGGTCCACTTCACATGCCAGCACTATTTCCATTTCAAACCAATTGGTTGTTTTTAAGTTATAGCCAAGCATTAGGTTTGCTTGAACACAAAGTACAACAATTTTAATTCTTCACATGGAAGAGTTTAGTGATGAAGCTTGCTTTTCCTATTACAAATTAAAGAGAGCAAAAAGTAAACCCAGAAAACAAAGTATTCAAAGGACAAGCCATTTTTAATAATTTTACAATGATGACGTTTTGGAAAAAGTAGAAACATCTGCAATGTACTTCATTGCAAGTGTCAAATGGTCCTTTGTGGACTGTGCCTGACAGCTATTGCCTCATTTAAATTAATGGGGGGAAAATGTGAAATGTGGAAAAAAACGTTTGCAAAGACCATTGCAAATGTTAGTGACCGATTAAAGACCTCAACGACTTTGTGACCAAATTGCTTTTGCAAACATTTACAGTGTATGTAATAAAATTTTGAAATCGCAAAGCGTATTTTTTGACAAAATATTTAACAAAACTCCAGAGCAGGTGTTGACACTAATCTTTGCTTAGTGATGTAATATTCACCAGCAAATGATTTTACATTGTGAACAAAGTTAAGGCCCCTATATCGGGGAAGCCCGTTGGAGGGCCCCACACACGGGCCAATAATCTGTTGGTCTGTCGACAATTTTTATAGGCCCGCGTGTGGGGCCCTCCAATGGGCTTCCCCGATTGCTGTCGGACTAGGGCCCACAATTGGCACACAATTGTCGATTGGCACACGTTGCCCTAGACACAGTGCAATTTAGGAAAACTGTACTCTGTTTTTATGCATTCAATTTTTTTGTATTTATTGCAAAGTCATGGATATGTTTCAAACTCAGAACAAATTACCTTTTTTGGATATGATGATTCAGGTAGGGGTGATTGTTCTTAAGTCAAATCCCATGTTATATAGGGATGAGCAAATAGTTGATCTATTTATACAACAAACTTTTCAGAATTCCTTGGATTTTTCACAAGTAAAACATTCTAAATCTCAGATTCATGGCCAAAACCCCCTTTTTTTATTTCTGCTGGTCTCAATAAAAAAACTAAAATCTACTTAAAATGAACACCATAAATTAGAATTCACCTGTATTATATAAGCTTGAAGTCAGCCACAATGAGTAAGGTATTTGTCTCCAAAAGGCTGCCTTACCATAGTTGATTAAATGGATCTGACAGATGATAATATACAGGAATGATGCGCAAGGTATAAATATATATATATATATATAGAGAGAGACAGAGACAGTAATTATATACAATATTGTACCCAGTGGTCCTAATTTCTTCTATAATTCAGAAATCAAAAGGGCAATATTGCTTCAAAGGCTTGACAGCTATAAATACATACAGTATTAGGTTCTATAGAAAATACCTTCCTGAAGATAATGGGCTTCTTCAGGAATTAGGTGTGTCCTTGTTGACAGTAAAGGGCTGTATTTATATAATATACAAATAACCCTTGATGTAAAGGCAACAGCAGTTATGACATTGTCAATCCTTTTTTAATTTCCCAAGAGGTAAATGATGGTATAATTCTTCTGCTGTTGTATTCATCAATAGTGGCTATAACCATTATTTGGTTTTTAATTGCCCTATTTATTTTAAAGAACATTGCATTTAAGAAATGGTAAATTTCATTATTTGTCTGGCTTTAAGTATGTCTGTAAAGAAAGTATACCTACCTCTTGAAAAGCATACATACATGCATATTGTAACAGCTATCTGAAAAAATTACAGTGGAGACTTAACTCTTAGGGGTTAAGTGACTCCTAGTTGTCTGTGGGTACAATGAGAAGGACCTTGGGTGGACTGAATTGCTACTTATCTCTGAATCTCTGAGCACTGCATTCAACACAAATATAGAGAATTTTTGTTCTTAGTCTGGCAGGTTTCTGTTCTAAAATTTAAATATTGTGTTGTTGTTGTTGTACATTTCTGTCATGATGTGACTCTCTATTCTTAAAATAAAATAAAAAAAATGTAAGAACATTATGGGGCAATTTTACAAAATTCACCATGCTAGCGTATAAACCTGGAAGGTCCATAGCCTTTCTCATTTTGAGAAAGGTTAGGGAACTAGCCGAAACATCAGTCTACCATAAGTCCTGTGAGTGTGAGCTTCTATTGAGTTTATATCTATCTATATATATATATATATATATATAATACACAAAAGACGTGAATATTTTGTAAATTATATCCTTATAAACGGTGAGTTCTGATGTTATCAGTTATAAATGGTAAGTTCTGATGTAATTTCTGTCACATGACTCACTGAAACTTGTGTATTATAATAAATAAAGTACCCCCAGTTGCAAAATATGAGGATATTAGAAGTTACCTCGGAGTTCCATGACCTGTATAAGAACACGCTGTCTTCTGCCTCATGTTTTTATATGGTCATGAAACTCCTCTATAACTTATAATATCCTTATATTTTACAAGAGGGGTACTTTTTTCACTATATATAGATATATATACTGTATGCAAATTTGATTTAGCTTTTGAGATTGAAGAAAGTATCTTGCAACCTCACCTGCCAGTGGAAAAAGACTGCACTTTTCCTAGTTTGCACCAGTGTGGAATATAATAAATATGCTGAAAGGGTCATAATTTCTGCACCACAAATCAAGGTCTTCAAACATGTTCTATTGCACAATTTATATTTGCAATAGTAAAACTGACTTTTCAATGACTTTTATTAAATTTTTACCATTGGCATCCATAGAGTAAATGTCAGTGTAATGTGAAATGTAAGAAAATTATTGAAAAAGGTAAATTTTGTTATCCAGAAACCTCTGAATTATGGAAGGCCATATCCCATAGACTCCATTTTAATCAAATAATTGGAAACTTTAAAAATAATTTCCTTTTTCTCTGTAATAATAAAACAGTACCTTGTACTTGATCCCAACTAAGATATAATTAAACCTTATGGAAGGCAGTATCCTCCTACTGGATGTTTGATTTATGTTTAAATAATTTTTTAATAGACTAAGGGGCAGATTTACTAAATTCACATGTATTCACATGAATGATTCGAAATTCGATCGTATTTTGAAAAAGATTTGAATTTCAAATATGCAAATTAGGTGACTTTGACCAGTGAATTCTGTAAATTTGATCGAATCGAATGATTCAAATAATTAGAATAAAAAAACTAAATTGTTATAATTATCTGTGGTTCTGGAGCAGAAGCTAGAGTAGGAAATATCCATGGTCCAGGGTGATATCCAAATTCATTATATATATATTTAATAATGCATCAGACTAATCATGCACTGAAAAAAAAATCTAATTCAGCATCACTGAAATCCTATGGTCAGTCATGCATTTTATTTGCTGAATGCTGGACAGCACAGTCTTAGGACAAAAATGCATTTTGACATATCCCTTCTTGTTAAAGAGCCAACATGATGGCTTAGCAAAGTAGCTGAGTCAGAGAAAACTAAGTGACTATTTCTGTTAATGCAAGAATTTTAACATATCTAAAAAAAAACACACTAGAATCAGCACTTTGGTCACAGGTTGATGTTATAGAATTAATGTACAGAAGTTAAGAATCATATATAATTTAACAACTAAAGGACGAACAGAGTAAACTGATTTGTTTTCCGTCAAGGGTGTAACTAGAGTATAGCTTGCAACTCTCCTACCAGAATAATAAAATTATAATCATGTATTGCTGTATTATTACTTTTTTCAGGTCAATGTGTATTATTTTTTTCACATAGTTAATGGTAATTGTAGCGGGTTCATAAATTACAGTTCTTATGTTATGGAAAAACTATGGTTACACTTCACAAGGAAACTTTGGGCGAATTCGTAAAACGAAGCGCCATGTGTGCTTTAGCGCAGGCGACTTTTCACAGCAAGGCACTTCGGGGAGTTTGTCACCCTGAAGAGAAGGCGATTAGTCGCCAGTTGACTAAATCTCCCCGAATCTGCCCGTGTGTCACAACCCTTTAAGTAATGAAAATATCATGTACTGTGGCCCTGCACTGGTAAAACTGAACTGTTTGCTTCAGAAACACTAGTATATTTCATGTAAACAAGCTGCTGTGTAGCAATGTCGGAAACTGAAAAAAGACTATATGGCACAGGTTAGATAGTGGATAACAGATCACACCATTATGTTCTACAGAGTTTATCTGTTATCTGCTGTGTAATCTGAGCCTTTTCTCCTTTGAATGACTGCCCACATTGCTACTCAGCAGCTTATTTATATAAACCAGTGATCCCCAACCAGTAGCTTGTGAGCAACATGGATGTTGCTCCCAATGACCTCAAAGCAGGTGCTTATTTTTGAATTCCAGGCTTGGAAGCAAGTTTTAATTGCATAAAAATTAAGTATGGTGCCAAGTAGAGCCTCCTGTAAGATGCCAGTCCACATAGGAGCTACCATATAACAAATTAGACAAAATAGACAAGTATTTTTTCAGACTTTTTTTAAAAGTAGTATTGAACAGGGAACTGTCATGGGGCATAAATTAGGGCTTAGGCTAATGTAATGAAACAATTTTAGTTGCTGAATTATTTAATTTAAACTTTCAAGATTTTGTTGATTGATACCTCTTGAAAAAGTACCTCTCAGAAAACGTACATGTAAACAAATACTGGATCCTGGATTTTTACCACAATTTTCTTGTATCGTACAGAAAACACAATATCTAATTTTAATTAAAGTGGACCCGTCACCCCAAAAAAAGTATTCAGAATCATATTTTATCACATTAGTCAAGCAAAATGAACATTAATTACATTATATAGGTTATTTTAATCTTGTTTTCTTCAGTCTGGGAATTCATAACTATAGCAACCAAGCAGGAGCCATTTTGTGGACACTGTTATTAAGGCAAGCATTATATCATCTTAGAATCTTGTTTGTGCACCAGAATGGGGGACCCGATGTCTATCCCCCATGTCCTGGCTACACAATTAAATGGTAAAGAGAACTGGGGGAATGTGTGGGGAGCAGTGGCATCTAGGAAATGCTGAATGGAAAGTGAAAGTAATTATCTGCTCCGCCTCTATGCCTAAGGCATAGAGGAGTGGCACACAATATTTGATTGACAGCTGAGATTTTAAAATGAGCTTAAAACAGCTATGAATGCTTTAATACAAATTTGAAATTGGATTTCATGTTTAATTTGAAAAGGACTTTTACTATACAGATTTTTGTGTCTGGGTGACAGGTCCACTTTAAATTGTCTCATTGAGACTACCCCAGGGGGAGTATACAAACTCCTAATAAATAGTGCCCTGGCTGGAGTCTAACCTAGGTACCCACCATGCAAGGGGGTCATTTATTAACACTGGGCAAATTTGTTACCCATAGCAACCAATCAAAAGGCTGCATTCATTGTTTTACTTCCAGCTGGCTTTAAAAAGGTAATCACTGATTGGTTGCTATAGGTAACTGCCCATGGCCAAATTTGCCCAGTGTTGATAAATGAGCTCAATTAGTACTTCTCAGAGATAGTGTCAACATTTTTACAACAATTTGGCCACTGGGTCATTGGAGAGAAGAATAAGAAGAACCCTAAATAGTGACATCTAATAGTTATTGTAAACCTTTTTAAAATAAAAAGTGAGTCATAACTACCACTCTAGGTTGCAGAGTTTTAGGATGCTTTTCCCATGATCACTACTGGTGGCTTGATGGATAGTAAATCATTTATGAATCACTGAAGGGATTGTGATGCAGAAGACGTTTTGAATGTCCTAATACTCTGGGGTGATGACAAAATATTTACAAACAGTTCTCACTTTCGCTTTGGAAATTTGACTTCCATTGCACTCCATTGAAACTGTACCATTCGGCGGCCATATTGTCATGGAAAAACCAACAATGACTGTTAGACAACATCAAACAGAAACTGCTTGTACTAAGATGTATCCATAGTGTGTCCGTTTGATTTATTCAGTTTTTGTTTTACAAAATATCTCACCAAACTTGATGACCATGATGAACAACCTTGAACCTTAAACTAGGAAAGTGGACAAACTACAATGTATTTCATAGTGTTTTTGTGCTTTCAATAATGTATTCACATGGACCTAGGCATGAAATGGCATTTATTATCAAATGCATATAGAATGAATAAATTCAACTGGATATAGCGCTGTATGAATTTCCAAATTCTCGCTTGTTTCTATCACTCTGGGGAGCACAGTTACTTAAAAAAAAAAAAATTTTCTCACCAGGCAAAAGTTTATTATAGCCATCAATTGTGAGAATATTTATTGCTGGAGCTGAGACTAAAGTGATGCTATACAGGTCCATTATCCAGAAAGCTCTGAATTACCAAAAGGCCATCTCCCATAGACTCCATTTTATCCCAATAATCCAAATTTTAAAAGATGATTTTTCTTTTTCTCTGTAATAATAAAACAGTACCTTGTACTTAATCCAAAGACATATATAATTAATACTTATTGAAAGCCAAACCAGCCTATTGGGTTTATTTAATGTTTATATGATTTTCTAGTAGACTATAGTAAAAGGTATGAAAATCCAAATTACGGAAAGGTAATTTTTTTCCTGGAAAAATCCATTCTGGATAACAGGTTCCAATCCTGTATTTCTAGGAAGGGGGTCATTTATTAACTGAAGTTTTGCTGCAATTGGAGTTTTTTGTGAAAAAGCAGAAATTCCAATTTGAGTTTACAAAACCCAAAGTTTCTAGCTTTATTAAGCCCAAAAATATAAACGTTTAAAACATATAAAGATTTAGCATCTAAAAGCTGCCACAGGCAAGTAGAAGTTCATTTTTAGCAATATTCAAGCTATTATTCAATTCTCGTTTTCGAGATTAATTTAAACTTTAGTAGACTCATTGAAAATGATGGGTAGAGTGTGATTTCACTGTGTTTGAGTCATTTTTTTTTTAGCTTTTGATATTCAAGTTCTTTAATAAATAAGCACTTTTTCGAGATGTTTGAGTGTTAGGATTAGAAAAAAATCAATATTTCGATTTTTGATAAATCTACCTCTCCGTGTACTTTTTAATAATTGTTTGAAAAACAATATGATTTCTCTCACATTCACAAAATGTATGTCATTTCCAGTTTTCTATTTCCATTAAAAATGCTAAATCTGCTGCAAATATTCTTTAAGTGACTTTATACAGATAGGGTATGCAAATCTAATTACATAGATCAGTATCACTTCATCTACCATTCATCATACTAGAATTAAATATTTCTAAAAGAGAATAAAATCAGGGGTGGAACTACCGGGGGAGCAGGGGGTGCAATTGGGCCAAGACTCTCCCCCCTTCAGGGTGGGGGTCGACTCGGCTGCACATCCCACACCAGGGCCTGTCCCCCTCTTACTTAATAAAGCATATGCCAGTGGTGCCTGTGCTCAGCTCATCTCCACATCTCTAGCAATCGGGAGTCAACCCTTCTTTTGACGAGCACTGCATAATATGTTGGTGCTGTAGAAATGCATATCAATAATAATTTTAAAATAAAAACTCGTAAAATAAATAGGCTGTACAAAACAAAATATGTTTTTAATATAGTTAATTAGGCAAAAATGTAACCTATAAAGGCTGGATTGACTGGATGTCTAACATAATAGCCAGCTCTCTTGGTTTCCACTGATTGGCTACCCAGTTACAAAGCAGTAACCTATCAGTGACTTGAGGGGGGCCACATGGGCCATAACTGCTATTGAATCTGAGCTGAATTCTGAGGATGAATTGCAAACTGGCTGAACATTTATGTCCCATGTGGCCCCCCTTCAAGTCGCTGACTAACTTAGAGTTAGAGAGCTGAAAAGCAAAATATTGTGAAATTTCCTTCGAACGTCCCAAAAATTCGTACGAATCGAACGCTACAATCGTATGAATGGTATTCGAGCAGGGCTTAGCCTCAGAAGCCTATGGAGAGCTTCCCATAGGCTTCTCTTACAATTCGGTAGGTTCAATCTGGCGAAGTAGGCAGTCGAATAACTTTAAAATTTTGATTCGTTTTGATCGTTCGATCTAGTCGATATTCGATGATCGAAGATGCCAAATTCGCATACCTGATTTTATGAAAAATTCGTACAATCGTAATTCGATCGAACTTTGATCATTTCACGTGAATTTCGTAAATTTGCCCCTTAGTCTCATTCCTCAAGAATATACATGTAGGGACTGTAAGGGAAAGTTATTCATGTCATATACAGTATATTTACATCAGCTTTTACTCAATATTACACAACTTTATAAAAACGAAGCAGGGACTGAAGTGTCACGTAAGCAAATAAGATTATGTTATCTCATCTGCTCTCGAATTATGAAAGCTAACTTTTGATTGGTTACTATTTCCGCATTGTCTGAAACTTTGGGATTTTTGCCCATAAAGGTTCGGGTTTAACCCTCAGTTAAGATGGTGAGAAAATGACATTGCACAGGCCTGCGACCCTTGCATCTTTTCAGCCGGCTTTCAGTTGGGCCACAGGTTACACATGATGTGACAGTTCTCCAATCACAGTACTAGTCCACCACTGGTTTGAAGTAGAAGGTGTGTTGGTACCTGAACCAATTCCATTTTGAGAAGTGGTTTTGATGGCAGGTCAACTAACACGTGAAGGGATTACCCTGAAGGGCAGCTCTGACATTGTATCAGTGTTTTTCTGTAAGTGGGTGAGGCATAGGGTTACCACCTGGCCAGTATTTTAGCCGCCTGACCAGTAAAAATGATGCTTGACCTCAATGTGTTAATAGGAATTTGTTTTAAAAAAAAGTTGGCAACCATAGTGAGGTGGGAAGTGAATGGTTGATTGTAATGGCTGGAGCAAATAACTGAGCCTTGGGCATGGCTGAAATGTGGGCATCTTTTTGTTCTAATTCAAATTATCCAGAAAGCTCCAAATTAGAGGAAGGTTGTCCCCCGCAGACACTATTTTAATTGAATAATTCAATTTTTTTAAACTGAATCCCTTTGTCTCTGTAATAATAAAACAGTACCATGTACTAGATCTTAAATAAATACATTCATATTGGAGGCAAACCAGTTTTTTTTTAATGCTTACATTTATTTTTAATAGATAAAGTATGGAGATTTTTTTTATTTAATTTCAGAAACATCCTTTATCCGAAAAAACCCCAGGTCCCGACCATTCTGGATAACAGGTCCTATACCTGTATTTACTTTGTCTGGTGTACATATATATATTGTATGAAGATGGGTGGGCTCAGAACCCTGCTAAACTGTTGGGCATATCATACCAAGCAGCCAGTGACTTCATTAAAGAAGGTGAAAATACGTCAATCTCTAATTTTAGCATTATACTTTATTTATATAGTGCCAAAGCACTATAGAGATTGCTCATAATTTACATCATCATCCCCCACCCTAGTAGATATTGTATTATTAGGTTGTTACCATGCATAAAGCTCATGGCAACAGCAACGCGACTGAACCTAGAACACCGGCACTGCAAGTAAACAGGATAGGCCAAAGTCAATATTCAAGTGAAGTAAACAGATCCTAGAGAGTTCCTGAGGAACCTGCATGTTGATGTCAGATTCATGTATACTGTGCTTTAGTGTTCTTTCTTTTAGGAAATTCATAAGCAAAGGAAATGTGTGTCACTGCTCATATGTAATTCTAAGACTTGCCTTTGTAGTTACTTTTTATGTCACGGTAAAGAAATCTTTTTAAAGTTTTATGATCCTCTTCCATTTTTTGCGACCCGTACCAGAAACCTGCAATCCACAACCCGGACCCATGACCCGCTGAACATCAAGAATCAAGAAGTACTGTCATACTGCCAATCAAAAATCAGGAAGTGCTGTCATGCTGCCAATCAAGAATAACGAAGTGCTGTCATGCTGCCAATCAAGAATAAGGAAGTACTGTCATTGTAATCGGAAGTGACATCATTAGAAGTAGTCGCAATCAGAAAACATTAGTAAAAATCGCTATTGAGAACGAGTCATCGCATTGAATTCGACGCGCGTCACTTTCGTCGCGTAGCGTCAAAAACGACGCACAACTTGTTTTTTTTTTTGGCGAATTTTCGCCAGGCGAATTTTCACTGGCGTTTCGCAAATTTATTCGCCAGCGCCCCCAGCTAATAAATTCGCCCATCACTACTCTACAACCATGTTCCATTCAAACATCTTTTTTTGTTTGCTTGTATTCTCATCTTCTGTTATATCATTAGGGGACATTTATCTTTACTGCCAACATCTTGTTTGCCATTCATTTTGTAGAGGTCTCATTTATTTCCCCATCAGATAAATTTGTTTGACATCCTTGTTTGCAAAGTTTGGGAAAAAGCCTACATGTGATTTTTCTTCATCTTGGTCTAATGTATTGATTAATTCCTACAAAGATAAATGTATGTTCTGTACGTGTATGGAACCTGTTATCCACAAAGCTTGGACCCTGGGGTTTTCAGGATAACAGATTTTTCTGTAATTTGGATCTCCATACCTTAAGTCTACTAGAAAATCATTTAAACATTAAATAAACCCAATAGGCTGGATATCTTAGTTTGGATCAAGTACAAGCTACTGCTTTATTATTACAGAAAGGAAATCATTTTTAAAAATGTTGATAAAATGGAGCCTATGGCAGAAGGCATTTTCGTAATTCAGAGCTTTCTGGATAAGGAGTTTCCGGTTAACGGATTCTATACCCGTAAATCTGTATTTATATAATCCTACTTGTCTGTATAATGCTATAATAAGAGATGCGAAGGACGGTGGCCCCTGCTCAGGCTTAAATTTATTTGACAAAAATAGGAGGGTTACAAGCACAGGCATACCCATATTGAATTGTAGTGCTCCAAAAGGCAGGATTTGAGTTTTTAATTACTGTAGCTGAAACAGAGTTTCTGATGGAGGAATTTAGGAATTTAAAGAGGTTTTTCACTTTTGCATTAACTCTTAGGGGCACATTTACTAAGGGCCGAAGTGAATATTCGAATAAAATTTGAATTTTAAAAATTCAAATAAAATTAGAATTTTAAAAATTAGAATTTCGAAGTAATTTTGGGCTGCTTTGACTATAGAATAGGCCAAAATTCAATTATAATAGAAAACATTTGAAAAGTCGAATTTTCAAAGTACTGGCCCTTTAAAATCCTTCAACTTCGACTGAAATCTACCGAATTGCCATTGTAGCCTATGGGTGACCTCCTAGAAACTTTCCTGAAATTTATTCTAAGTTGTAAGAATTTGAAGGATTTTGCGCAAAATCCTTCGAGTCGTTCAATACGAACGATGTGATAGAATGATTCGAACGATTTTTATTCAATTGAAAATGGACCTATTCGATTGAAAAAGCCCTTTAAAGTTGTTTCACTTCAAAATTCAACTATTAGTAAATCTGCCCCTTTGTATAATGTAGACAGTGATTTTTACAAATCATTTTCCTTTTTTATTAATTGTGGTTTTTGAGTTTTTTTTATATTCAGCAGCTCGCCAGTTTGCAATTTCTGGTTGCTTGGGTCCAACTTACACAAGCAACTATGCACTGATTTACATAAGGGCCTCAATTATGAATAGGAGAGGACTAAATTGAGACTAGTGATTAAAAAATAGCAATAACAATACATTTGTAACCTTACTGAGCATTTGATTTTTAGATGGGGTCATTTATAAAGTTTGCGCAGAGCCTGTTTATTTGCAAATAACATAGCATGTTATATTATGTTATACAGTATATTCGCAATTATATAACATAAGGAACAATGACAGATGAAGAATACTATTATTTCCCATTATGTCTGACATGTACATGCTATAGAAATCTCCAGCTCTTTATTATTCTCCTAAAAGCCAGACTGATAGTAGGCAGCATTTAGATCTGTTGAAAACCGTGATGTTAAATCTCTTTCTTTTCATACAGGAGATAATGTTTTCCCTGGAAAACTACAGGGAGGAGGAGACAAATCTCCAACGTCTCCTCTACCTTTACGGTAAGTATAATAGTCATCATCCATTCCTTAATTCAATGTGCTCCTCAGTAGACTAAAAGCTTTTCACCAGAAATAGAAAGTGTAACGGCAAAGTCTGCAGTGTTAGTTTATTGTATGTGAATGCCCTTACCTACCTACTCAGTATTTAATGGAAATTTGTTTTTCGTTGCAGAACGTTACCACCGAAGAAATTTTGGGACAATGGACAACTTGTAAGTAAAACAAAAATCAGCTTTATAATTTATATCATAATATTTGTGAATTGTTTGCTATTGCACCAGGGGTATGTACCGGAGCAATGAGGGTGCAAAATGGCATTCCTTATTGCCCTTAGCATTGGGTGTCAAGTGAGGTGGCCTGTTTAATACCTCTGGCATACGGTAAGCACAGGGATGATCTACACCATGCGGCCCTGGGGGTCTGAATAAAGTGCAAGCTGGGGGTGGTGGGCCAGCCATACACATACAATGCCCAATACAGCCAGCATCACATAGTAAATGACTTTGGGCAGTGGCTCCACACCAGGGCCCTATTTATAAATGTTCATTGCATCAAATTCCTTCTTCAACTATCTCTAAAAATCATATTCTTTTATTAGTGCCTTTCTATTAACACTGTTGGATTATATCGATTAAACGGGTTGTTCACATTTAAATTCACTTTTAGTATGATGTAGAGACTGATGTTCTGAGACAATGTTCAATTGGTTTTCATTTTTTATATTTTGGGGTTTTGGAATTATTTCGCTTTTTATTCAGCAGCTCTCCAGTTTGCAATTTCAGCAATCTGTTTTTTAGGGTTAAAATTACCCCAGCAACTATGCATTGATTTGAATAACAGACTGGAATATGAATAGAAATGAATAGAATATAAAGATGAGGAATGCAAAGTAGCAATAACAATAAATGTGTAGCCTTACAGAGATTTTGGTTTTAGATGGGGTCAGTGACCCATTTGAAAGAGTCAGAAGTAGCAGGCAAATAATTCAAAAACTATAAAAAAAAAGTAATAAATGAAGACCAATATAAAAGTTACTTAGAATTAGCCATTCTATAACATACTAAAAGTTAACTTAAAGGTGAACCACATGTAGTGCATTATGGGACCTTTTGTGTCTGGCACCATTCTATCGCTGCTATAATGACATGTATATCTATAATGCACTGCAGTAGTAGATAGAACCTTGTATTAATGCTCACTGACAATTCTTTTTCATTTCCTCATCTGATACAGCAGCATATACAGTTGTATGGACAACCTGCCCTACTTGCTGTCTTTGATCATGCATCTGGTAAGGAATCCAAAATAGATGTTTTGCTAAATGAATAAATTATATTAGATTGTAATTATTGTTATAGAAATGTTGATATTGTGCCCCCAGCCCTATGGTTTCTCATGGACTGTTACCCCCTGGTCTAATTTAGTCCATTAACTATTTGCAATGTATTTAAGGTCAGTGTGGTATTACATTGTAGGCTCTTGGCTTATACAATTTAGTTGACTAATAAGATTGTCAGCTACTACACAACAGACCTTTTAGCTGAATAGCAAGAAGAGAATATATGTGTTTTATGTTCCAAACTGAGAAGCAAACTAAAATGTTATTGCTAATACTTCAAAACCAGTGCCCTGTGACCTTTGTGTACATGCAGGGTGCAACATTATTATTTGTAAAATCCTATTGAGGGGTGTTTGAGAGTATATGGATATTATGCCCTTTAAATCAGGAGAAACAGAAAAGTTGGGAAGGCCACTGGAAGCAACCCGTATAATTAAATAGCTAATTGTTATTATTTTAATTATACACATATTGATGTCTAGCCTACAGTGTGGCCTATAGTGATACTGCTGCTGAATATTAATTGCACATTGTTGCTACTCCATATTTCTGCTTCCCACCTACCAGATAATATTGCTGTTGTGTAGTGATGGGCGAAACGGCAGCGTTTCGCTTCGCCGAAAAATTCGCGAATTTCCAGAGAAATTCGCTAATTTTTCGCCGATTCGCGAAACGAGTCGCGCGTTGTTTTTGACGCGCGTCGCGTCAAATGCGACGCATCGCGTCATTTTTGACGCCTGTCGCGTTGTTTCCGACGCGTCGCGTCATTTTCGGCGCGCGCCGCGTCACAAACGACGAGCGACTTGTTTTTGCGCGGCAAATTTTTTTGGGCGAATTTTTTTGCCAGTTTCGCGAATTTATTCGCCAGCGGCGAATCGCGGGAATTCGCCGCGAATTCGCCCCTGGCGAATAAATTCACCCATCACTACTGTTGTGTTTTCCTTTAAATGCTTTTTTAACTCTGCGTTCCTTCCCCCACAGCTGAGTGAAAACACCATTGACCATGAGGAGGTTGCTGATGCCCTTCAAGTAAGTCTCCAGATTACTTTGTCTGTCCCTGATGCTTTCTCCCATACAGAGTGTAAATGTCTTATTTACCCTTTGCTCCTATCCTTGTGACAGATTATGAGATCAGTTGTGGAGGCTCTGGAAAGCAGATTGTTACAGGAGAGTTGGAAGAAGCTGCTGTGTATGTATTTTCCATTTTATTTTCCATTTTTCAGTTTATAATACATTTTATACATAGAATACACAATATATATACATTTATATACAGAAAACAATGGATTTAGCCAGTAAGAGCATTAAAATTTCCAAAATGATAGAGCAAGTAGCCAGTTGTAGCTTTATAATGTCTAGATGTACAGTAGGAACCAATGCCGAGCCCATCATGTTTGCAGCATTACACAGTTTCCTCAGCTGCAGCCCATCGGGGTTAAACAGAAAAGCTGAAGTTTGGCTTTGCAATAGTATAAATTGTGAATTAGGGATCATTCAGTCCAGCCAAAGAGTGGACAGAAATCGGTTTTATATAATGGTCTTCCACTAAAATTTGAGCAGGCCTGTCAGTTTACTCTGATCCACCCATACAATGTACTAAAAACATTGATATTCCCTTCTCTACTACAGCAGATCATGGAACCTATGGTAAACACAGGTTTGTAGTAGTTATAAGGTTAATACTCATGGTTTGTTATTCCTCCAGAAATTATATTTGTAATATTTTTTTTTTTTTTGTAATCAAGTTTTTATTAGACATATATGTAAATTAACATATGACATTTACATCATTGTTTATCCGTTTAAATCATACATTTTTAACACATTCCGTACATTAAATTTTTAACATCCGTATTTAACAGTTTTCCTATCTTCTGATTTTAATATTTTTACGCGTTTGTTTATTGAAATTTTTAACAAAATGTTGTTATTTAGCTGCAATATTTTCTTTCTGTAATTGGCTCACAATTACATTTTCTAATCTAACATTTTCTTTCTTTCTTGTTTTGCTTCAGATGCGGAATCTTCTCTTCCCTCTCAGGTATTATTTCTTTTTATTGAACTTTCGATTAACACACAGTTAGATACATTTTAAGCTTTTTCTTATGTTTACATCCTTTTCTACTTTGTTGTAGTTATATATTCTCTCCAAGGTAACCATACTGCTATAAAATTCCTATATTTATTATTTAGAGAGGCAATTAGTTCCTCCATATTGTATCTTATTTACCATTGAAAACTATTTGTCTTTACTTGGGGTTGTATCTGTTCTTCTTAACAGGGGTATTTGGGCTTTGGATGCTATTAATAATTGTCTAAGTAGATATTTTCTTGCAGTATTTGCAGGTTCATAGTTATGGAAAAGTAGGATGGCAGGAGCATCTCGTTTAACCTGTTCCCCAATAATCAAGGTGCAAGTCTCAATTACTTCATTCAAATATGATTGTATGACGGGGCATCATAACCATATATGTTCTAAAGTACCTATTTCCTTCTTGCACCTCCAGCATAAATCATTGTCTAATAGCCCCATCTTTTTAAGGATTACTGGGGTTCTGTGCCACCTTGATCTAGTTCTTTTTTCTCTGCAATGTCTCTCATTTTAAAAAGCATACTCAAGATGTTACTTATTCTTTCTTTCTTTGTAGACTTTTTATACACAGTTTATAGGATGTTAAAGGTGAGGGATAAGGGGCCAGAGCATGTTTACTATTAAACTTGTGCCATATTTTAAGACAGTTTCCAATAAGGATATTGTACAAAATAGGGGGTATTTGGAAGCACTCTAAAGGCAAAGTTATAGTGTATTTAAGTATAATGGAAGTGCTAGTTTTAATGCACATTCCCTGTGCCCCTGTCTCCAAAGTAAGTTTGTAAAACAGGGGTTTTTAGTTACAAAGTTATGATCATAAAGTTGAAAAGCCGCCATACCACGTCAAGGTAAACTCCACATGGTGGACCCTAACATATTTACCTTTTTTTGTCATAGTATAAGGAGTCTCTCTGCATAGTAGCATTATTTGTAATCAGTGTCAGTAGAACCTTGGTTTCATTATAAAGGATCGATTTATTCCTCTCCCTTTAAAAGCCGCATACTGGCGGGGGAGGATCGATCCTTTATACCGAAACCAAGGTTCTACTGACACTGATTACAAATAATGCTACTATGCAGAGAGACTCCTTATACTATGACAAAAAAAAGGTAAATATGTTAGGGTCCGCCATGTGGGGTTTACCTTGACGTGGTATGGCGGCTTTTCAACTTTATGATCATAACTTTGTAACTAAAAACCCCTGTTTTACAAACTTACTTTGGAGACAGGGGCACAGGGAATGTGCATTAAAACTAGCACTTCCATTATACTTAAATACACTAACTTTGCCTTTAGAGTGCTTCCACATACCCCGTATTTTGTACATTATACTTTAGCTAGAAGCTGTGGCTGAGCTTCATGTGGTTTTTAATAGCACCCCATACCCCCCCATTGAGCTAGATGTGGCCCTATGCCTTTAAAAATGGGCACGTTGGTTTGGACAATTCCTCTCCCTTTAAAAGCTGCATACTGGCGGGGGAGGATCGATCCTTCCATTATACTTAAATACACTATAACTTTGCCTTTAGAGTGCTTCCACATACCCCCTATTTTGTCCAATAAGGATATGTGATTTTACTGTTTGGGAAATATTTTCTTTGTGTATCCATGGTTGGCTATTTAAGGAGTTTTCTGTCTCCTTATCTTCAATTATGCGCCATTGGAGTTGTGAGTTGAGAGGATTGATGCTTGGTAATATGTCTCAAATTCCGGCATGGCTAAGCCTCCTCTTATCTTGGGTCTAAATAGGGTTTCTCTGTTTACTCTCCCTGCTTTGTTTGCCAGATATAAGAGAATATAATTTTGTTTAGTTCCTTAAAATATGAAGGGCTTATCTCTATAGGTAAAGTGGAGAATAAGTAGATAAATTTGGGTAATATGTTCATTTAAACGCTATTAATTTTCCCTTTCCATGTGATATTTTTTGTTGCCCATCTCATAAGTGCTTGTTTAGTTTCTTTAAGCAGGGGGATGTAGTTGTATTCAAAAAGGTTTTTAGGGTCTGTTTGAAATTCTCTTCTTGCCATTGGAATGGGAAGGAGCTTTTTAGTTGATTTTTGACTTCTGGGGTGAGATTGATTGATAAAGCTTCTGATTTTCCCTTGTTAATTTTATAATTAGACAACTTCCCGTATCTATTAAGCTCGTTTATAATATTTGGTAGGGAGATAACTGGGTTAGACACTAGTAGAAGCAGGTCATCTGCAAAGACTGCTGTAAGTATTCCATACAGATTACATAGAGTACTCCTTGTCTTGTTCCGTTGCATATTTTGACAGGTGCTGATAGGATTCCATTAACTCTTATCTGTGCCGATGGAACTGTGTATAATGACATGACTTTCTCTATAAATATATTAGGTATTTCCATCGCTTTTAATGCTAATTCTAAGAAGTCCCAGTTCACCCTGTCAAATAACTTTTCAGCATCTGTAGATAGCAGGAGTGATGGTGTCTTTTTATTAATGTTCCAAATCATTCCATTTTTTACTTTTATTGTATTTTCCTTTGCTTTCCTCCTTTGTATAAAGCCCACCTGGTCTCTATGTATACAGTGTGAGAGTATCACTGTAAGTCTCTGTGCTAGGATTTTAGTAAAGATTTTTATGTCTAGGTTTAATAGTAAAATTGGTCTGTAATTCCCAAAAATAGAGGTTGGTATTCAGAGGGGAGTTTTTCGATATGTCATTAAGGAAGGGATGAAGAATTGGAGTTATATTTGATTTGCACATTTTATAAAATTTAGCAGTGTAGCCATCCGGGCCTGGTGCTTTGTTTCATTTTAGTTTTTTAATAGCTTCTTGAACTTCCTCTTTTGTAATAGGTTCTGCTAAGGCCTTTTTATATTGTTCTGGTATTTTGGGTAGTGCATTTGTCTTCACGTATGTATTAATTTGTTCCCAAAAGTTATTTATTTGCTTTCCCTGAAAGTGGATTGAGGTTATATAATTGTTCATAAAAATCTTTAAAAATGTCTGCTATTTTGTTTATCTCTCAATGCTTTTGCTAGTAATCTTCCTATTTTATTTCCATATTTTGCCGAACTTTAATTAATATCTGATTGTTTTGATAGTTTAACGTTAATTGTTAATTGGTTCAACAATTCGTTCGATTGGGTTATCTTGTGTTTGCCTTCTAAGTCTGTTATTTGTTCCAATAATTTTCGTGTCTTTTCCTGTCTTGCCCTCTTTAATCTGGAGCCATGTTTAATTAAAATACCTCTAAACTGGCTAAACACTTTAATGCTTTCCATTTTGAGATCAATGAGGCAGTATCTTTCTCCCAACAATTTCCTATAAATTGTTAAAGATTCCTGTATTTCATCCATACATTCTTTATCATCCAATAAAGATTCATTAAGTTTTCATCTCTAAGGAGAGTATGGTTTGTTTGGTATCCTTGTTTTTATTTGAACTGCTGCGTGATCTTTAGATAAGGAGATCCAATCTAGATGTTGAATAGGTTTGTCTAGCGTTAGAAAAAAACATATGGTCTTTTTCATTTTCATGAAAACATCTCCATGTATCTACCAGTCTAGATCTACTTTTTTAACCTTATTTATGGTAGAATATGGTATCATTGAGCCAAACAAACCGGAGGGGGATGACCACAAAGTGAACCTGCGAGAAAATCCAGCAATGGTGATCGCCTCGAGGAAGTAAGTAGCACAGTCACAGAATGCGTCAAGCCATGCTCTCTCCCCCTGTCTGTATATAGCCATGTGCTTAATTATTGCTTTTAACTAAGTTCTTCAATAAAATTGGATTTTACTTTTACACTTCATCCATCATTTCCAGCAGAGATCGTTAGGCTGTCAGTGTGCAACAGGCTTTTCATGGTATCATTGAGGTCCCCTTTGATGTGTCTAGTAAGGGATTTAAGACCATATTCAAGTCTCGACCTATTATTACTAGGCCTTCTGCAAATGTATTTAATTTTTGTACAATTTTAATCATATATGTAGCTTGATTTTGGTTAGGCAGATATATACTCCCCAAAGTGCACTTGGTATTATATAATAAACCTTTTACAAATATGTATCTACCTTCTTCGTCTTTTAAAGTTTCAGCACATTGGAAATTAGTATTTCTGTGATTACGTATTGCCACCCCTTTCGTTTTAGCATTAGCGTTATTGCTTACAAACCATTGGAAATAATTACTAAATTTTCCCAGTATGTTATCTGGACCTTTAAGATGAGTTTCCTTTAGCATCAGTATGTGTGTTTTTTGTCTATACATTTCTCTAATCAATTTGTTTTTTTTTTCTGGAATGTTCAACTCATTTACGTACAGAGATATTACATTGATATCAGACATCTTTAAGCAGGTAAGTATTTAGATCACTGTTAACCACCTTTTTCCGCTTTTTAATATAAATTGTGTTTTTACCAATTTTTTTTAAACATTTTTTTGCAGCATTGTTATTAGTATTACACTACAAACAGAAAAGTACATATCATTTATTCAACTTAACTGATTTGAGCAATGTATGCCAGTACTGGCGTAGTGATAGCCTTCTATTCGAGTAGCTAGACTCTGACATGTAGTGCCTGTCAGGAACCCCTGGGGGGTGGGGTATACCAAGAGCATGGTTCATACAGCTTTTGATTACCATACCCGTTGTATGTGGTCTTAATTATTTTAGGCATATTCTAACTTGCATTGCCTCTTACTATATAAAGTGGAACATCTTTATTAACTTCCAAACATTATCATAACTCTATTATTGTAGAGTCTTACCCATATTACTTGCTGACTGACTGCTTGGGCAGGTGTCTTGATTGTCCTCGTCATCCTTCTGGCCTTTGTCCTTTTTCTGGAGTTAGTTTATTTCTTTTTGCTTTTAAGTGTGGATACTTCCGTCCAACTGACTTTATCTGGCAGCACTGGGATTGTCTGTTAGATCCGGTTCTTCAATTCCACATTTCTTGCAGAACTGGGTAATGTCCTCAGAGCCAGTCATTGTAGTTTTGTCTTCTTTAGTCACTTGTATGCCAAAGAGGTAAACCATCTGTATAGGAGGCCTTTATCTCTTAATCACATAAGGAGTGGTTGTATAGACCTTCGTTTCTGTAATGTATACCATGAGAGATCTTGCAAGATTATAACTTCCGTGTAGTGATGGGCGAATTTATTCGCCAGAGGCGAATTTGCGGCGAATTCCCGTGATTCTCCCCTGGCGAATAAACTCGCGAAACGCCAGCGAAAATTAGCCAAAAAAATTTGCCCAAAAAACGAGTCGCGACGCAAACGACGCGACGCGCGTCAAAAACTAGACTCGTTTTGTTTCGCAAATTTTTTCGCCAATTCGCGAATTTTTCCGTGAAGCGAAACGGGGGAGATTCGCCAGTCACTACTTCCGTGTTCATAAACGATATGGTTCTGATCTTCCTGGCTTTAGTTAGAATTTCTTCTTTAACTCCATATCTAGTGATACAGCATATCACATCTCTTGGGTTATCTTTAAATGTGCCTTTAGGTTTGAGTGCTCTGTGTGCTCTCTCCATTTCAATATTCCAAGTCTCTGGTTTATCAAGCACTTTTCTGAATAGTTGTGTCACTTTTTCTAAAAGGTTCTCTCCCTCAGGTAATTCAGGGATTCCGCTTAAATGTTTGTGTCTCCCTCTGTTGTCTAAATCATCCAGTTTCCTTTGCATTGATGTATATGTATTGGCCGCAGTCAGTGCCTCCACTGTATTCTCCACGTGTTCATTTCTGGCTTCTATATCTGAGACCCGTGTGTGTAAATAGGTTATTTCTGTCTTTATCTAATTTATTTCCTCTTTCAAGGTACTTTTAAACAGGGCAATCATGTCTGCTGAGTCTGATTAAGTTGGCAATGTCTTTAAGTGTGCTATTGTGATCTGTTCAGCACTTACAGACTCATTGTCGGAATCATCTGCTGGACTCCTAGCCTGTCGAGGCACCATCTTGGATCCATGCTGTCTCTGCTCATTTTCGAAAAAACTGCTTCAATAAGCTCTGTGAGTCTCCAATTTTAGTACCGCTGCTTTCTTCTCCACTCTGCTCCTTGTTTTTGCTGTGTTTTCCCAATGCTTTCTGTCCACTTTATGCTTTCCAACGGCTAATGGTATCAGAGCTCCGGTCTTATGCGTCTGCCATGAATGGGCACGCCCCTATATTTGTAGTATTTGCACTTGTAGCCTCAACACTCAATGAAAAGAACATCAGGATGAGGAGCAGAAAGTGGATAAACATCTCCAAGAAGAGACTGAGGTGGAACAACAAGAAAAGGAGGAGGAGGAACAACAGCTGCAGGAACAAGAGCAACACCATGAAGAAGAAAATGTACCTGCTGCCAAACATAAATGGGCAACCCTGAGAAGAAGGGTTGCGCTAAGGTTCCGGAGGATTTGGGTAATATATCTAATTACTTGCTTTCTATTTTCATATTCTAATGCACCATGTTGGCTCTCATTTACTTTATAGACTTCCACTCATTATAGCTGTCTGCCCAAATGACTGGAGAAATTGAAATGCTGCCATAGTGTTGCCCCTTGTACGTGTCTTTGTCTTTTTTGCCTGTGGCCTGATCTGTCAGAGAATTTGGACAGGTTATGGCTGTCTATAGGATGTACTAGGTTGGTGACCATGAGCAGAGATCTGGTCAAGTCCCAAACAGTGGTGCTGATTCTCTATTAGGCCAATAAAAGGGGGGAATTATGGTACATTTCATAGGGCTGCTATTAGTGATGGGCGAATCTCCCCAGTTTCTCTTTGCCGAAAAATTTGCGAATTTCCAGAGAAATTCAGCGCGTCGCGCCAATAACAATGCGCGAATCGTATTTTTTCGGCGAATTTTCGCCAGGCAAAATTTCGCTGGCGTTTCACGAATTTATTCGCCAGCTGCGAATTGTGGGAATTCGCCCCTGGCGAATAAATTCGCCCATAACTAGCTGCTATCGCTCTGCCTTATATATCCTTCTTTGGAAACAGATTTTCCTACTAGGTACTAGACTCTTACCAGGTTATAAATATAAGAATAAAGGGTGCCATTCCAGGTAGCGGATATGCTGATAAGTGATTTTATATCATAAAAACAAATTTGTCTGTAATGTATTCTTATTTAACAGTTTCTAAGATATATTTTTTCTGTACAGCGTTCCACCAGATAGATCTTCAAGGGGGTATGTTGTCTTTTACCCACCCCTGCTCTTTGAATGCCTTCTTGTCCTCCCTCCTACCTTCCCTATTTTTGCAGCCATCTGTCAATCCC
>CM044431.1:74320366-74338950 GCA_024363595.1 Xenopus borealis | reverse complement strand
CTTTGCACCTTCCCACCCTTTACCCTTGCAACCACCCTCCCACCCTTTACCCTAGTACCCCACCCTGTCTAGCCTTGCACCCACCCCGCACCAACACAAGTACTAACACATGCACTTACATATGCACCCTCCCTCCTACACATACATATAAAGCCATGATCTAGGGAGTAATACCGATTGCCATTTGGAGTCAGGAAGGATTTTTTTCCCTTCAGTGCAAATTGGCCAAGCACTCTAGGGTTTTTTGGCTTCCTCTGGATCATCAGCTGTTAGGGATGCCCAACCCAAATTGGCATTTAATATGAATAAATCCTGTGACCTCCAACAGGCATCCCCATAAATATGTCTCTGTGTTTTTCTTGAATCTCTATGGTGAATATTGAGGTGAGGAAAGGGGCTCTAGTCTTCATTCTGCTAAAGTCATTGACTGAACAATTGTGTGTTTTAATAGTCCAGGGGCTGCTGAAATGGGCATGTGCAGGGCAGGATTGGATTAAACTGGGTAGTGCTAGTAGATGTTTAATTAAAGATAATGAATGGTTAATATGTCTGCAGGAGGTTGTGGGAGTGATTTCTGCTTTGGGAATTCCTCAGCTAATATGTACATGATGAGGCTGAAAGACACAGGGAGCCATAGAAACAGACATGAGGACGCCCTGCCTGCTATATTTTACTACAATATTACTTTATTCAACAGGGCAAAATGCTACAGGATTTCTAAGACTGTGTAACAATAAAAACAGGGGAGAAAAAATAGAATAAGTTATAATATATTTTTAAGTTGTTAACCGGTTCAAAGTAGCAATGGTAGGCCACTGTGATTTTCATATGTCTTTTGAACTTGGAACCCATATATACATGGATAATTTATTGGGTAGAAGATTCAGTAGCTGTTGGTGTGTTTTCAATCTGGACTTCTGACTGGCAATCAATGAGCAGGATTATGGACAGTTAGTTTCTCATGTATGACCAGTATAGGAATGTAAGCTGTGCAGCAACGTAGAGAGAAGACAATGTGTCAGCATGTCAGAATTCCATTGAATAGCGGAAATATTAAAACATGGTACAGAGGGCATGTCCCAATGGTCCTGCCCAAGAAACACAGTAGAAAATGCAGGGCTGGATTTATATAGCGGGCACCCCTAGGCCCACTGCCATTTGTCACTCCTGTGCTCTCCACTTTTTTCGTTCAAATTTTCATTATCAGCCACGTGTACTGTATCATATGCGCTGCACCGCAATAACCGTTTGTGAGTACGCATTTTCCATTGCCTTAGGTGCTGAGCTCTACATAGAAAATTATTTTTCTTTTACTTTGGACTGTAAGCGCAGTGGAGAGACTGCGAAGAGGTCAGCAGGGAATCAACAGCACCAAAATTTTTCCTTTAATTGGCACATAACCATCTGCTAATTTTTGTTTTTAATGTTCTACACCAGGGGTCCCCAACCTTTTTTAACCGTGAGCCACATTCAAATGTAAAAAGAGTTGGGGAGCAACACAAGCATGAAAACGTCTCTTGCGGTGTCAAAGAAGTGGTGTAATCGATTATTTGGTAGCCTCTTTGCGGACCACCACTAAAATCCGACCTTTGATAAATAGGCCTCCATGTATAGTCTGTAACACATTCAGGGAAGCAAACCATTTTGATGTTAAAGGACAGGTAAAGTACTTGCATCTTTTTGCTTTAATTAGTATATACTTCCCCCCCTTGAACCCCAGAGGCAAAAGTACATGTAGTTCATAATGAAGGTGGCCATACACAGGCCGACTGAGTCGGCAGCTTATTGGCCTGTGCGTGGGGCCCTCCTGTGGCCTTACCAGATCGATATCTGTTGAAAGTCGGCCAGATGTCGATTGGACAGGACTAAAAATACTGTTGGATCACAGCTGTATCTGTTCGTTGATGCGGTCTTGCGATCCAACCGCCCGTGACTCCTCTGTTGTGATCTAATCAGCCCAATATCAGCCTCCTCATGGTTTGGCGACATCATGTATGGCCACCTTTAGGCGTATCTGTTTGCTTCACCTACTTGTCTGTAATGTCTGAGGTAGCCCTTTTGAATTCCAGTCTTCCAGCTCTTGCCTTATTCAGTCTCTTCAACCAACCCACAGTTTCTTTAGTTGATTACCCAAGCATCATCTCCAGTGCACTTGGCATTTGTGTGTGAGACTGCAAAGTTTACAGCGAGAGAGTTCAATGTGTTGATATTTCATTTTTTTCATTGAAATGACTAACTTAAAAGTCAAACTTTTCATAAAATTAATAACTATACTGTATGTTCGAGATAAAAGTATGTCAATAAATAGATGTGCTTATAATTCATTTAAAACATCTCAGGGTAACTTTAATTTTGCTTTTCCCAACACTGTAGCTTCATGAAATTAATATTTCAACTGAGATTCACAGAGGATATAATGACATGTTATTAAAGTGCCAATATTATTGTTCTTCCATGTATTTCTCTCTGCAAGGCTGATGGCACACGGGATTACTTTAGCTGCTCTATATCTTAGCCAATGATTGCTTCAGTGAACATCCATAATTACAGAGTGCCACAAAGGGGAGATGAACTAAGCTGTGGAAAACCTCACATCTGAAAGTCAGCATTCCATCCTACTTTCCTGTCTTAGCCTGTAAAAAATGTATAAACTATAAATGAGACTTCAAGTATAGTTGGAGTGTATGAATTGAGTGACCAGATGTCTCCAGTACCAGCACAAATATCTCTACCTACACTTTTTCCTCCAGGCTCTTAACTGCTAATTTTTACTTCACACCGTACTTAGAAGAACACTGATGTGAGATTTTAATTCACATAATAATTAGTTTTTATCAATAAAACAGACACTGAGTAGGTTATTTACTAAAACTTGAATTTTTCTCATAATTTGAATAAAACAAACTCAATCAAACTGTAGTCTGTCATCCATAATTTTACCTTAACTCAAAAAAATTCAGTTCAGGAAGATCATACAAAGTTCTCATATTTGACTCCCAAATCACCTGAGTTATAGCCTGAAAACCCAGATTTTTTCAGATTACTGTACAAAACCCAGTGCAGACCATGATATCTTTAAATTGGAAAAGGCACATCTGCCATTGACTTCTACAGAACCTTGACAGGTTTGAGATAGAGTATTTTCAGATTTCTTGCTGCTTTCGGGCGCTCCCCTCTCCCTTGTGTAGGACCCTTCCCTCCTCCTCCCCCCCCGGCCTACCTGTCCCCATGGCCAAATGCCCGTAACTTGTTACTTATGCCTCCTTCCAGGTCCTGTCCAGTCCTTGTACTGTATTTAAGACATTGAGACAAATACAAGAGGTCCTCTGCACTCAACCCATTATCACAACTTTCCCTTGTTTGTTACAGTCCTTGTACTGCTCATGTGCCCAAATACGCTGGTCAGCACAGGACAAGAGCAAAAGTAACCAAAAGTAATCTTTTTTTTATACTTCAAAAGATGTAATACTATAGGTAACTTACCTTCTTCATTCTTTTGTTCAGAACTCAGCATAACTTTTTAGCATGTGTCTAATTTTGGTGCCTTGGAAAAATCATGTACAGTGCCAAACTGTTTTTCCTTTGAGCATATGAGTGTTAATATAATACCAATAGGTGTTAATTCACCAGTGTAAACAGATACATTGCATATAATTTGTTATCAATGGAAATATAATTATTCTTATGCAAAAGAAAACATGCACTTTAAAGCAAAACTGTGCTATGACTAACTAAATTTCACAAAATGTGTGTTGTCTAATACACAATATTACATTGAAAAATATGAATTTTAAAATGTTATTCTGGGTACAACTCATTACATTTCCCCATTTGCTGGGTAAGAATGCCACAGGGTTTCCTTTAAAGAATTGCCAAATAAAATCTTCATCAATTCAATCTCACACAGGGACCTTCATCTGTGACATTTCACTTCAGATGAAGGTCCCTGTGTGAGACCAAAACGTTGAGTAATGAACCTTTCTTTTTGAGTATTTACATTTTTATCCTCTATAGAAGGTAGACTGAAATATGTAGTGTTCTCATTGCCTGCACTGCACAGAATATGTTAATCATAATGTGTTTTTCTGATTCTTCTTTTTAAAGAAAAAGATGCAAAGGAAACAAATGCCATCCTATCTCAAACTGATTTGATAGACTAAATAATTATTTATAACAAAAATTAAAACATGGTTTACCTGTAATTACCTTGAAATGCGAACCTCTTCAGTCCAACTGAATTCAATTGCCTTGCTGCATATTGTTTGGCTGCTAGTTATAATGTTTATTAAAATGACTGCCATCTGCCAACACAGAATTTAATGATTTATTTATTAAAGGGGTTGTTCACCTTCCAACACTTTTTTCACTTCATTTGATTTCAGATAGTTCGCCAGAAATAAAGACTTTTTTCAGATAAATTCTATGTTCTATTTATGCCTATTTTCTTTTAATATTGTTCAAAATTTCATTTTTCTCTAACTTATGTCTTTCTAAGGCAGCTTGGGGGGGGTGTCTAAATTTATACATTAGTTGATAGAGAGCAGAATCCCTGAGTTTTAATAAAGGCAACTGTTAGAATTGATACAATAATTGCTAATGTAGCTAATAGTAAGTTCAGAATCTGCACTTGGATTACTGATTTGGACAGCTGCTTGAATTCTCCACTTGTCTATCCATTACCCAGTAAAAGCGATTGCGTTGGAGAAGGAACATTAATTAAATATATACAGTATATATCATGCTTGAGACTCAGAATACAGCTTGAAATATAATGGGCTTATATTGAAGAAATAGATATTATTGCCACTTTCAAAAGTAAAAGCAATCCAATGCAATTCAGTATATGTGCCAATTCATGCTACATAAATGCTTAGTAGGAATGCCTTCTCCTTGCATAACATTTAGATTTCTGCAAGTAAAACACATTACTCACAAAATTCCAGTTTCACGAATTTTCTTGCATTTCACTACTGTTCACTCTAGTATCATTACCTGAAGAAGGGAGCTTCCACCGGTGGATTTTAGCATCATGGGTTGGGCTCTGAATGGCTTGATATCTGTCTTGTTTTAAATGGAACTGGTATACTGTAGCTGTAAAACAAGATTAGCAGAGAAATGGTGGTTTATACCAGGGCAAAAATGGGCACATGTTCAAGATATTGTGCTACTTCCTTATTAATGCTCAACAATTATCTTTAAGACATGTGAAAGTCCCATCCATTTATCCGATTTGACTTTGCTTTCTGATTACAGATTGAATATAGATGTAATTACATGAAATTGGGTGTTTGTGTGTGAGTTTGGAAAGAAAAGAGTCAAGTTAAGCTGGCCATAGACGTAAAGATTTTTGAAAGATCCAATAGTTATCGTGAGACCACGATTGTCTCAAAACGATCGTTTAAATGCCTGATGTGTCCATCAACTAAAAAGACCATTTCAGGCAATATTGCCACAAAACTGAAGGATCGCAGCCTGCTTGGCCCTGCAAACATAGCAAGATTGCATGGGGACTGATAAAGATTTTCTAACCTGGCCGATCAATCATCAGACCAATGTCGGACGAAAAATCGTAAGACAAACGATCATTTGTATCCCACTAACCGCACGATAATTTGACAGATCGGTCGGACTTCCCTAAGATCGGTCGTTCGGCAGGGAAATATCGTTGCGTCTATGGGGAGCTTTAGGGCAGTTAAGATCAAACAAAAACATGTTTAGTCTTGCTCTGTTCTGACCAGAAATCTGTTCTCATTCTTGAATTTGTAATGTTAGGTCTGCAGGAAATATATCTTTATAATACACAAAAGCCGTGAACATCTTGTTAATTATATCCTTATAAACGTTGACTAGTGATATCATCAGTTATAAATGGTGAATAATGATGTAATTTTTGTCACATTACTTTCTAAATCTTGGGTATTATATTCAATAAAGTACCCCCTTATTGGAAAATATGAGGATATTAGAAGTAACCCTTGAGTACCATGACCTGTATAAAAGTACTCGGCCTTCTGCCTCATGCTTTTATTTGGTCATGGAACGCCTCAGTGACCTTATAGCCTTATATTTTACAATAGGGGGTACTTTATTTGCTTATAATCTACAGTCTGGTCATTTCCCTATGGGACCAGACTGTAAATTATATCCTTATAAACGGCGCGTTCTGATGTCAGAACGCGCCGTTTATAACTTAATGAGTCATCAGTGGTCACGCTACCTGCAGCTTTTCTTCCTGCCTGTCTGCCTTACTTGTCACTTTCAAGCGTCACATGGTGCTCACTCACGCCTGCATTTCCGGTCCTGCTATCTTTTTTTCACTCTCGGCTCTTCCTTTCTCTCCCACCATCTGCCGTTTCCTCCCTTAGCATCTCTCTCCCTCTTCTGTTCCTCCCCCATCTCTGATCACTCAGTCTGCGTATCTCTCCCTCTTCCGCTCCCCCTCCAAACACTCCTTCTGCCCCTCCCACACCCTTTAAAGACAAACCTGTCAAAAATGAGATACGCTACAGGCTCCATGTCCTGCAAAACCAGCCTGTGAGTTTACCTCAGTACGGGCTTCCCGCAATGAATCTTATCCAGCTGCTCGCAACACACGTGATTAGCCATTCGTCTACCTGCCTGTAAATATCCATAATCTCCCTGCCCTTACACAAACACAATGTCAACTAAGGGATGTTGTTGTTTTGAGGTAAACTCAGGGGCTGGTTTTGCAGGACATGGTGCTGGTAAAGTCTGAGGTAAAGTGGTGTAAGTGTTCTTATACAAAGCAAGTAGATTGTGGGTGCGCGCAATGCAGCCAGCCAGCAGCTGCCACAGGTTGGCATTTGTACTGTACTATTCAGATGATTGGCAGATCTTCCTGAAGTAAAAACTAAACTCAGAAACTGTAGATTATAATGAATAATGTACCCCCTACTTAAAATTTATAAAGATATTAGGTCACCTCGGAGTTATGTGACCTGTATAAAAGCACTCAGCCTACGGCCTCGTACTTTTATATGGTCACATAACTCCTCGATAACATAATATCTTTATAAATTACAGTAGGGGTACATTATTCACCATATAATACACAAAAGCCTTAAATATCTTGTAAATTATATCCTTATAAATGGTGAGATCTGATGTCATCAGTTATAAACGGTGAGTTCTGATGTCATTTCTGTCACATGACTCCCTGAAACTTGTGTATTATAATAAATAAAGTACCCCCAGTTGCAAAATATGAGGATATTAGAAGTTACCTCGGAGTTCCATGACCTGTATAAAAACACTCGGCCTTCGGCTTCGTGTTTTTATATGGTCATGAAACTCCTCGGTAACTTATAATATCCTTATATTTTACAAGAGGGGGTATTTTATTCACTATATATATACTCTATGTATTAACTGATGGAGCTGTTACATGTAAAACTGTTACTTGTCAATCCTGTTGTGTTGGAAGGTGCCCTCTCTAGCATCTGTCTGTCCTTTCTCCCTTTCCACTAACATTAAAAAGACTGTCAGTCCTGTACTCAAATACATAGGCTTTTCTGGCCAGGAATCTGTTTCCAATCAATCTTGAATATTATTGGGGCCCATTTATTAAACCTCAAATTTTCTGGTCAAGGTTTTTAGGGGGAAAATTTTTACAGATGTATCATTTTGAATGAGTTGTCAAATCCGAATCTGAAAATACGTCATGTAGAAGTCAATGTCAAATGTCCCTGAAGCTGTTTCTTGACATTGTGATCTGCGCTGGATAATCCGTACAAGTCTGGGTTTTTCGTCCAATAATCCAAAAAAGTTGAGTTTTTCCAGTGAAGATTTCATAAAAGTTCTCAGAGCATCAATCATATGATACAAATTGACACTCGATTTTGTCTCAACGTTTTGTTGTGTAGTTATGATTGATAAATTAGTTAAATTCATGAAAGGGAGTTTGGTCAACTTTGTTGTCAGAAACAAATTAGATGAATGTGAGTTTTAGGCAAACAGCCCTGTAATGTTATGTCTGCAGAAAACATATCTACAATGATTAAAAAATAGCATTAAAATAGATAATAACACTAACATGAAATTCCATGTTTTTTTGGGTGGCTTATTTCTGCGTTTTTTTCTTTTTACTCTGATTTTTTTTAACCCTGTTTTAAAGAAAAACAAAGGTAGGAACCTTGACTGGTGTCTGCGTCAACTGGGTTTATAGTAATTTTTTTCAATACCAATAATTATTATGAAATATTGAATATTTTTCATCTGGGTAATCAATAGTTATATTTTAAAAAAGCATTATGCATATACTTGAAAAGGAAAACACATGCAATATTAAAAGCTTTATAGATTTTTACCTGCACAGTAGTATTTATTTTACGGTAATTAAATATAAAGCCCTTGGGAAACTTAAAATATGCAGACTGCCATGTATAAGGAAATAAAAGGGAGTGGAGCTGAGAGAATGATATTATGGCCTTTTTTATGAATATATAAAAGTGCAAACACATAGATCCTATGAATTAAAAAGTAGACAAATATATCTGTCCAAAGGGAGGGAGCATAAGGAAACTAGAAAAGTTGAAAGGAGAGAATTCATGAATACAACATTTAGTTATATTCATAAGACATGGGGAGATTGACCATTGTATTAATTGTAATTGAACATACAGTTTTACTTTGATAAAAGCCATTTGTTCATCAATAGTGATGGGCGAATCTCCCGAGATTCGCTGCGCCGAAAAATGTGCGAATTTCCAGAGAAATTCGCGAATTGGCGAAAAATTCGCGAAACGAGTTGCGGGGCGCTTTTGACACGCGGTGCATCAACTTTGGCGCGTCGCGTCGTTTTCGGTGCGTCGTGTCAAAAAAGACGCGCGACTAGTTTTTCCCGCGAATATTTGCCAAGCGAAATTTATTCTAGGGATGCACCGAATCCACTATTTTGGATTCGGCCGAACCCCCGAATCCTTCCCGAAAGATTTGGCCGAATACCGAACCGAATCCGAACCCTAATTTGCATATGCAAATTATGGGTGGGAAGGGGAAAATTTTTTTACTTCCTTGTTTTGTGCCAAAAAGTCACGTGATTTAGCTCCCTGGCCCTAATTTGCATAAGCAAATTAGGATTCGGTTCGGCCAGGCAGAAGGATTCGGCCGAATCCGAATCCTGCTGATAAAGGCCGAATCCTGGCCGAATCCCGAACCGAATCCTGGATTCGGTGCATCCCTAATTTATTCGCCAGCGGCGAATCGCGGGAGTTTGCCGCGAATTCGCCCCTGGCGAATAAATTCGCCCATCACTATTCATCAATGCCAGACCTTCAATTTTAAGGGATCTGCTGTAAAAAAAAAATCCCATGTTGAATGCTGAACATTCTCTCCAGCTCTCACAGTGGAGAACCCTTTATAGTACTCAAGCCAAACAGCTGATCAAATAACCTCTACAATATAATACATATCAGTTAATATGAAGATGCTCTTAAGATATAATTATTTTTCTGTTATTTCTATCAGACGTGACACGCTATGGGGATTATTAGTCAACGTTTGTATTATTTTCTGTGATTCAAATTTATTTTTTTGCTAAATTTTAACACTAAAAATTGATATGTAAATGTTAACATCTAAAACCTTGTGAGATAATGTATTCAAGATTTAATTTTCTTCTAATTTACCGATTCATTAGAAATGATGAATAAAATAACAGTCACTGTATTTTCATTTTTCACAGTTTTATTTGTGTCACACTTAAATAAATAAGGTAAACACTCATTTTTTTTTTCTAAAGTGTGGGCTTATTCAAAGAATAAAAAAACATAAAATTGCACATCCAAATTTTGATATCTAAGCCTTCCCATTACCAAATGCTAAACTGGCTGGGCTAGTTCTGTTAGCAGGACCAATAGCCACTGGCTGTCCTAAATTGTTTAATATGACAATATGGAAAAACCTCTTTATCTGAAGCATTTGAACTGTGAAAAGTCACAGCACATACAACAGTCTCTCCTTGATGAATGGGCTCACTCTACATTATTGAGGCTGTCCCTCAACACCAGGACTGTTAGGCTTAACCTCTTATAACTCAGAAACCAGATTTCCATGTACCAAGCACTACAAGATTAGTTAAAGTTGATGTAGCAGCCTGGGTAGGCCTTGACACCCCTAGTCCAATGCTAGGCTTAAGGAAATCCACCATGAGTTTCCACTGTCACACTGGGTTCTGGGTTGAAAAAGCTCAGCAATTTCCACAATTTTCCCAGAACAAGCTTTTGTAATAAAGAAGAACTGCAGCTTTTAAGTGGAGAAACTTGAGTAATCATAATCAGGCCCATAAGAGTAAACATGAATATAGCTATAAAGTTTAATTTCCTGCCAAGGGTCGAAGGTAGAAATAATAGCAAGTTAAAGTATTTCTCATAATGTGTATAGATATTAAAATGCAGTAGACACTACTTTCAAATGAGGATTCCCAACACACATAATAATAACAATAAGCTCACAACATAAGGAACATGTTTTTACCACAATAACAAATGAAGAACCTACCAGTATATCACAGTTGATCTTGAGATACTACAGGTCAATATATATTTCAGAAAATTCCTTTCCTTTCTTAGCTTTATCAAAACATCAGCAACCTGCCAAATATTTATTATCTCTGGCTGATAGAAACACATGTCATTGTTGTGTTGCTAGGGGTGAAAGATTAGAATTTGATCTGAAGGAGATATGGACCTGCTTTTTGCACAGTTCCGGTAGTAAAATATTAGTAATAAATGCACATCATTCTCCATTAAGGCATTATCATTTCCAAACTCTAACAATAAGCTCAGAATAGCATACTTTGTCTCAGAATTTCAATATCATTTCAACAATAAATTGCCATTGTAGCCTATGGAGGACCTCCTGGAACCTTTACTGATTTTTTATCTAAGTCCATGAAAATCGAAGGATTTTTTTGCAAATCGTTCGAATTGGACAATGCATTGAAATGATTCGAACGATTTTTATTCAATCGAAAACGGACCTATTCGATTAGTGCTCTATGCCCATGAACCGCAGTTGGTTGACTTGATGTTGTTCCTGCATAAAGTGTCTAGCGACAGGAGATGACCTCCTACCCAAGGACTCTTACCACCAGGATAGGTGAGCATAGAAGTGATGTCAGATTGGGTAGGAGGTCATCTCCTGTCGCTAGACACTTTATGCAGGAACATCAAGTCAACCAACTGCGGTTCATGGGCATAGAGCGCGTAAGAGCACCCAAACTACAAAGGGGGCTGCAGGGGACCTAGAAAGTACAGGGGCCCCAAGAGACCCTAATTTATATACAATTTCAATAAATATTGGCAAAACAGGTCAACCGCTACATATTTTGGGGGCCTGAAAAATAATTTGTTATGGGGCCCAGTAATATCTAGTTACACCACTGGAAATATTCCTGGGAAAGGCAATGCTGCCCTACATATACATATATCATTAACTCAACTGAATCTAGGGTTGCCACTTGGCCGGTATTTTACCAGCCAGGCCGGTAAAAAATGATGGTTGATCCCAATGCTATTAATAGGGAAAAAAGATAAATATATAGGAAGGCCGGTATTTTTTTACAGAGAAGGTGGAAACCCTAACCGAACTGGTGTAGCCATTAGATTTTCAGCTTTAGTGTGTGGATCTCTGTGCTCCAACTACTGAACAATGAGTCCTTACTCCATGGGTAATGTGCTAAAGGTAAGGCCACTGTGCAGCTAGGCATGGTGAAGAAGAAATCCCTTAGGCATCTTGAATGAGAGCTGCTTATATACGTTTGTTTTGTGTTTGCTGAGTAAAGCCAGAGTTCTTTAACACTCCCATAGCAAGTGCAATTTAGTCTGCTTTCATATTGTAAAGTATTGATGGCCCCAGGGCTGGAACTAGGGGTAGGCAGACGACTCCCGAGGCACGTAACTAGGGCTCAAAAGCTTGGGGGGCGCCAGGCACCTCCCTCATTTGAAGCCTACCCCTAGTCCAGCAAGTGTTACCTCAGAAAAATGAGTACACTCTCCAAAGTCAGTGCTTTAAGTATCACCGTGCAGGCGCACACATGCGCGCCCTTGGCTGCACGCGGTTACGCACGTGCGTACTTGTCTGCAGCAGGCGCAGAGGTGGCGGGCCGTTGCCTGGGGTTCCTATCTGGGTGGACTGGCCCGGCACTAGATGGCAGCAGGGCCGCCATCAGGGGGGACAAGTGTCCCGGGCCTGAAGTGGGGCCAAGCAGTGCTACACTTCTCCAAGAGCCGGGCCCCCATTCCCAGCACCGCCGAAGCCGTCCTGCTGCTTTTCTACACTGAATGCGGAAGTGCGAAAGACAGTGGACGTTCTGAAGCAACGGAAAGACCCGAAGTCACAAAGGAGCCGACACTAGGGTTGCCACCTGTCCGGTTTTGAACCGGACAGCCCGGTATTTTGAAGGGCTGCCCGGTTCAATGCTTCCTGCCCGGTTTTCCATATAAGGAAAACCGGGCGGGATTAGCTTGATTGACGCCGCGATCGGCCAATCGGCGATCGCGGCGTCATAGCTCCGCCCCGTGACGTCATGGGACCGCCCACTGACGTCACGGGACCGCCCACTGACGTCACGGGACCGCCCCGTGACGTCACGGGACCACCCCCCTGCCCGGCTTCAGCCGCAGGGAAAGGTGGCAACCCTAGCCGACACTGAAATCCTGAAGCGGCGAAAATACCCAATGTCACGAAAAGAGCCGGTACTGAAGTTCTGAAACAACGAAAATACCCGATGTCATGAAAACAGCTATAATGGAAGTCCTGAAGCCATGAGTTCAATTATACTGACACCTTGCCCCCTGCTACCAATTATAAAAAAAAAATTATGGGGCCCCAATTTTTTTAATTTGTAAGGGAGGCCCTGGCGCCAAGTTTAAAAAAAAAAAAAAAATATTCGCTGGGGCCCCCAGCCCCCATTTTTATGTGTGGGGGGGAGGGTTACTTTTTTAGCGCTGATATCTGTGTGGTCTTTTAACTTTTATGCGGAGTAGGCAGGATCAGGGGTGGGGCTAGGATGCCAGGATGGGCGCCCTGAAAATTTTGTTGTGCGGCCCATGATTTCTAATGGCAGCCCAGGATGGCCCAATTCACTTTCATGCTTTAATTAATGGGGTCCTTGCACTGCAGCTCAAAACTGTGCTGTACTCATAAAATGATCTGTTAATGAGGTAGCAAATTAAAATCACCTCATAGTGTCCATTTTCCCAATACCAGTGGCGTAACTACCAGGGGTGCAATTGCACCAGGGCCCCATCCCCTTGGAGCCCATTGGAGCCATGAAAATGGTTATGGCAGGCAATAATCTAGGGGGAGATTATACATCACACATGCTATGAACACTCCAGCATTTATAGAGGTAAGGACCCCTCAGGGGGGCCCAGGTGCCCATCCTGTTGCAGGGCCCACCAGGGAGTAGTTGCGCCACTGCCCAATACCATCACTTAATTACTGGGCTTCCGTCTATTATAAATTAATAAACGAAATGAATACGTGTGTCTGGCAAAGAAATCATGCACAAGCAGGAAAAATACTTTTAACATTTTTACAAAAACGGGGCTACGTGAAGTTCGCAGAAGCGTCTGTGCCCAGGCATATGTTACCTCAGGATAAAGGAGGTTGGGCAACAAGCGTACTTAGGGCTATGATTGGCTGGCGAGTGTAACATATGCAAAGTGTTGCGTTCTCTCAGCCGGTTGCGCAGATTGTCCCTGTACCTGGAGCTCTTCAGCTTTTCAAGCACTTGCCTCTGTGGGCATCGTTCTCTTTGCCAAGTACCAAACGCGGCTCATGTGGATGTGGCTGCTCCTTACACGTGCCTTTGTACTACCTGCGCTTATGCGCTGCTACACGGAGCGCCGCGTGAGTTTGCGGGTAGGTGCGTCTGTATGGCGTTACTGTGTGCGTTTTAGACAGCGGCGATCATTTAAGTTGCTCAGGATTTTGTACAATGTTGTGTAAGGTACGCAGCGGTCCTTGCAATTTGAACTTTTCATTACCTCACCGTTTGTTAAGCGATACGTGGGGTTGAAGCTGCGCGGGAGTTTTGCCCAGTTCTATTGAAAAGGACACGGAGGCTCCGGGACAATAAATGGGACCGGAAGGAACGACTAAACTCGCTCCTGAGTGATCGCTGCCAGGCTTCTTGTTAGTTCCCATAATCATATTGGGATTGTGTACCCCCCACAGGGTCTTTATCAAATATCTTATAAACAGCGCCGGAGCGCAAGAGCCGGTGCTAAATGCAGTCTCTCAATATCACCCCCGAGCAGTTTGCCAGGCTCCTGCAGGAGAATAACGTGACCAGGGAGCAGTTCATTGAGTTGTACCAGCTGCAGCCTCTTGTTTATATCCCGGAGCTTCCCTTCACCACCAAAATCCTCTTTGTGACCATCTGCGTGCTGATATTTGTGCTGGCGCTGTTTGGCAACTCTCTGGTTCTTTATGTGGTGACCAGAAGCAAAGCAATGAGGACTGTCACCAACATCTTCATCTGCTCTCTGGCACTCAGTGATCTACTCATTGCCTTCTTCTGCATTCCCTTCACCATGCTGCAGAACATCTCCTCCAACTGGCTGGGAGGTGAGTATAGCCCAGGGGTCAGGAACCTTTTTGGCTGAGAGAGCCATAAACACCACATATAAATTGTAATTCCGTGAGAGCCATACAATATGTTTAAAACTAAATACAAGTAAATGTGAGAATTTTATGTAAGACCAACACTTTTAAAGTACAATAAGTCTCTGAATTCTTTCTAATAACGTTGTTAATGAATAGTACTTCTTACCATTAATACGACTTCTGGTGCTGCATGGTTTTGCTGATGGCTTTGTAGTCTGGTTGTGGTGAGGTTAAGTTTCATGCAGGGTTGAGACTTCCATCCGTTAAACGTGATCTTAGGTTGGTCTTAATGTGCTTTAGATGTGAGATGTGGGTCAGACTCACACAAGACAATATGTGTTTCTAACAGACCACACCATGTTGCTGGTGATACAAGGGGAATTCTAAGCTAAAGTTCCAGTCTGTGGTTGATGAAGTAAAGTTCCCTGCACCCATGGGTACTCCCCCAATCCAGTCACAAAATGCCACTTTTGTTGCTCAATCCACTTACTCACAAGACATAATGCAAAAGCCCATGTTAGGGAAATCTGTCAAATGCCAGAAATTCCAGAAAAGAAGACATGAGAAAAAAAAAATATGAAGAACAGTGATATTTCAAATGATTTGCAGGTGGTCGCAATTGTTCTGTTATTTTTCATTGTGAAGGACAACCAAAAATCATTCAGTTGCAAATGTTCCAATATCACCATTTCACTGTTTTTCTCCTCATCTGATTATCTATGACACCTGCAAATCATTTTTGAAATATCACTCATTTGAAATATCACTGTTCTTCATAATATTTTTCATGTCTTCTTTTCTGGCACCCTTCTTTCTAGTCATTCTATCCGCAGAGCGCAGGCCACGCCACCCGTTATTTTTATTAAAGATTTGGCAGAGAGCCAGATGTAGCCATCAAAAGATCCACATCTGGCTCCCGAGCCATAGGTTCCCTACCCCGGGTATAGCCCCTGTAGCCCACAGCAACATCTACTACTGTCTAAGCTGTAGTAATACTACCAGTAAAACATTTTTCACCTTACATGCCTGGATCTAAGTCATGTTCCTCGATGGAAGTCAGTGTTAACCACTCCCCCTTTTAAACCACACCCACTGTAAACCACACCCACGTTACCACAAGAACTTTTAAAGGGCACCTATCGCTAAAAAATTTACCTCCAACCAAAGGTGCTGGCTGATAGAGCCCCCATTCCGGTTGGGGGGAAAAAAAAGCCCCCTGTCAGCGCAGGCAAACTAGCACCGGGAGCCATGACAGTGGAGGCGCATGCACATTAATAAAAGCGGCCCCAAACAGTGACCGCTTTCCACTATGCACATGGGCGTGACGTCACACGTGCATAAATGCGCATGCACATCCACTGTCATGGCGGCGCGCCCCGGGAGCTCATTTCCGGTGCGAGTTTGTTAAAAAAAAAAGTACTGGTACCCCCAACCGGAACCTTTGGTTGGGGGTAACTTTTTTTAGCGATAGGTGTCCTTTAAGATCATATCCAGATTAATGGTAGTAGCACACCAAAAACCAAATGGTTGGTGCTCACTGCAGAGCTATCACTCGTGAAAAATTAAAGTCAGCCATATGCCTAATCCTCCCCTGTGGATAATACAGAAACCCCCCAATACATGATTATACATGTTAGGAGCCCCTAATAACTATTTCCAAATGCTAACAAACACCCAGAACAAACCCCTGCCAGGCTTACATCCCACAGGTAGCATAGGGCAAGCAGAGAATGGCACACACAAGCAGCACTGGCAAGCACATTGCCCTCCTCCCCCCAGCCTAGCTGCCCCCCTGGGCAAATGCCCCTAACTCTTTACTTACCCCTCCATGCAGATTCTGTCCAGTGGCGTTCACGGCAGCCATCTTCGTCTCTTCAGTAATTTTTGGAATGAGATTTTCGCATGCACAGTTGGAGCATTCTTCTGTTTTGCAACAACTGTGCATGCGCCGAAACTCACAAAAATTGTCGAAGAGCCGGTCTCATTCTGAAGTTTATCGAAGTGGCTGAAGATAGTGTCCGTGAACTTCCGCTGGACAGACTCTGCACTGATGGGAGGGGGGGAGCAATGGAAATACAATTTGGAGACCTCTATCTTCTGGGATACAAGTCTCCAATGCGTGGCGCCTCAAAGATCCAGGCAGTGGAATATCCATTATTTGGAGACTTCTATCCCAGAACTCTCCAAATAATGGATTTTCCACTGCCTGGATCTGGGTCTTTGAGGAGCAAAACATGTGTTGCTGACATGAGCACAACAGGGGTATCCGGTGACCAATTTAGCTTTTGTTTTATTAATCTACTAGAAGGGTTTATTGCAGACTAGTGATGTTCTCCCAACATCCAGCTTGTTTTGGGCTTCTTTCCAACTTTTCCTCTTCATTACTCTGCAATGTCTTCTTATTGCACATGCGGGGGGGGGGCTTGTTAGCCGTCTGGGTGCCTAGGGCGCACTGTTGGCCCGGCCCTGCCTCTCAGTACAGTTGCATAAAAAGAATCAGGTTTACTTGTCACTCTTATAGTGAACTCTGTAAATTACATCCACAGCAACGTACTCTGGTACTGCAAAAAAAAAAAAAACGCTTCATTTTGTGTAAAACTCATGAAGATTGAGTCTGAAATTGCACTTTCCACACTGCGCTTGCATCACTGACCACCTCTATATGTACCCTTAAATATAAAACTAAATAGAGATCAGCAGAATTTTTTGAAAGTTGTTTTTTTTTTGTAATTTACTTGTATTATTTCTGGTATGGCTTTTAGCTACAGTTCATTAATATGTATTAGCTAGAGAGCTTCACTGAAAACATTTAGCCAACAGATAAAGGGTGAATGAACACTGCAGAGCTAATAACAAACACATCCCAATAAAAATCAGTATTCAAAGAAAAGATTTATCGGAAAGGTCTATATAAACCTTTAAAGTAATGCTGCTCTGAGTCATCTGTCAAATGAAACACTGCATTTCTTCCTTTTTATTGTGTACACATGGGCTTCTGTATCAGATTGCCTTCTTCCATCTATGAGAGATCAGGGAGAGACTCTGGCGGGAAGGGATGTCACACCAAACTAATATGGTAGCTGCTATCCTAAACAAACAGAAAGAGCTCCAAGAGCTGTTTACTCAGATATGGTAAAGCATTCTACAGAATAAATATAGCATTCTGTCTTGCACTATTGTGGCTAATCTATTGGCAATAATATGCTACGGTAGCTTTCTTTATTTTAAAAAGGGGCAGTATATCCTCTTCTTACCATGGGTTCAATAAATATGGCTTGTGCTCAACTGACTTGGCTTTTTTAATATTAACAAGCTATGAGTTTTGTTAATTTGTGAACAGGGAAAACAGAGAGACTGAGTACTCTAGATGTTTGGTCTTTATGAGCTAGATACAATAATTAGATTACCAGATCCCCCTGCAGAACAAAACAGTCACAACAAAAGGAAGGGGGTTGTGTTGTTTTGTATAGCAGCAGTCTATTTGGCCTGTTTTGTACAAATAACTTGTATCCGCATATTTTCATTTGGCCTTCATTTTTTTTTTTTATAGTTTTTGAGTTATTTGCCTTCTTCTAATTCTTTCTGTCTTTGAAATGGGGGTCGAAGTAAATGCTCTGTAAGGCTACAAATGTATTGGTATTGCTTTATTACTCATCTTTCTCTTAGGCCCTCTCCTATTCTTATTCCAGTTTCCAGTTACAGGATATAAATCAATTCATTGTTGCATTGTTTATTTGAATCCTAGCAACCAGATTGCTTCAATTACAAGCAGAAGAGCTTCTGAATTAAAAGCTAAATAAAAAAACACAAATAAAAAATGAAAGCCAATTGCAAATTGATTCAGAATTTCACTCTGTACATCATAGTAATAGTTAATGTAAAGGTGAGCAACACATTTAAAGGGCAAGGAAAGTGTAAAATAGAATAAGGCTAGAAATGCTGTATTTTGT
>CM044431.1:74305097-74315541 GCA_024363595.1 Xenopus borealis | reverse complement strand
ATGCAAAAGAATAAGAAATCAGGAAGGGGGCAAATAGTTTTTCACACCACTGTACACCTTATGTGCCGGAACTGACCCTTGCAACAAATATCTCCCCCTAGTTTCTACCACAACTATTCTATCTGATGGATTAGTGACCCTATACTTAAATATACAGTATAGTCTAAATTTTCCTTTGTTTGCCCCCAGCTAGACCATGCACCCCTGCATATAAGAGAACTGTAATTACCATGTGTATCACAGGGCCAAAGTGTGTCATACTTGAGAGACTAGACTGTCTCATGCAATTAATGCTACATATCACTGTGTTCCCTATACAGGCTGAAGTGACTGTTCTGAGCACGAATCCCCCAGTTGCTAACATATCTATTATAAGCATAAGGGACTGGGTATTTAGCAAGCAACTCTAATATTACTAACTGAAGTTGGTCAGAATTCCTGGTTCCTCCCATATGCCAGTACTGACCTACAAATGCAGGCATTGGCTTAGCTGTGGCTGGATATTATGGGCAGCTCATTTACATTTATAAAGTGAGTGGCTCCTTTACATATTAAAGACATATCTAATTAGTATTTTTTAGGTGAGCAGCCCATTTACATTTTAAAGTAATCGGCCCATCGGGCATTTGCCGGGCCTGCCTCAAAGTATAAAATTATTTTCTTTCTCCTTTAAAGATTTTTTTTTTTACATCAGTGGCATAATTAGTGTCGGCCGGGGCTGGGTGCAGGATTTGGCCCCCTTCCTGACTAGCGTTCTCCTACCCTCCAGACTGGCGTGGGCCCCAAAGGGGGTAGTTACACCACTGATTTACATAGTAGCAGAGCAGACACAACCATTATAGCTGGAGGCAGGACTTACACAATATACACAATGTACAAATAAAAAAAGGATGTAGTGACGCATTCAGCAAAATACATTGCAACAGGAGACACAGGTATTTTCACTGCCTTAAACTTCACTCTGCTCCACTGCACCATGTGTGATATACTGCAATGCAATGAACCATTATTACTTTCATATTTAAAAACACAGAGCACACACAATAAAGGTGTTCTGCAGGTTGATAACTGCGCATTGTCAGCAGTTTTTCCACCATAAATTTTTTTTGAACCCAGACAATTTGTTGTACTCAGTCCAACAGTCATTGCTAAGATCCCTGCCCTATACGTGTATTATTCTGCATCTTATTTGCACATTGTGTGTGTGACAGGCAAAGGACCAAGGTAGCAGTATATTGTAAACCATATATATAGGAAAAATATGTAGGTGACCAGTAAATTTAATAAAGCCCCCTACTGTATATTGATCCAGTTGCTAGGGGGAGGGAATTTGCAGCACTAAAATGACCTTGAAGCTTTCATTAGCAGTTAATTGATTTATATGTAGGGACAGGCATGGCTGTCTTCTTCATGTTTTATGAGCAGGGAAGCATCAGGTGCCAGGTTGAAATGATGAGCAGCTCCAACCTTGCTTGTCAAACCAACCAAAATTTGTGTATTGTGTGTGTGTGTTTTTTTTTTTTGTACTGGTTTTAAATGGCTAGGAAAGTCTCAAATAGAATAAGGCTAGAAATGCTGTATTTTGTAGACTAAAACATGAATTTACTGCACCACAAGCCTAATCAAACAAATGATTTATGCTTTCAAAGTTGGCCACAGGGGGCTGTCATCTTGTAACTTTGTTATACATCTTTGCAAGACAAGACTACATACACATACTTAGGGGCCGATTTACTAAATCCACGTGAATAGATCGACGTTCGATCGAATTCCGATCGTAGGATTAATTTGATAGGTCGAATATGCAAATTAGGCTTATTCGATCATCGAATAGCGAATGAGCGAATAGATTCAAATGATCGAATATTCGAATTGTAATAGAAGTCCTGATTGAATAGGATTCGTACGATCGAAGTCTTTGATTGTTCGAATCGTACAAATTATTCGAATGATTGAATAATTCATTCGAATAATTCATTCCAATGATCTTTATTCGATCATCGAAGATCGAATAACAGGGTAGCCTAAAACTATTCGATTAACATTCGAAAATCGAATGCTAATCGAATATCGAGCAAAATCAAAATTTTTTGGGGTAATAATAGTAAATTTGCCCCTTAGCGTGGTCTGGGCTTCTTATGGATCGTCATAATAAATGATCAAAAAACAAAGCTCCTCGAGTTCTGCATGGCTGGAAAGTAAGGCAGGGGCCTCCCCTGCTGTTCACAAGTATGATTGTTTCCCTGCCAGAAGTTAGGGACCATCTGACAATTCCCACCCACAGCATTAAATGAAGGGAGAATTTCACTGCATACAGTCGGGTTTCTTATAAAACCGGTACACATTTTTTATATATTGGAAATAGATTGCTTTTTCATTAAAGAAAGTAAAAATGGGATTTTATTTTTTTGCCTTTCCTTGCCCTTTAAGTATAAGCTGATTATATGTGCACACGGCTTAGAGGGAACTAGTGAGTTAAATATTTCCCTTTCATATCCTTTATTAATTTCCTTAAAGGGATACTGTCACGGGAAAACTTTTTTTTTTTCCAAAATGCATCAGTTAATAGTGTTGCTCCAGCAATATGCTGCATTGAATACCTATTTTTAAAAGAGAAAACATATTTTTTTATATTTAATTTTTAAATCTGACATGGGACTAGACATATCAGTTTTCCAGGTGCCCTCAATCATGTGGCTTGTGCTCTAATAAATTTCAGTCACTCTTTACTGCTGAACTGCCCAAATACAGCTCCCTGGTAGATCTAAGAAAAGCACTCGAAATCCAAGTCCCACTGTGACTCCTTCAGTTACATTGAGTAGGGGAAACAATATACTGTCTCAAAACAATGTCATCATGAAGTGTTGGCTCTAAATAAAAGCACATGACCAGGCAAAATGTCTTGAAATGGCTGCCTACACACCAATATTACAACTAAAATACACTTGTTAATTCAGGAATAAAATGTTATATGGTAGAGGGAATTATTTGCAGTGTAAACAGTATATTTCAAACTATACCATAAACACTTACAGAATCCCTTTAACAGGACCTTCAGGCCTTCCAGCATAAAATGGGTCCTCTTCAATAAGGACCTGAACTAGGGGTAGGCAGAGTAGGCACGTGCCTAGGGTGCAAAGCTGTGGGGGGCGCCTTCTGCTTCTCCTACCCCCCGTTTGCAGCTGTAGCCAGCATGTGTGTGCTTTTTAGCACATGCGTGCTGTTCCTTTCGATTCTTATTTTTGTGCATTTGCGTCTGTGGGCATTATGCTAGGCCGGGTCGGCCCGGAGATGTCTTCGGTCACATCTGAGGGCCACAATCTACCCCTCTTAATATTGTTACATCTGAAGGCTCATTTAACAGTGCAATTTTTATTTATTTATTTTTGCTAAAGTGCAATGTTAGCAGTGCAGTTTTGGGCACATCACTATATTTTTACCCACAATGTAGAATGTTTCCCACAGTTATGGGTCTGACACAATTGAGTCCCATGTGTTAAAATACATACAATTGTGCATTTGCTCCCACAGTTGTACTGAAAATCTTCTGTATTGAGATGGTGTCCTTTCCGTGCAAGTGTTAAGTGTCTATTGACACAGGTTTCTGTGCTCCCCTGAGTTAATGGGTCATGGGTGTACTGCTCATGATTCACTAAAGAGAGAGGCATGGATCCAGCAGGGACGAGTGCAACTATGTGAAAGTACAAGGAGCAGCTTTTGACACAAGTAATGAACGGTTTAGATATGCGCAATGATTTTGGTAAACTTTGTGTGACTGCATGAGCACTCGTTACAAGAGCCCTCTGATTTCTTAAGTACTTAATCTCTCCCTAGGACCCTATTGTCATGTATTCTAATATAATGAATTCTAATGATAGGAAAAAAAAACTGTCATGAATTCTAATAAAACAAATTCTAACGATAGGGAAAAATGTATTGTGTGTAATTCACTGGTAAGGTCGTGTATATGCAATACTTTACCAAACAACCAAATTAGCAGGTAAATTATCGCCTGCTATCATTCGATCTCCGTCCCCTGTTCCTTCCTCGAGCCTTTGTGCTTTTCTGGCCTTCTGTACCTCTATCAGGTTGTAATACACATACACAGTTATGTGTGTAGGGGACTGGTAAATAGTTTCCCTTTTATTGTGCAGTCCCTAAAGTTTGGACATCTAAGGGCCCCTTAGGTTATGGAGGGAGTAATGCTCCTCTTCCTAGGTGATGTCATGACCCCTAGAGTACCCTAGTTTAGCCACTAGTTTAGGCAATGTTGCAGATTGTTAAAATATTTATATTTCATGTGGCTCTAAGGGCTTTTTGCCAGAGACTTCCTCAAGGGAAGGGAGTCAGGAGTTGAACCTAGACAAGGTCAGGTCTAAAATGTGGCAGGCTACTCACTTTAATAGATCATTCTAGGTGATAGACAGTCAGGGCTATTTATCTGAGCAACACAGGCTCCACTAAGGAGTATGAGCTAGACTAGATTCCCAGGTGTATCATTACCCAGAAGTAGGAACTGAGTGTGCAGAACCAGGTATTAGAGAGAGACCCTTAGGATTTTTTTTGTTGACATGACCTGAAAACTGGGAGCACCTCTGTATAAGCTGTCTGTTCTCTTTGATCACCTTTCATGAATATGTACTGAAAGTTGGTGTTGTATGAGTATATGCCTATCCACAAATGTTCTCTACTCCTGTATTATTCTTATATACTCCTATGTGGACTTTGGTGAATAAATCAGTAATATGGTTAAGTTAAAAATCACTGACACCCATTATTGGGTTGCACAACACTCTGCCTCCACCAGAGGTAAGGTTCATAGTTCTGAGTAAAGGTGCCATTCCAATTTACTAGAAATACAAGGAAAAAAAGTACCACTGCAGCACCTCTTTGTTGCAAAAAGTGAAAAATGTATTCTTTCAGACATCCATGCAACATTTCGGGCTTACTCTCACCCTTGTTCATCCTGAAAAAAAGGGCAAGAGTAAGCCCGAATTGTTGCCTTGTTGTCTGAACTAATAAATACAATTTTTCACTTTCTGCAACAAAGGTGTTGCAGTGCTACTTTTTTTTGTATCTCTATGTAAACCCCTGGCAAGGGTTTCTGGACTGCTTTGCAGGTTATATAAGGTGGATAAAGCACACAGAATATCGACCACTCTGGATTCCAGTTTACTATAGCCCTACATTTGAAATGTAATTATAGAATAAATTTCACTTTCCACTATGCATTTATCTCTATTCACTGCAAGAGGCTATTTCAGCTAGAATCAGAATCAGGCAGCCTCTTTGCTGTAAGTGTTTTATAGCACAGAAATGGACTACACTTGTATGCTTTCACTTCATATCCTTGTCTCTTAAAGGGTTCTATGGATTGGTTTCATGTGATGATTTGCACTTGTTACCATGTCCGTAAATCCTCAAGTACGTTCGCATTTCCAAGGAAAAACCAAGGAACATGGTCTGTTGTGTAAAAGTAATTCCATCCTCACCGATGTCAGTCTTACAAATGGCTTATGTAAGTCAAGTGACCTGGAAGTGTATTTGCATATACTGTATGTCTGATACAATGCATCATGTTACAGTTGGTGCATGTGATGCATAATTCATTGACTCAGGCTATTTTGCATAAAAAAACTCTGTACAGTACAAAACTGTCCAGTGACTTTCTATAATTTGTGTGGAGGGAAACAATCTAGCACATACTCATATTTTGTAAAATTGGTAGTTTCTTGTGTCTCTGACTTGTTAAAAAAAAGGTCAATAATAGAAAAATAATTTAGAGATGTTTAGTAGAACATCTGTACAATTTGTAAAATACCCATATGTATAACAGAAGAAAAAAATATGCCAAAATGAAAATGGGAAATAGGGTAATCCCAAAGGTAAAAAAATCAAAGACAAACTGAATGTATTCTGCTTTGGCTGCTTTTAGTTTACCTGCCGGAAAGGAGACTTGGTAGTACAGTATAATGTATCTGCGAAACATCAATATTCTTTTTTCACTTTGTTTTGCTGAGCATCTTTAAGATCCCAGATTCAGTAAACATCCATTCCTTCCTATTTTACAGGTCAAATATGACTTTTTATTTGAAAAACAATACTTGTGCTGTTTGGAAGCATGGAACAGTCAAGTTCACCAGAAAATCTATACTACTTTCATTTTGGTGATCCTTTTTCTGCTGCCTCTCACCTTAATGCTCCTGCTCTACAGTAAGATTGGCTATGAACTCTGGATAAAAAAGCGTGTTGGCGATGCCTCAGTGCTACAAACCATCCATGGAAATGAAATGTCTAAAATAGCTAGGTTTGTATATGTTTCTGAGTTGGTAATAATGCCTTTCCTATTCCCTCTCCTGGGTAGTGTTAGTTTAAGGCACTCTTGCTCCACTGAGCCACTTGGTGGAGAGAAGTGGTACATATGTCATCTCCTCCCAATTTGGTACAGCTACCCCTTTGTTCTACAGTAGGTCAGTATTAAACCCATAATTATTTTAATACATATTGTACCTTTACAAATAAGGACTGGTCCCTTGTGCATCAACAAGGGCAGTTCGAAAAGGTTCAATCTTTCTTGCAGCAATTCCCCACTCTAGAAGAAGAATAGAAATTGACTAATTCTCCCCTCTACCATACCTCCTAAATCACATATATAACGTAAGAAATCTGGATGCTAGGATACACATTTAAATTACCAGAACTAGTGGTAGGCAGAAGAGGCAGCTGGCTAGGGTGCAATGATGGGGGGCGCTGGGCAGCCACTTCTAAAATTGTCTTCTGCCTACCCCTAGTCTGTGTTCGCAAACCTCAGTCTTATTCTCCTTCCTTCCCTCTGTCACCCTCCCCTCCGTCACTTTCACCTCCCTCCTGTCACCCTCCGCCGCTCTCCTCTGTCGCTTACCCCTTCCTCTCCACTGTTGCGCTTCATGGTTGAACAAGTACACTTGCTTAGGACAGGGGTCCCCAACCGCTGGGCTGCGGTCCTGAACTGGGCCGCAAGCCTAGCAATGATACAATGAGGCGTGCTGGAATTGGAAGCCGGCCCCTCCCAAACTCCCCTGACACCCCTGTCCTTGAAAAAAAATCTGGCGCTACACTGTTCCCGTGCCAAAAAACGTTGGGGACCCCTGGCTTAGGGTGCCTGGCACAGCCCTGCTAGCAACCCTGCACTGATTTGGATAAGAAACTGTTATTTGAATAGGAGAGGCCTGAATAGAAATATGAGCAATAAAAAGTAGCAAAAACAATAAATTTTGTTTTTTTTTTATGGGGTCAGTGACCCCTATTTGAAAGTTGGAAAGCATCAGAAGACGAAGGCAAATAATTAAAAAGATTATAAAAAATAAATAATGAAGACCAATTGGGGCATATTTATCAAAGGTTGATGTTTGTTTTTCCCCAAAAATGTGACTCTTTGAGGGTAGTTTCCATGAAAAGTAACATTATTCAGGTTAAAAAAAACTCAAATTTTTCAAGATTTATTATGTCCTGTAGCTGGAAATAGCTTGAATCTAAAAATACTCCAGCTAAAACCTGTTGAGGCCATGTAGAAGTCAATGGCAGCCATTTAAAGTTGTTAATAGCCTTCCTGATGTTTGGATTTTTTTCACAATACAGTCGAGCGATTCCAGTTTTTTTTTGTAGATGAAAACTCTCCAAATTCCAGTTTTTAAGTTTTTTCACCCCAACTACACTGAGTTCAGTTTTTCATAGTTTATTTTTTTCAAAATAAGCAAAGATTAGAGTTGTACATTTATTTGAGTTATAAAAAGATTTCACAGACTCAACATTTTATAAATTTAAAGGTGAACCACCCCTTTAATTCATAAGTGTCTGCAAATGGATAGTAGAAAATAAAAATGGTATATGTTGCCAGACCTAAACAAATCTTTTTACTATCTGTCTCATAGCGTCAAAAAAGTTGCTCTCTAAATTAGAGACGACCCTTGTTAATTAACCAAGAGTAGGGTGTTATGTGCCATGGTAAGGCAGTGGTCAGCTTTGCAAACTAACAATAATAAGTCTGAATAGCCTACAGTCATGGTATAATGCTATATCTAATTTCTATGATTAGCGCAAGCATTTATGCAGCAATATCCTAAATATGGTTGAATTAACATGTGCATATATATATATTTGAATACAGGATTGATTGGGTGTGCTCGCCACTTAATGGAATCCATTGTCACTGTAGTGGCAGCAAATGATTGATTTAGCACTGTGAGTAAGATGCTACATGGTTAATGATGCCAATAACAGCTGCTGCATTCATTCAGGAAGAAGAAGCGGGCGATCATTATGATGATTACTGTGGTTGTCCTTTTCGCAGTCTGCTGGGCACCATTTCACGTTGTTCACATGATGATAGAATACAGTAAGGAATTATTTGTTCTATTATTAAGTGCATGTGTGGCCTAATGCAACCTTTTCTTATTTAGCATGAAACACGTTGCACACTGTGCTGCAAGTATAGGGACATCCAACCTGCACCAACCACAGCTGTTGAACTATATGTCATAGCAACCACCAAAAATAAATAATAGTGTCAGAAGGTGCATATATATATAAACCAACATGTTATATGATTCTCTCTGTATTCTTCCTTCTCCATCCTCTCAGTGTGGCAGCCTTGTATATTGTAACACAATGGAAGCAATCCATAACAGCACATTCTCTATATGAGATTATAGGGCAGCAAACTTTGCTTTTAATTACTGCCCTTATTTCCTTCATCTGAACAGATGGATTTCTTTTCATTAACACTGCTATGCAACCTTTTATACTTTGCTTTAATTTGGCAAAATTACAAGTCTTTCTTAATAAGGAGTCAAGATCTGCTATTATAGAATTACATTTTAGGAAATATTCAAATGGCAATTGAAAGCACTGGACACTTTAATTTGTAATTGTATGGCAAGTCTTCCTATACATATGCTTACATTACTACACAATGCATCCATACCTAATCTGCAGTGAATAAACATTTATTACTGCAAACTACAGAACTATAACTTAAAGGAGAAGGAAATCTACAGAGGCATTTTATTGCCAATAGATTAGCTGCAATAGTGCAAGCTAGAATTTTTATTCTGTAGAATGTTTTAGAGACTCTCAATGTTTGTTTTAGATAGCAGCTGCATTATTAACTGGGTGTGACATCACTTCCTGCCTGAATCTCTCCCTGCTCACTTAGCGCTCTGGGCTTAGATTACAGCTGATAAGCGAGGGTGGGAAAAGGAGCAAACTGAGCATGCTCACGCCCAGGGCAAGCAGGTTTAAGCTAAAGGCAGGAAGTCTGATGCAGAAGCCCATGTGTACACAATAGAAGGAAAGAAATGCAGTGTTTCTTTTGACAGGGAACTCAGAGCAGCACTTTTTTGAGGGTTTACTGGTATATTCAGCGCTACGCAACAAGTTGGCGCTATAGAAATACATGTTAATAATAATAAAATATTTAGGTGGACCTTTCTGATTAAGCTTACTTAGTTTTAACCTTTCCTTCTTCTTTAAGTGGTTAGCTCACCTTTATATTAAAGACATAATTATCCTTTAAATCAGCTATTAGTCTGTTATAGAATAATCTGTTCTTAGCAAGCCAGTCTTCCTCTTTTAATTCTTATTTATTTTTTTGTCCTTTCTGGATGAATTCCTTTCCTCTTCAGCTTATTAACAGTTCTCAAATGGGGATCACTGATCAGCAGTAAAAATCTGCTGCTTTGTGATGCTGCAATTCTATTGTTATTGCTACTTATTAGTTATCTTTCAATCAGGGTCCCTACTTTTCATAATCCAGTCTCTCATTCAAGGTCAATTGGATCCTAGCAACCAATTACAGTAGCTGATGAAATTTCTAACTGCTGAACAAAAAGCAATATAACTGAAAAACCAACAAAATCAAAAATGAAGACCAACTACAAATTATCTCTGACTATCAGTGTCTGCATCATGCATCAAGTTAAGTTAAAGGTGAACTACTCCTTTAACCTTTAGTGTAATAGATAGTGGTATCCTAAAACCTTTTGCAGTTGGTTTTCATTTTTACGTTAAAAGGTTTTTGAATTATTTTACTTTTTTTTTCAGCAGCTCTCTGTTTGCTAGGATACAGTTTACCCTAGCAACCATGCAGTAGTTTGAATGAGACAGGGATAGGAAAAGGCAGAATAAAAACACATAAGCAATAAAAGGTAACCATAGTGAACCCATCTGAAAGCTGAAAAGGAAGGCAGTGTGAAAACAGTAAAACATAAACATAACAGTTGCTATAACATATAGGTCTGCCTCCAGAGAATTAGTTTTATTTAACAAGCACTGAATTAACTGACACTGTTTGAACACAGAGTTCAATGGCTTATTGGCAGAGTTAGGTAAAAATGCAAACTACTTGCAAAATGCAGCCATACACCTGCTGATTACATCCATTTGGTTTGGGACTGTCAAGGTATAC
>CM044431.1:74261994-74303155 GCA_024363595.1 Xenopus borealis | reverse complement strand
CAGACATGCAAAACCAAATAATTGTATCTAAATGCTGTCATTGATGCACTATGTGAAATTGTTTGTTTGTGGGAGTGTTAAAAATTCAATAAAAATCAACTTGGAAAAAAAAAAAAATGCAAACTACTAAGATAATTATTCTTAACATTATCATATTGCATTAAAGATTTATCTCACTGATCGAGCTAACGCATATCCCCTCTGCAGTGTAAGCCTGCATTTATACCTAATTAGCATTAGCACTTGAAAACAGAATCTGTTGTAAGCAATAGCTAATGTAATATAACTCTACCAGTGAGCAAAACCATTTATATTAGACAAGACAAATGACTACAGTTTATGCAAGGTCAACACTGGAATAAACTAGTGCTTCTGGACATTTCCTGTGCATTTGGTAACCTAAATGTAGATAATAAGTATGTTTTGGACACCATTCATAGCAATTATCTTTTTTGGAAAGCAAAATATTAACAAAAAATTACAGTAATTGTATGCATGAGATGAATCTTTGCATGTAGTTACAAAATTCACTAAAATGCAAATCGCTTGCTTCGGAATACTGCTTTTCTGCAAATTACTTCTGCTAAACATTTCACTTTTGCATTATAGTGTTACCTTCATATGCTTCGTTTGGTTTCAATGTAGTTTACATTTTGACTTCCTCCCACACCCTTTAATCTGTATTTTATCTTAAAGAGGTGGTTCACCATTAAGTTAACTTTTGGTATGTTATCTAATTACCAATTCTAAGCAACTTTTCAATTGTTCTTTATTTTTTATTTTTATATTTTTTTAAATTATTTGCCTTCTTCTTCTGACTCTTTCAAGCTTTCAAACGGGGGTCTCTGACCCCATCTAAAAAAACAAATCCTCTGTAAAGCTACAAATGTATTGTTATTGCTACTTTTTATTCCAGTCTCTTATTCAAATTAGTGCATGATTGCTTTGGGAATTTGTACCTCAGCAACCAGACTGCTGAAATTGCAAACTGGAAAGGTGCTGAATAAAAAGCTAAATTACTCAAAAACCACAAATAATTCAAAATTCTCTCTACATCATACTTAAAGGTAACTCCAAGGTGAACAACCCCTTTAACTTATAGAAATAAATGCCATTGGATAAAATCATAAAATTAGATTTTATAGATAGAATTTGTATAATTTATTAAACTCACTACATTAATCAGCTCGTGTTCACATAGAACTCCCATTGAGTCCAAAGGAGACACTAATAGCAATGTACAAGACTTGTGTTTATTTCTTGATACTGAAATCACCTTTATCTTTACAGGTAACTTTGAAAATGAATATGACGATGTCACAATCAAGATGATATTTGCCATTGTACAAATAATTGGATTTTTCAACTCAATTTGCAATCCGATAGTCTATGCTTTTATGAATAAAAACTTCAAGAAAAACTTCCTTTCTGCACTTTGCTTTTGTTTTCTCAGAGACCCTTCTTCTCCCTCCAGAAGGCCAGGTAACTCTGGCATCACATTAATTCAGCAAAAATCGAGTTCATCTAGGAGAGAGAATACAAGTGAAGACACTCGGAGGGAGGCATTCAGTGAAGGCAATATTGAGGTCAAGTTTTTCGATCAGCCTGTTTCAAAAAAACGACACCTTCACTTGTTCACATCAGAACTCACTGTTCACTCTTGAGGGCTGCAAAACACAGAGACTACATCATTATTTTTATAGAATTGACTTGGGCCACAGAGGAACTGACTAACTTTGAATGTACTTTATTGATAAATGTTCTGAAATAATAAAACATTAGAAAAAAGATGTTGGTCTTTTCTGGATCTTTAAAAAGGTTTCAGATTTTAAAGGGGAACTATTGCAAAAATGTAATATAAGATCCAGCATACTAAAATAAAAAAAACTTTCTAAATACAATCAATTAAACATTCTGTACTGTTTCTAAAATAATCAAGTTTATTTATACTATCCCTCTCTGTTTCTCTTCATGCAGGAGTTGGATGTCAGATATTCAGTAACAGTTCGATCCGATATATATATCGTATAGTTGGATCATTTTGCCTAGAACATGTATTAGAGCTCACTCTATTAAAATCACCAGAAATACCTTCTCTATACATGGAGGAATTGTGCAAAAGGCATTCATTTTGTTAGATTTTGTTTGTACTGGAATCAGTTACGTGTGTGAGCTCTAATTCATCTGCTAGGAAAGGAAGCCCCCCTATAATATATAATGATCATTCATCTGGCACTCAACTGCTGCATGCAGACAGAATGAAGAGAAACAAATGTAGAGTGAGGGATAGTTAAGATATATACGTGATTATTTCATTAACTATGCAGAATATTTAATTGATTGTATTTACAAGGTTTCTTATTTCAGTATAATGAAGTGTGGTGTTTCTGCAAGGTGCCTGTAGGTGTCACTGTGCACAAGAGTATTCTGTGCATACACAATACTTCCTATACTGCTTAGGGGGTTAGAGTTCAAGTTACTGTTGAGGGGTAACGGCTGCATGAACCTGCTAATAATCATAATAATTATACACTGCTAATCCTCGGCTACCAAACATGAGGGTTATATAGAATTTTTATTTTCGCAATAGTTCCCCTTTAAGTATGTGACCTGCAAAATTATTTAGATTCCATGTAAAGGTAAGTCATTACTTAAGTTTTGAGGAGCTCATGTGACTATGTATCATCTACTTAGGGCCACCCAAATACATATAGTCCCATTATTAGTAGTAGGTGTAACTGTTCCATTCAGTTGGGTCTTGCAACATATGCTAAAGAGTCTCAGCAAGGATAGGGGTTTAACTACCTGTTGGTTTGCTCCAATCAGCTGAGAAAGGAGTCTTTTTAAAGATCCTGCCTCTGTTAGCTCATTGCCTGGATAAGCAAGTTCCGTAGTTTAGAGGAAGGGTGTTCCTGCAATTTAGCTTGAGGAAGTAATTCAGTTTGTTTTTTTAAGAAATGTGGCCTTTCTGACCTAATCTAAATCCTTTGGTTCTGTGTTTGATTATGTTCCTTCAAGTATGATCCAGCTCTGTCCCCAGTTTTATGCTCTTAGCTAAATCCTTGGTACTGTGCACTTCTGGCTTTCCATGTATGATCCAGACATTGTGACTTATCTTACTCCCAACACTGTTAAGCTAACTGCTGCTAATAATATGCTGGGCTGTCACTGTATGCATGGGATTGTAATTGTCAAGTGTGCATGGATCAGTGCTGCCACACTAAAGAGGTTGTTGAGAGTTACAGTTGCACTATAGTGTTTTCCAGTTGAGGGTAAATTCCAATCACTTGGACTTACAGCCTAAGTTGGGGACTATTGGATTCAATTGATATTCACTTTCATGACTCATAACCCTGTAGATACTTCAATCTGTGGCAAGTAATGTGTTAAATTGGTTGTAAATCCAAGTATAGAATTTTACTCTAAAGCAAATTTCATTTTACGCAACTTTCCAATAAAGATGAACTAGAAATGTTCAATTTTCTATTTAAAAACCTCACAATAGCCGTGGGGGGGGGGGGCTTTCATTGACCCTTGAACACTGACATACTTATAAATATGATTTTTGTACAGTTCCCACTACCATGGTGGGAGACTAAATATCCCTTTCACAAGTTTATATCTTTTTAACAGGAAAGGGCAAGCTTTGTTTGTGCATCGAATTATTCTCCTTTTAACCTTATTTCAAGATCTAGTGCTCGACCTTGCTGAGTTTTTTTAATGTGAGAAGTGCAGTATGCCAAATAAGATTTTACTGTCATTTTCTCCTGAAAATGTTAATGCCTGACCTTGTCATCATCCGCCATCTTCACTGTCTTTAACATAGTAAAGAACCTGAGGCGAAGATATCTATTCTTCCTTTCAATCATTCTTTTCTTTATTCACTAGAGATGCTCACTTGTTTTTCACAGAAAAAAAAACATTCTCTCAAAAAACCCACATCTCCTACCAAGAATGACTTCTAGTTCAAATAGTCCTTTACTCCGACTCTACCTATTCTCAGTGGTTTTTCCTCTACAAAAAAACAAGCCATTGTGATTGAAACAGATAATATAATTGCTTTGGGGGTAGCCTTTGCCTTTGTGGTCTCATTTTAGCTGGTGTTTTCCCATTTCCCATTTGGCAAGAAATTCATCAATTATTATTCTATATTGGGAGATTCATGGCAATGGTGGAGAGTTAAAACTGTAATGAAGTCAGTTAACTTTTACAGAAGTTGTCCCCTAAATGTTCTTGGGGGAATATTTATTATGCTGTGTAAAATATGGCAGGAAACTACACCAACACGCTGTAAAAACACAGTAAAAAACACAGTAACATTTCTACATAAAACAGGGCTTAAACAAGCAGGTCAAGCTGCCCATGATTTTTATTTGCTGATAGAAAATAACTTTGCTTACCTTTTCCAGAATATGTTGAGAAGTTGTTTCATCCTTGGATATGGAAAGGACATGCGTAATGCGTAAGAGCAAAATGCTAATAATGTTTGGATCAGGGTATAAAAATAAATGTACTAATGAAAGGGGGGGTTGATCCTTAGTTCAGACCTGTGGATTGGTGTTTTGCTACTCTCCAGTGTTGGTGCAACTCATCAATGAATCTATCCATGGTGATTTCCATTAGGAAAAGAAGCAGAGTTCTCAAAAGAGAAATTATGAACTTTAGTTCATTATGGAGAAAGGACACTATAAAGGTCAACAAACGGACAGAGTTGGCATCATATTAGCCCATGTCAGGCCCAGCTGACAGGCCTGCCCAACAGATATCAGTTGAGACATTTCCCAGATATCTATTTGGTAAGTTTTCTCATCCGAGGTGTGTGGATGCAGTCATCTCCCTAATGCCTGCACTGGTGGCAATTGTGATCTGATCAAGGGCCAAACAATCAGATCAACCCAATATGACCTACCTCACGGGGTGCATATTTGGGAAATATCTGCCCATTTGATGAGGTCTTTACATGTATGGCGACCTTTAGCGTTTCAGCACTGACCTACCCATCTGAAACCTTAAATAACTGGGTAAGTAGGCAGTGAGGGATCAAAGCAGTTTTATAGAGTGTGCACATTTATACTGCTGTCAGTTGGCCTGGAGTTCTATCTACCATACTGTGGATTTGTTAGCAGGTATCCCACGAGAACATATTGATTATTAAAATTTGTCCAAGGATAGAGACATTTCTGTGTGTCATGCATAATTTAGTATCAGAATATGCGTTTCCATATGTCTAGACTTCCAGCAAGCTTTTGTAGTTTTTCATTATTAAAGGGATACTGTCATGGGAAAACATGTTTTTTTCAAAACACATCAGTTAAGGTGGCCAAAGACAGGGAGATATCGTCAAACGAGTGGATCTCTCCCCGCTATGCCCACATTGAGGATCAGAATGGAGGCAATAGGGGCAGTCGGATTGCAGGATCGCATACATGCAGAGATGCGCCTCTGATCCGACTAGGTTTTTTTAAGCTGCCCGATCGAGATCTGGCCGACTTTCGGCCAGATATCAATCAGAGAAGCCTGTCGGATGGCCCCACACACTGGCCAATAAGCTGCCAAACACACGGGCCAATAAGCTTCTGTGTATGGGGGCCTTTAGTAGTGCTACTCCAGCAGACTTCTGAAATCCAGTTCTCAAAAGAGCAAACAGATTTTTTTATATTCAATTTTGAAATCTGACATGGGGCTAGACATTTTGTCAGTTTCCCAGCTGCCCCCAGTCATGTGATTTATGCCTGCTCTTTAGGATGAACTACTTCCTTGCAGTTATTTCTCCTACTTAATGGGATCCTGTCATGTAAAAAAAAAAAAATTCAAAATGCATCAGTTAATAGTACTGTTCCAGAGGAATTCTGCATTGAAATCAATTTCTCAAAAGAGCAAACAGATTTTTTTATATTTCATTTGAAATCAAAAAATGGGCTAGACATATTTTCAGTTTTCCAGCTGCCCCAGTCATGTGACTTGTGCTCTGATAAACTTCAATCACTCTTTACTGCTGTACTGCAAGTTGGAGTGATATCACCCCCTCCCTTTCCCCCACCCCGCAGCCTAACAACAGAACAATGGGAAGGTAACCAGATAAAAGCTCCCTAACACAAGATAACAGCTGTCTGGTAGATCTAAGAACAGCACTCAATAGTAAAAACCATGTCCTATGACCATGCATATGGACACATATGTTAACCCGCAACTGTTCCCTACCGGAAGTGGCATAGTGTTAACTTGAAACCGATACTTATCGTTCGGCTTTTTTAAAAACCACACCGCAGGAAAATGCTGAGGTTAAACGTGTTTCCATAGTCTAACTATTGCATATGTAGCAGAAAAGATCCATCACAGTAACATGTTGTATATGGAGAATAAAATATTCACTGTTGTCGATAATGCAGGTATTACTCATTTCTTACAGCTTACATTATAAACCAACAATATTATAACCCATGAAAGTATCCAGAAACCCAATATCTAAAAAGATTCAAATTACAGGAGGGACATCTCTTACTTCTCACCTTTAATTTAACTATTAGAATCTTAAATAAGGGCTTGTTCTAAGCAATTCAATTGGTGGTAAAATTCACGAAAAATACTAATACAAAAATTCGTCAGGTAAAATCTTGTTAGGTGCACTGATCCTATTGGACTGTTTTAAATCGAGGGTTTCTGGGGTTTTTTCGCTATGAATCTGAAAAACTGTAATTTTTAGATGTTTTAGGGGTTTATTTTCAGATCGTTTGTACTTTTTTTTTGGTTCTGTTAATAAATGTTATGACATTGGAAGTTTCAGAGAAAATGAGTTTAGTGATGTTTTCAAAATCCTCTAAAATCCGACCTTTGATAAATAGGCCTACACATGTTAATGTTAAGGTGAACAACCCCTTTCAGCAAATAATTGTCATGTTTTAATTATTGCTGTTGTCCCTGTAATAATAAAACAGTATCATACTTCCTGAATAAACTTTGTAACAAGTAAATAATTTCAGTAACGTTGTCATTTTTTTACTTTACATAACTTAACAGCTTACACTGTTGGCACTGTAAAGTAAAGAAAGAACACCCTCATTATCTTAAAATGGAACTTCGTTAAATTCTAATCTGAATCAATGCCCTTGTCAGTGGCGTAACTACTTGCTGGTGGGCCCATGGTACAGAATTGGCACCCAGGCCCCCCTATTGGGCTCTCCCCCTATGAGTTGGAGTTCTCCTAGCCTCTCCAGTGGGCCCCGAGAGGGAGCGGGCCCTGGTGCAGTTGCACCCCCTGCTCCCCTGGTAGTTACGCCACTGGCCCTTGTGTTCACTGGAAGGATCTACTGATGAATAAAGCATATTCAAGTTTATGGTACAGAACACATCAAGCTCAGTTGCAATGCCAGCAACTCAGATATCTGTTTACCAGCTCAAGATGTACTGGTAAACTGAGTAAAAAACAAGGTCATTTGTTTAAAATAATTTCTTTCTACTGAGAGCAAGAGCAGGAGGACTGGAGCAGAGGAGGTGAAATGGAAGACAGAACAGGAATCAAGAACAAGCAATGTTGGTTCAAGGTTAAGGCCAGGCAAAGCAGGAAGAATAAGGCAAGGCAGGAGGGACAAGGCAAGGCAGGAAGAACAAGAACAGGGCAAGAGCTAAGCAAACTAGTCAGTGACGCTGGCAAAGTACTAGAGGCCAATTAAAGCTCCAGCAAGGTGTGCTCGGAGGGCTGGCCTTAAATAGGGCTGAGTCAGCCCTGATTGGCTGACTGCAACCAGCTGCTGCTGGGCTGGGGCTGCAGAGGCCAGGAAACCTATAGTGGCCTAATGGATAAGGCATCAATCCATAAACCCTGGTTCAAATCCCAGCAGAGCCTGACATTTTGTTCCTAATCCAGGACAACTGTGCTTTAAAGAAGATCCAAAAAAGTCAGGTAGCAAACAATTTTTTTGAATTCTTGAGCCTAGTATTATATTATAGGTAATATAGCAGGTACCTGCAAGGTGTTACTCATCCATATAAATTCTATTATTTTGCCTTACATAAATAGTTTGAGTATGGCTTTGTTGTCTTTTATATTTTCAGAACTACTATTAATAGCATCCATCTCCATTTTGTGTTGAAAACCTCAGCAATACCAGATTATATTATATAGTTTGCCTTTTTGACTACAGCAGCTCTGGCTCAGTTCCAGATGTTTTATATAGTCTACCTTCTTACCACCAGGCCTGTCATAGTTTCTTCCTGGTCATGTGATGGCCCCTGCTCCCATCTTCACACTAGTCTGCTCCGTCATCTGTCTCAGTCTGCTTCTGTCTTCATCTCTCCCACTGGCTGCTGTCCAGTGTTCTTTTATCATGGTTTGTGATACCTGCCCCATAGCTCCCAACTGATCAGATGCTGATATAATCCCCAGTTCAACTTGAGTGAGTTTCTCACTTAAAGAAATGAGTTATATGGCTCCAGTAGCAACAGACAGACCCTTCCATACTCAAGAATCCCTTTGATATATAGAATTTGGGTAGCTGTCTTTCAAGTTTCCCTGGGCAACTGGTTCCCTATTAAGGATACATTTCCATTGCCATGACCACAGGAATAGATACAAGAAAATATCAAAACCAAGATGGCAATTTCTTACAACCATACAGTATATGACACGTATGTCCACTGTTTAGGTTTAAGGGATTTTTTTAATGATTAGGGAACTGTGCTACTGTCTATGTATGACTGATGCTACCTCTGACCTTTCAAAATGCTTTTGTGCTTAATTTGAAACTTCAAATATGCAACAGGGGATATACAGTTGCTGCCATTGAAACTACTAAAGCATTTATTTTTCTAGCATTTAGCTTGTTTATCATCATGTTCTCCAAATTAAGAGAAAGCCTTTACACAACTACTTAATAATACTAAGAAAACATGAATTCAGATTAACCATTCTACCATTTAATAATGGTCATTTTGTGGTTGTTTTTGTATTTTCTCTATATCTCGAAATGAATCCATGGCAACAAGAAGTTCTCAAGTGTCTTGGCAGGAGTCATCTCTTATTGCAAGAGCATACCATAATGCCAGATTGAAATGGACCTATGATTTTGCAGACAGAATAGTAAACAGGAGGCAGAACAAGCAGAGAGACCCTTTCTGTGTTGGACATGTGTTATCAAATTTTGAAATTTGGACAGTTTCCCTAGTACAGTTATAGCACCCATATCCCATAGAGTCCATTTTAAGCAAATACTTTTTTTTAATGATTTCCCTTTTGTCTGCAATAATAAAACAGTATCGTTATGGAACCTGTTATCCAGAATGCTCAGGACCTTGGGGGGTTTCCTGGAGAACTGAGATTTCCGTAATTAGGATCTTCATAAGTCTACTAGACTAAAAATTACCCAATAGGCTGGTTTTGCTTTAAATAAGGATAGTTTGGATATAAAACAAGATAGTGTTTTATTATTGCAGAGAAAAAGGAAATCTTTAAATTTGAAAAAATTTTGATTTTTTTTTTGGAGAAAATCCAGTCTACAGTCATCCCCTTATTTGAAGCAGGTTTCCGGATAATGGATCCATACCTGTAGCGTCAGTGTTGATGTGCTGCCTGTTTGGATTCATTATTTTTTATTTCCCTATGAATAAACATATTTGCGGGTGAACCATAGATCAGTAGTTACTAGCTTTCCAGCTTTTATATTTCTGATTGAATTGCATTGAATCACAGATTTAGAAAGCTCTGAATTATGGGAAAACCATCTCCCATAGACTCAAATTTAATAAAATAATTAAAATGTTTAAACAGGATTTCCTTTTTCTCTGTATTAATAAAACAGTACTTTGTACTTTATTCCAACTAAGATATAATTATTCCTTATTGGAGGCAAAACAGTCCTATTGTGTTTATTTAATTTGTAAATTATTACTTAAGGTATGGAGTTTCAAATAACAGAAAGATCCCTTATCTGCAAAATCCTAGGTCCTGAGCATTCTGGATAATAGGTCCCATACCTTTAGTAAACCAAGATACATGCTGTATGAGAGTGCATAAAGCCCTGTACATCACCACTCTGATGAAGAACTCAATGGCACAAAATGTGTCAGGAGAGAGTGGCTGGCTAGCCATATGCAAGTAAGAAGATAACACTTATATGCAATCATTATTTGCACCAATAAAAACTTATGAGTGACTTATGCATATAATTTTGATATTTAAATGTCCATTTAGGAATGCAGGGCAATTTAACTCAAGATGTTACTGTGGAATAGATTCATTTTTTTGACAAATTATCCATGATTCATGGCATGACAAATTGGGAGCAAGTTGTAAATTGGAAAACAGCAGAGGATGTGTGATGAGCTCTAAATCACACTTTTAAGATTCCATTGATTTTACTGCTTTCAATAGCAGGGTTAGATTAGACCCATATGAACTGTAAATATTTTTACAGCAACTCTGGATTACAGACAATAAACGTTGAAAGCCTTTCCCATTTACACACTGCTCTGATTGTGCTGTATCAGGTTTATCTAAACAAGACTGGATCAGCAGGAGAGCACTCAGAAACATTTATCTGTAACAGAAAGGATCCTTTCAAACGTAAACACTAAATTGCCATAAGAATATGTGAATATGAAAGAAGATTCTTGTCTTGTAATTAGTGTACCGTTAGCCCTCTCTGCGTGTTTCAAGTAATTGAATCTCAAGCCTCTTCTTATTCAATATAGTTGAGTTACCTGGCTACAATTTATGTTGCTTGAGAATTCTGAGCAAGGCCTTTGTTCAAGTGCTTATATGTGAATTTATAATCAAGGTGGACACAGACAAGTAACTGTGAATGAATGCTGACCTAATGACACCTCTCTTAATAAGCAGAGCAGCACACCACTCCCTCAGAACACTCAGGTCAATGATGCTAGGATATTCTCCTGACTAGTATTCAGACGACTTCTCATTAGCATTAAAGGAATATAATCTTGTTTCAGGTAGCTTTCAGCGCCTGTGTCTCAACACCTGATTTCCCTGGACTTAGCAGCTTTATATAATACAATGTGCCCTCCCTCATCCGTTCAGTGGTCTTCCCAGGAGCAATCAGCAAGGAATAATTTATAAGAATTTCATCTATGGGAAGATGCTTGAAAAGGGAATGTACAAACGGTTAAAAATGTGGCAGTCTCCTTCATTTTTCTCAAAATATAGCTGTCTTAAACAGATTCTGTAATTATAAACCATCTTTTTTTCAAAACGCATAATTTAATAGCACTGCCTCAGCAGCATTCTGCACTAAAATCTGTTTTTCAAGAGCAAACACATTTTTTATATTTAATTTTGAAATCTGACATGGGGCTAGACATGTTTGTTATTAGTTTTCTCTGTCCCCTCAGTCATCTGATTAGTACAGTGATAAATTTCAGTCACTCATTACCTTGCAACTCCCTGCACCTGATCATAAATTGTTTTAGAAGAGCTGCATTTTACCTTGCAACTCCCTGCACCTGATCATAAATTGTTTCAGAACATCTGCATTTTAACTTGCAACTCCCTGCACCTGATCTTAAATTGTTCCTGAACAGCTGCATTTTAACTTGCAACTCCCTGCACCTGATCATATATCAATATGAAGGAAAACTACCCTACACCTGCTGTTCTTGAATATCATAACAGTAAATACTAATTTACACTGTTTGTATAACTTTTATATTGGCGCTCAGGAGCGAAAAAAGAAATATAAAGCACAGAGAGGGGACCGGACTGGGGGTAGGCGACAGAGGAGGTATGTGCCTGGGCCCCCCCCCCCCAGCTTTGCGCCCTAGGCAAGTGCCTAGTCTGCCTACCCCTTGCCCCGGCCCTGCTTGTATAATGTAATAGAGGCAGGGAGTTGCACAGTGTATAACAATGTATTATGGACTATAGATTATTTCCAGCTGGGCAGGTAGATTAGTGGCTGTTGCCTATTTGCTGTGGAACACACAGGAGCATACTGTTGTACTTAAAATTAAAGAAAATGTTAATATTACATTAGTATTACAGTTTTTATTAACCTTCAGATCTATTGCTTTATGGTTGAGTATGTAAGGTATATTGTTATAAGTGAATGATCAGACAGCAGCAGCATAAGACAATTAAAGGGGTGGTTCACCTTCAAGTTAACTTTTGGTATATTGTAGAAGGTCAAATTCTAAGAAACTTTTCAATTGGTCTTCATTATTTATTTTTCATAGTTTTTAAATGATTTGCAATTTTCTTCTGTTTCTTTGCAGCTTTCAAATGGGGGTCACTGACACCATCTAAAAACAAATGCTCTATAAGGCTACAAATGTATTGTTATTGCCACTTTTTATTACTTATCATTCTATTCAGTCCATCCCCTATTCATATTCCAGTCTCTTATTCAAATCAATGCAGGGTTGCTAGGGTAATCTGTACCCTAGAAACCAAATTGCTGACACTGCAAAATAGAGAACTTCTGAATAAAAAGCTAAATATCTATAAAACGACAAACAATAAAAAATGAAAACCAATTGCAAATTGTCTCAGAATATCACTCTTTACATTATAATAAAAGTTAACTCAAAGGTGAACAACCCCTTTAAGCGCAGGCTGGGAACACACAGGAACAAAAGGGTGGGAGGGGAGGAGTTTGGCTGCTACAGCTCCAGATTTAGCCTGTCAGTCAGTGCTGTGACCACTTCCTGTGAGACAATGGACAAACACTCCCACTCTTCATTTCAGCCTAGACACCGAGCAGAGAGGTTCTCTCTGCAGCTCTGATATAATGACAGGAGGTAAAATACTTTCAAAATGTTTTGCTTTCTGCATCATTACATGTTTTGAGGAAGGATATGGAACATATATGATTATGAAGGTTATATGAAATGTTCCCTTTAAAAAAAGTGGTGGTCAGCACCGCGGTGCGCACCACACCGGCAATGCATGGTAAATATGCATGTGTAACTGTAGCCTTAATGTTGCACTGCAAGTTGGAGTGATATCACCCCCTGCCCTCAGCAGAACAATGGAAACGTAACAAGGTATCAGCTCCCTGCACATCTGAAAGCAGTTCTATCATGAAGGTTATTTATTATAATCTAATTTTTTTCTGAAATCTACTCCAATCAAATCTGCATGGGTTATTGCCCCTCATTTATCAATGCATTTTCCCAAAAAATTCCGGTTTTCAATTTTAAAGTGGCATTGGGACTTTAATAAATAAAGCCAAAGTGTTGTCTCTTTCTGAAACCAAATGATTAGAAAAATGACCTACACACACAAATATAACAACCATAAAAGATATACTTGTTGGTTGAAGAATAACATTTTATTTGGAGTGAATTATTTGCAATGTAAACTGTGTAATTTAGAAATAAAAACTACCACATAACAATTATGAAAGAATCACTAAGACAAATGGGGAAAGAAATTTATTATTTTTGGAAAGATAAAGGGATACTGTCATGGGAAAACATGTTTCTTTTCAAAACATGTAAATGTCACAAGCACCTTCTGGCGCATCCATCCTCTCCGGTGCCGGAATCAAGATGGCGGATCCCAGCGCTACCACATAGATAGCATCGGCACTGGCACACTAGCCGGCGCCAAATTTTGAATAAAGGGATGCCCAGTAGCCAGTTCAATGCCAGATTATAGGATCTTTTTTGTTTCAGCAATCCTGGACTTTGGAGCTGCAGGGAACTTCATGGACACTGCTTTCGCCAAGCAAATTGGGGTTTCTCTATTTCCCATGCCTACTCCCTTGTGGGCTTTTTCCATTGATGACAGACCTCTAACGTCTGACATTATCTCCATGACACAGAGGAATTATCCTTGCAGATTGGAACTTTGCACACTGAGAAAATGTAATTTTTAATTATATCTTGTCCCTCCCCTCCTGTGGTGTTGGTATTACCATGGTTGTGACTGCACAATCCCTCCATAGACTGGTCCACCAAAACAGATTTCTCAGTGGAGTCCTTTCTGTATATAAAAACAGTGGAAAGTCCGCGCTGGCTGGGAGTGCAAGGAAAAAAGGGGGGGGGGAAGGGGATAGCTGCACCAAAACAATTGGATCCGACTTATCCACTAGTAAAATATAAAAAACACAAGAAGGTGCACTAACAAACGTTTGGCAGTACCTGGAAATAAAAGAAAAATCCCAATAGTGTATTAACCTTTTTTATAAAGGGTTAATAAGTACTAAGAACTACTCACAAGTGTTACTTGAAGTATCAGGCAGTAATAGTTTAAAGCTGCTCCGGTTTTAGTGAGTGTTCTCAGCCGTGTGCCTAGCAGGAGAAATCTTAAGATAGTGCAGATCAGCAAGTAAGCGCCGAAAAAAAGAAGGTATATTTTGCGCTTACCAAATCGAAATTTGGTGCGGTTTTTCCCAAGTTGTTTCCCGTTGTGCTATAAGTGAGGAATCCACCGGTCAGAATTGCGACCCTCCACCACCGTTGTAGATCGGCGTGTCCGTTCCGGAAGTGATTTCACTTCCGGAACGGACACTTATAGCACAACCCTTTATAAAAAGGTTAATACACTATTGGGATTTTTCTTTTATTTCCAGGTACTGCCAAACGTTTGTTAGCGCACCTTCTTGTGTTTTTTACCTTTCTGTATATAGCATTGTCTGCCCATTACTCCTCTTCACTGGGTGACCATCTCTTCAACTGATCTGCAATCCCTGCAGACAGTCTACAAGGAGTTCTCCGATGTCTTCTATAAAAAATCTTCTATACCTACACTTTCATACAGTTGCCTACAGGCTTTGATTTATAAGACGATAGACTCTGGGCTTGGCCTTTTCTCTGTAGACAATGATCAACAAACTCGGGGTCTGCTCTCTGTGGGATTCTGTTTATTGTAAACAAATGAACTACCATGTCTGGGTTTTTGTTTATCGGTAAACAGTGGCCAACAGACTGTCGGCTCCATGTCTCTAAAATAAACAACACTCTGGCCCTGGGGTTTCTCACCAAAAAACAACACACTGAAGTGGGAGTATATGGAAATATTGGGAGGGATCACCAGTTTGTCCTGATAGGTCTCTAATATACAGGAGGAGTTAGCCTGTTTAGGTTGTGAAGTTTGATTGGGTCAAGATACCCAAGAAATGGGCTTGCACAGGACTGCTCAGGAGAATCTCACTGAAGACTTTGAAGTGCCTGGCAAGTAATCTTGTATGGAAGGTTGCTAGAACTAGGGTCCCAGAGATTCTACTTTCGTGCAAGGACTGCAGCTCTTCTATAAACTTCAACTCCTAAATGAAGCTAAGTATTAAGTGTTAAGTGTTTAACTGTTTTAATTCACTATAATAGATTTAGCATTGTGTGTATTGTTTAGGATTGTTTGTCAGTAGCCATTTTCATTAGTAAAGTAGTATGTGTTATAAGCCATAGTGTGGGTGTGTTTATTTCCTTGACATTTACTGCAATTTCTGAACTTAATAGTGCACTAAGCACTGCATGTACTTTATTGTAGAGGTGCCACCCTCAAAAGGGAACACAGTGATATGGGTAGTTATTGACTGCTTCAGCAAGATGGCACACTTCATCCCTTTGCGAAAACCTCCCTCTGCGGTGGAACTGTCCCAGCTATTCATTCAATTTATTTTCTGACTGCATGATTTCTCGGCGGAGGCTCTGAATTCACAGCTAGGTTCTGGCGCTTGAGCAATTCCTGAGAAACCATATTTCCCTTTGTCAAGATGATTTGTCTGATCTCCTTCTGTGGGTGGAATTCACTCATAATAATGCATGCCACACTTCCACTGGAAGGTCTCCATTTATGACAGTGTACAGACAGCATCCCCAAACCTTTCCACAAGATTTTGTCTTGTCTAGGGATGGTGCGAACTGTTCACCGGCGAACTTGTTCGCGCAAACTTCCGCTGTTCGCGCTCGCCAAAAGTTCGCGAACATCGCGCGAAGTTGGCCATTTTGGGTTCGCCTTATTTGCCGCATTTTTTTTTGCCCTCTCACCCCAGACCAGCAGATACATGGCAGCCAATCAGGAAGATCTCCCTCCTGGACCACACCCCCTGGACCAAAAAAAAAAAATGTGCATACCTCCCAACTGTCCCTTTTTTGGAGGGACAGTCCCTCTTTTGAGAGCTCAACCCTCTGTCCCCTCATTTGTACTGGAAAGTCCCTCTTTTCTCTGCACTGAACAGCCAGAAAAAGAATCAAAGATTTGAACTTAATTGGCTTTTGGCAGAGAGTCCAGAACAGCTAACAGGTGCGTCCAGAACAGCTAACAGGTGCAGGTAAGATACTTTGTAACACTTTTGAGATAAGAAAATAATGGATTTTTCTTTTCCCTTGATCCCCCTCTGGCATGCCACTGTCCAGGTCGTTGCACCCTTTAAACAACTTTAAAATCATTTTTCTGGCCAGAAATATCTTTTTTAGCTTTAAAAGTTCGCCTTCCCATTGAAGTCTATGGGGTTCGCGAACCGTTCGCGTTTTTGCGCAAGTTCGCGAACATGTTCGCGAACTTTTTCTCCGCGGTTCGTGCCATCACTAGTCTTGTCAGACCTCCCTGCCGAAGATGATCACGCAGCCTATATGTCTACTATTTGGACCGCAGCTAAAGTGAATTTGGAGAAGAGTGCTCTGGTGCATAAGGCTTGCGCTGATCGCAGAAGGAGATCCTCTCCTCCATATAAGGTTGGAGACAGAGTGTGGTTGTCCACCAGGAACATTCATCTAAAAGTTCCTTCTCCCAAGTTGGGCCCAAGGTTTGTCGATCCTTTCTCCATTTCTGAGATTGTTAATTCTGTGGCAGTCCAACTATCACTTCCCCATGAGATGCGAATTCCTAATGTTTTCCATGTCTCCCTGATTAAAACAGAAATTTCAAATCACTTTTCTTCTAATCAGCTTCCTCCTGCATTATTTATGTGCACGGTCAACAGGAGTATGAGGTGGAAAAGATCTTGGATTCCAGACTCTCCAGGGGCTCTCTCCAGTTCATCATTGGCCCTGAAGAATGCTCTAGGAAGAAACACTCCAATGTGCAAACCCCTCGATTGGTATGGGAATTCTACAATCAGTTTCCCCAGAAGCCAAGGCTTGGTGGTCCAGTGGCCCCCCATGGGGGAGGGGGCACTGTCACAAGCGCTGTCCTGCTCATCCATCCTCTTCAGTGCCGGATGGCAGTGACCAGCACTACCACATGGGGCAGAGCCAAATTTGAAATAATGGGACACCCAGGACGCCGGTTCAGTGCCCGATTATAGTATCTGTTTTGTGCGTTCCGAAGTTTATGGTAATTCTGTTGCTATTGATTCCTGAACTTGACCTTGTTGCTTTTCTGCCTGCCTATTGATCTCTGCCTGGACTTTGACTTCATTAATTGTTACTGATTCTTTGCCTGTACCGTGAACCTGGACTTAACCTCTAAGCTTCCTCCTTGGTCTGGACTACTCCCCGCTGGGAGCCAATAGGCCCCCTGACAGTTCTGCTCCAGTAGATCAGTAGTGCTGCTCCAGTAGACTTCTGCACTGAAATCCATTACTCAAAAGAGCAAGTTTTATATAGTTATTACAGTGGCTTGTGTCAATTGCAGCAAACATAAGCCTGAATATGCAGATGCAGTGCACCAGAAATAGCAATATCCAAACATGAAAGTTTTTCAGGGTGATTTTGTCCAGACTAACTTGTGGACAAAATTAGACTGGTAATGATGCTGCATTGTGGGTAAAAAACATAGAGACTTGTGCCCACATTTGCACTTCGCGCATTGCGGCTGCAGTCATCAATATCCCCTTATATGTCATAGGGGTTATGGAAGTAATGAGGGAAGTCATAGAATTAATCTGTCCGATTTGAGAAACCACTGCAAAATTTGTGAAACGGTAAATCACAAAATTCAATTGGCAATTTTTCACAGCGGATTTTGTGCTGTTTTTTTCTCAATGCAAAATACAGTGAATTCTATGGGCTGTTTGTTGCAATTGTTTCAGCACTGACTTTTTTCACTGCAACTTTTTCTGCACAGAACACTTTGGAGTCTATAAGCGTTTCTTCCCTGCAACTTTTTTTGCACAAAATACATTAGGGTATATGGGTGTTTTATGTCTTTTTTTATTCTCTGCAGAAATTTCCTGCAATATGATTAAAATCTGCAAGGATTTACTGGAGATAACTTACCCCTGTCCTTAAATACCTGCACAAATCCATACAGAAAGCCTTCTCTCAACAGCCTAGATTTATAGGGCTATTGATCCTGCAGGGTTTAAAATATTGCTTGCATAGTCATATACATTTTTATTGCAGCTATCAAATCTTCTTTAAAGTCTGAAGTTTCAAATCTGATTTGTAAAATGTAAAAGTTGATGTAGGAAACTGAGCAATGGATTTATCAGTGTGTATGTGAAATATACAAGTAAGGAAAGCTCAATTATTGACTGTACTAGGTTTAGCAATAATTTTGTGGCATCCATTCCTGGGCTCTCCTGATATATGTAAGTAGTTCTATACCAACAATTCACTGTTCTGCTTTATGTCTTGCTTTAATTATTACATTTTATATTTAGCTGCATTGCACTTTCCCTGATTTAGGCTAAAGAGAGAGGCTTAACTCATGCTAGACATTCAGTCCAACTGAGGTTGAATATATGGTACAATAACCTCAGTTGCAGTAAGGCTTTGACAACCGAGGGTTCATTTACTAAACAAGTGCTAGTACAAATGCAGTGTAACATTCTTTTCCAGCATAATTGCAAAGGGGTGGCAAACATTTGCACCAATTAGTATAATGAGCAAAAATATGTACAATATGGAGCTGCAAGAAAATAGTGGCATGCAACCAATACCTGGATAGTAAATTAAGCACACTATGGTTTTATATCAGCTGAAACAATATCAAGCACTTATAGGTGCAACCTGCAAAGGTCCCATGCACCTACCACTTGGTCAAGACTGGTTGAGTACAGGGTGCATTGAACCATATGCCTCATACAGGAAAATGGTGTACAGCATTAAAATAAATGAAGCAAGAAGGTGCAAGCACATTGGGTATGCTGTTTTATTGAAGTATTTTCTAGGCCTATATTGCATGAATCAACAATGTGCCTAACAAATTTTTAATCTTTAAAGTTCATAATAGGACTAATAAAGTTCCACAGATTCATTAACAAAACATGGGCTAGTTTACAAAGGTGGCACATTATAATTTTTTCCCTCTAATTTGCCATCTTTGTTTCCAGCGTCTCTTCCTAGTAGTGTGAATGCTTTTTTAAACTGCCAGTGCTAAACATATGCATTTCTCTAGTGTATTGCATCTTGGCACATCCCTCTACATAGGAAAGCCCTGCATCGGGACTCATTAAAAGAGTTTATTCATAATCACTAGTGCAGTTGATCTAGTTCACTCAGTAGTTCACATAATTCCCAATATTATAAATATGCCCTCATTTGTATTCCCTCTCACGAGTTCCACATTGCTAGATATGCTTAGTGTATATTCAATTTTTAATTGACCCCTCTTCAATCTTCAGTAATCCCCTGCAGTGGGATAATTACAATCCTAAAAATAATGCATACCCTCTTCAATCTTCTGTAATCCCCTGCAGTGGGATAATTACATTCCTAAACAGAATGCAAGCCTTGCTCTGAAGTAAGGATAGCCCTTGCACTCTGCATTCCCTCTGCAGTAAATAAATAAAAACTGGCATTGTGTATATGTCTGTATTGCTATTTATAAAGTGCTACTTTTTTTTGCAGTACAGCAAAATTACGAACAGGGATGTAAAACATTCATTAAATAAATATAAATGAAATCCTAGGGGGTTATGTAATAAATGCACTAAATTTGCCCAGGAGCAGTAACAATAGCAACCAGTCAACAGGTAGCATTTACTGGTCACCTGTTTAAAGGAGAAGTCAACCTACAGTATAATGAGCTAAACCTCATGCCCCCTCCCCACGGCCTATTTCCACCGCTGGGCAAATGCCCCTAAGTTGCTACTTACCCCCTCAGCGCAGGTCATGACCGTTGAGTTTGCAGGCGCCATCTTCTCTCATGCAGTCTTCTTCCAGGACCCATCATAGTTTGGCAGTGCATGCACAGTAGGAGCATTTGCCGGTTCAGCTCTAATACGCATGCCCTGAAAGTCACAAAGTTTCAATAGGAAAACTTTGTGACTTTCGGTGCATGTGTAGTAGAACTGAACCCGCAAATGCTCCTACTGTGCATGCGCCGTCAAGTGACGTAGAATCAAGGAAGAAGATGGCTGGGGAGAAGATGGCGCCTGCAAACTCCACAGTCAGGACCTGCGGGGAGGGGGGCTTACAGGGGGAGGGGGCATGGGGTTTAGTGCATTATAGGGTGACTTCTCCTTTAAGAGCAAACATCTTATTGATTGCTATGGATTACTGCTCCTAAGCAAACAGTGCAAGCTATTACATAAGGGGGTTGGTGTCATAATACCAGAGGAATACTTGCTTCAATCTGGAAATAATGGTTTGACACATGCTTGTGTGGGAAGATTAAATTAAAGCTGGAAAAGGAATATAAAGAAATTGGAAAAAGTGCCATGGTCAGATACTTGGTATAGAGAATGTAAGGAAACAAATAGCGGAGCTCACCCGATCCTTGTAGCCGCTTCCCCTCCAGCAGCTGCCTGCAAGGTTCTGACAGGTTCGCAGCTCCCCGTCCATCCAAATGAAAGTAGACACCAACCAAACCAATGGCGCTGAACTGAAGGACACGGAAGTCGATTGCTCTGTTGCTAAACGGATGCTTTATTGATCAAACATAGCTTCGGGTGACAATGAGTACAAACAGTCTACGCGTTTCGTGCCCTAATTCATGGCACTTCCTCAGGACTTAGTCCTGAGGAAGTGCCATGAATTAGGACACGAAACGCGTAGACTGTTTGTACTCATTGTCATGTATGGAAGAGACAGGTTCCCTAACTGCACACTTATCTCCAACATGTTTATCATTTCTGATGCAGAAAATCTTTTTACAGAACATTTGTGAAACGGATTACCAAGTACAATTTTACCAATATTGGTACTGATAAAGATAAATATAGATACTTAAAGGAAAAGTAAATGTTTTTCTTTTTCTATCTGTAAATTTGCTCTAAACAAATCTTAAGAGAGATTCCCACCAATGTCTGTATTTTTATTTAAAGAACAAGTAAACTTTTTTTTTTCTATCTGTAAATTTGCTCTAAACAGCCCCCCAGATTAATGTACCTTAGTCCCTGCTGCAAGTCTGCTCTGGTTTCTGTGTTATCAGCAGCTTGTTTCCCCTTCTTCCTGGTGCAGAGTGAAGCCCAGCCCCTTAGTTTACTGAGCAGTCCATTTGCTGCTGTTCCACAATAGAGAGGAAGAGGGAGCCAGTGTGTGCATTAGTAAGCTAGTTTCCCCAAGCAAAAGGTTCTAAACACACTGGTCTCTGCTATGTCATAGTATGCAAATGATCTCCAGGACTAGTCACAGAGATAAGGTCAGCTCAGTAAGCTTTGGGGCGGGGCTTCACTCTGCACCAGGAAGAAGGGGAAACAAGCTGCTGATAACACAGAAACCAGAGCAGACTTGCAGCAGGGACTAAGGTACATTAATCTGGGGGGCTGTTTAGAGCAAATTTACAGATAGAAAAAAAAAAGTTTACTTGTTCTTTAAATAAAAATACAGACATTGGTGGGAATCTCTCTTAAGACATTTCTAAGAAGCATAGAAATCAGCAGTACTGGGAAAGCATTTAGAAATCAGGGTATATTTTTATATATTTATTTCTTAATATAAAAACATGTTGCTGATTTGTCCCAGTGCTATAGCGTTTTTTTCTTTATTAAGCCAGTGCCAGAACATATGACTCGAATAAACTACTTGCTGATATTAATTTTGCATAAGCTGCGTATTCATAATTAAAGAGCTGAGAGATCTATAAAAATTGAATGGTTCATAAGTATCTTCTAATTACAAGATTTATTTTAAATAAATGGTATAATCATAAGACTTAAAGGGGTTGTTCACCTTCCAAACACTTTTTTCTGTTCAGTTGTTTTCAAATTGTTCCCCAGAAATAAAGACTTTTTCTCAATTACTTTCCATTCTTTATCTTTTACTGTTTAAAGTTGAATCTTGGTGTCTCCGGTGTTTGAGTCTGGCAGTTTAGTAATTCAGGTGCAGACTCTAAACTGATACAATTTTGCAACATTTCATTGATACATTTCACAGCAACATCTCTGGAGTATTAGCAACTATTGTTTCAATTCTAACAGCTGTCTGTAATGAAACCCAGATATTCTGCTCAGCAGAGACAAAGATAAGAAATGTATCCATTAAATGTATCAGTTTAGAACAGTTGGGGGGGTCCACGAAACCCCCTCCCAGAGCTGCTTTAGAAGGTGAAAAATGACACTTTACACATCAATATTAGAAAAACCGTTACAAATAGAAAATAGACAGTAATTGGAAAAAGTCGTTATTTCTGGTGATCTATCTGAAAACAACTAGTTGTTTGAAGGTGAACAACTCCTTTAAAAGTATTTATTATCTATTGCTTCATGATTGGCATACATTCCTGTTTAATAATAGTAATACTATAGTAATAGTAATAAAACAAGTAATAAAACAAATCACCAGACATATGAAAGCAACAACTGACAAAGTTCCTACTTATGCAATATTGTAACGATGACAGTCTTTCATGGGATCTACAAAAATAGGCCCTGACATTGAGGGGATTATTTACTAAACCTTGAATGTATTTGGTTCGGATTTTTGGGGCAAAAACTCGAATTTTTCATGGAAAAAAACCTTTTCATATACCCTGATGTGCCAGAACATATGACTAGAATAAACTACTTGCTGATATTAATTTTGCATAAGCTGTGTACTCATAATTAAAGAGTTGAGAGATCTATAAATAGATTGAAGGTTCATAAGTATCTTCTAATTACAAGATTTATTTGAAGTAAAGGTGTAATCATAAGACTTAAAGGTATTTATTACTGTATCTATTGCTTCATGATTGGCATGTGTGCGTGTTTAATATTAAGGAATAAAACAAATCACCAGGCATATGAAAGCAACAACTGACAAAGTTCCTACTTATGCAATATTGTAACGATGACAGTCTTTCATGGGATCTACAAAAATAGGCCCCGACATTGAGGGGATTATTTACTAAACCTCGAATGTATTTGGTCCAGATTTTTGGGGCAAAAACTCGAACCAAACATCTCAGGGCTGAACTCCATGGGTGTCTTTTGTCAGATCAGCACGTGGTGACAAAAGCAAACAAGTTGGATGTAGTCGCAGGTGTAAAAATATAATTGGACTGAACGAAAAGGTAAAAACATTACACGAAACGACTGTCGGATGTGAGTGCAGAAAGCAGTGACTTCATCCAACATTCTAACAGTGTAGTTTTTACCTGCGATTTTTTGTTCAGTCCAATTATATAGAATTATACTGAAGCCCGTGACTATGGATGTACTGCATTTTGTCATTCAGACAAAAAAAGCCCATGGAATTCAGCCCTCAAGGTCATGTATAGGGCAATTGGAGATGTACCATTCCCAACTTGAAGATACTGTATAATGATCTGCATTGAGTTTAATCACTAATCCAATAATTTTGGGGGTTTTGGCAAATAAAAAAAAAAGTCAGAAGAAATTGAACCGGTTTTTGCTAAATTTTATTATTTTATTAATTAATAAGGCAAAATCGTGAATGGGAATTTGGTCAAGCTTTTTTTATTTAAAATGTGCACAGTGCACAATGAGCTCTTGAAAATGTTGTATGTTACATTTCAAATTCTATTGTTGTTACCAATAGATTGGTTATCTAAGTCCTCAGTGTGTGGGTTTCCAGAACCTCTGTTGTATGTTGAAGGGAAGAGACACGTGATTATTAACTATTACTGTATGTTCCACAACCAGGGCTTCATTGTTTACCTATTGAAGTAATTTCTTTTGACAGATCTACAGCTGAGCTTTGAAGTTCCTCCTGAAGGGTAGATTGCATTTTCAAAAACATTAAGGCTCATTTAAGTTCACAAGCAGATGCTGTTCCCACAGTCAATTATAAAACCACTTTCATTGTAGATACTTGCATCAAAATGCCTGCTGTGCAGAAGATGCCACAGAAGGGTAGTTTTCATCACACAGGTAGGCCCGAGATGGTGCAGAACTCTATGACAACAGAGGTACTATCAAAGGAGCCAGAAAAGGAGTGTACTGTTGGCTTTGTAGTTACCCATGCCCCCTCATTGAGTTTTTCTGTTGGGAAAAAGATCATACAAAATTGATCATCCCAAAAAAGGAACTCCAGTCCTTAAAGGTAAGTATGGAGAAGATAAATTTACTTTGTATGTGAGAGAACCAAAGGGAAGTCTTTAGTGAAATATGCGTGAGCAATACTTTTATTTTGATCATGTCACTTACATAATTAATTGTGTGTCAAGTTAAATAATATTTATGTGCCAAAAAGAAACAACAAAAAATGGATAAACTGAATATATTAAACAAAGTGAGTGTCTAATTTAAATCGTCACTTCAGTAGGTTGTGATCTCCATTGAATAGGTGTATAATCTCCATTGGCAGTTAAAATTTATTTATTATTTATTTATTGTTAAAAATAAATAAAAAAAGAGAAATTCAGTTAAAATTACTAGTCTCTAAAGATCTAGTAATTATATACAATCTTAATTGTATACCAATTGTTCACCTATATTTGTATCAGTGACTGTTCTAATAGTTGCTATCCCAACCAGATCATACACTCGACTGACCAACCCCAGCAGAATTGGAGGGGGATTGTGTTAATAATGGGCATTGTGGTATTAACAATCTTGAACATGTACAGGATGACTTATTATTCCATATTGAAGATAAAATTCCTTTAGCGCAATGGTGGTCAGTTTACATCACTTGTAAGGTTATATTTTGTAATTGTATCCCTATAGTCCCTATACTGTATGTATTACCAATACAATAGTGTTTTAAAGGCTCATTTAGAATTGCCAGCAGAATCCCCTATCACTATGTCCTCTCAGGCAGGGCCCGATTTGTGTTTCTGCCGCCCCTAGGCCGGAGGGTTAAACTCCCCCCTCCCCTTCCGATCGCGCCTTCCTCCTCTCACAAGTACACAGTCTACCCTCTCAACACCGCCGGAGTGTGGCTGGGCGACCTCTAAGCCAGAGGGTGACTCTCCTTCATGCTATCTGCCTCCCAGTGCTTTCTATAAAAATAAGAAAATATAATATAAAAATAAGAAAGCGACTGGGCGGCATGCCCCCCTAAAATATTGCCAACCTAGGCCCAGGCTTTTGTGGCCTCTCCACAAATCCAGGCCTGCTCTCAGGGGCACCTACAGATAATTGTGGCCTAACTTATTATATGCAACGTAACAGCAACTGCAAGCCTTCTTCTCAATGACCACATAAGCACACAGAACAATAGACCCCAATGGTCTAAAGCTTAACAAATTATTCTCCAACCACCCAAATTTCCTCTTCAATCTTTCCCACAGCCTCACTTCCTATTCCACCTATTATTTGTTTTCCCATTCGTTGCTCTTAGAGTTTGTAAAAACATTTTTTAATGCCTTATGTGCGTTACGCCCGTGAGGGCTTTTTCAAAGGCAAAAAAAAGATCCCTCACTATCTTTCTGTATATCTTCCTCTTATGTACTTTTCTTCATAGGAAAGAACTTCAGCCCTGACAGTCATTCTTCCAGCACCCCCTCACGCATGCAATGTTGCTCCCTAAGTAGTGATGGGCAAATTTATTCGCCAGGGGCAAATTCGCGGCGAACTCCCGTGATTCGCGAAACGCCAGCGAAATTTCGCCTGGCAAAAATTGGCCGAAAAAACTAGTCGACACGCTGAAGTTGACGCGACGCGGGTCAAATTCTCTGGAAATTCGCAAATTTTTCGGTGTAGCGAAACTGGGGAGATTCGCCCATCACTGTCCCTAAGGACATGCCTTTCTGACTACCTCCAGTTCTGGCCCAGCTTTCCTCATAGTTTTATTCTTCCATTTCCTTTACCAGTCTAGTTTAACATCTCTGCACTCTCTAAAGCTCATTTATATCCTTCTTAAAGGAAAACTATACCCCCCGAACAATGTAGGTCTCTATAAACAGATATTGCATAAAACAACTCATATGTAAAGCCCTGCTTCATGTAAATAAACCATTTTCATAATAATATACTTTTTTAGTAGCATGTGCCATTGGGTAATCATAAATAGAAAATAGCCATTTTAAAAAAAAGGACAGCCTCCTGGGATCCTAGGATCCAACGGTGCACACAAACATACCAAACAAACTATAAAGTTCGGTCGCACGAGCCAATTAACAGTCAGAGTTCTGTCTTTTGCTTCAACACTTCTTCCCTTTACAGTTAGAGTTTAAATATTTCTGGTCAGGTGATCTCTGAGGCAGCACACAGACCATCATGAAATGGTGGTTCAAGGCAAGAGATGTAAAGGGGCAATATTTACTTAAATATATATATACCAGGTAGGTAAGATTCTTTAATATGTCACTTGATTTGATATAAACGATATATGTTGCTCAAAAATTCATTTTCGGGGTATAGTTTTCCTTTAAGGAATATTGCCTTGAATGATCACAACATTGGATTTAAAGAACATTTTCAGTTTAGAGCAGTTTCAGGTGAAGGAGAAAGCATGGAATCAGATCGCTCTTCTATGTTAAACTTCTACAATTTTTCTTAAGTCCTGGCAGAAAACAAATTATTATTATTAATATGCTGAACTGATTAACAAAATCAACAAATGTATTTACAGATGACTATGGTAGTCCAAAAGCACAAGCATATTTTCCAAATAAGCGCTTTTTATATGGCTCACATTCTACACGTACATTGTAAAAGTGTTACTGTTGATGATATACCTAGCGCTGTAGACAAGGGTAGCATACCTATTTCTCTACACGCTGAAATGATTTGAACTCGTTTACATAATATCTTGAATGCCGTTCATACATTTAAAGCCTATGCAACACCATTACAAAGCCATTTATTAGTTTCGAGTTATTATAATAGAAAAATGGTGTTTGCAGTATCAGCTAACTCATAGATTACACACTAGCATAAAGTACCTATTGGAGAAAGGCATCTGTAAAAGGAAATTGTTATCTGTTAATAGTAGAGATGCACCGAATCCAGGATTCGGTTCGGGATTCGGCCAGGATTCGGCCTTTTTCAGCAGGATTCGGATTCGGCCGAATCCTTCTGCCTGGCCGAACCAAATCCGAATCCTAATTTGCATATGCAAATTAGGGCCAGGGAGCTAAATCACGTGACTTTTTGGCACAAAACAAGGAAGTAAAAAATGTTTTCCCCTTCCCACCCATAATTTGCATATGCAAATTAGGGTTCGGATTCGGTTCGGTATTCAGCCAAATCTTTTGGGAAGGATTTGGGGGTTCGGTAGAATCCAAAATAGTGGATTCGGTGCACCCCTAGTTAATAGCCAGACTTTTCATTATAAGATACATGGTAAATATTTAACCAGCACATTCTTAGAGCTAGATTTTAAGGTAAAGTGTAAAATGATTTCTATTATTAACCGTGTTATCCTATACACACATGAAATACTATAGTAAACAAAAGAGAAAGCTTTGAATGTGAATTAAAATAATAACTTGTTTCCAATTATTCTTCTATTTTTATTAATATTCTATAGTGCAACATATATCTATAGTAGATATATATATATATATATATATATATATATATATGTAGCTTATCTATTGTCTCCACTAAATGGGAGAGAAAAAAACAAATAACAGTTTAACAAATGTTTGATTTCAAGGGTGCCCACATCTGCTTATTTGTAGGCATGCTTATATTGAATAAATCTATCCATACATCTGTCCTTTGGTGACCTCTGAGGCTAATGTAACCATTCAGCTGATGGGACAAATTGAAATCATCTGAATTTTAGCCCCTAGACCAACAATCAGCTCACACGCACGCTCACATAGGTATCCTGTGCACCATAAGAGAGTACTGCATTCATCATCTTGACTGAGGAGTTTTGCCAACCACCTTAAACAATATTAGACCAAGTTTTCATCAGATATTATAGAAGCCATCATTTTGGCCACGTACATGAAGCAGTAAGCTGCCAGCTCTCTCTAGTGTGGAGGCCAGTGCATGACCAGCAAAAAAGACAATAGAAATAGTCTTAAGCTGGCCATAGACATAAAGATTTTTAAAAGATCCAATGGTTATCGTGAGACCACGATTGTCTCAAAACGATCGTTTAAATGTACGATGTTTCCATCAACTAAAAAGACCAATTCAGGCCAATATTGCCAGCAAAACTGGAGGGTCGCTGCCTGCTTGGCCCTGCAAACATAAACAGATTGCACTGGGAGCGATAAAGATTTTTTAACCTGGCCAATCAATTTTCAGACCGATGTCGGACGAAAAATTGTAAAATGTACAATCGTTCGAATCCCACTAACCACACGATAATTTGACAGATTGGTCGGACTTCGCTAAGATCGGTTATTCGACAGAGAAAGATCTTTGCATCTATGGGGACCTTTAATGGAACACCTTACTTACTGTTCCCTTTGCAACTATTATTTAAGATGGTTATGCTGCAACACTGAAAATGTATGTCTCATATTAGCAACTGTTACCTGTAAGTCTGCCCAGATTCTGCTGCCAACAGATCCCTACTGAGAGTCTGAAAAAAGATATCCATCAAAAAGTCTCATATGTTGACTGGGAGGTTGGAGAACAAAATCCATAAGCAGGTCAGCTGTCATTTCAACTTCACAATAAGGACAATGAATACAATGATGGTTGCACAATAGTAATCAAAAATGATGACATTATGTAATCATAAAAATATGCAGACAGGCTTATGATAAATAATTGAAATGAAAAAGTTGCTACATTTTTGGTTTGGGAAATCAATATAATTTTTAGGATATTGATGCAAAAACATTACAAAGTGCCTGTTTTTTCTTTGTATCACTAGAACTGCAAGATGAGACAGGAACTATTTTATCGAGCGTTAGGAAAAATTTTAAGAAAATAATATTACCTCAGAAATGAACATGCATAATTAATTCTCTATTATAGCTACAGTAAGGGGTACATAATCCCTTATAATACATTGGTGATACTCAGAATTCCCTGTATAACTCAGCCTAAAGCCTTGTGCCTTTAAATGGTCTTTAAACCCCTCAGTGACTTCTAATATCCTTATGATTTACAGTAGGGGGTACATTATCCCTTATAATACACAAGTGATATTCAGAGTTCCCTGTATAACTCAGGCTGCAGCCTTATATAGCATACTGTAGTGTAATTAAGTGCACATTCTCAGCCTTCTAAAGGGCACATAAAACAATAAAAACATCAGTACTTACCTGCTAATAAATACAGCTCTCCACTGTTTGTTTGTAAATAAACCAGCGTGTGGTGAGGTGTTTAAAATTCCCACTCACAAATTAAAATTTTCTGAAGCCCCGTCCCTCTCTCTCTCTAAGCTCTTACTTTACATTACACATTGATAGCCATGAGGCAGGAGGCAGGGCCGTATTTTTATTAAAGGACCAGTAACATAAAAAATGTAATTGTTTTAAAGTAATTAAAATATAATGCAGTGTTGCCCTGTACTGATAAAACTGCAGTGTTTGCTTCAGAAGCACTACTATTGTTCATATAAATAAGCTGTTGTGTAGCCATGGAGGCAGACATTCAAAGGAGAAAATGCTCAAATTACACAGCAGATAGCAGATAAGCTCTGTAGAACATAATGTTATCTGTTATCCATTACTTATCCTGTGCCATATAGCTGTTTTTCAGTTTCCTCCATTGCTACTTATCAGCTTGTTTATATGAACTATAGTAGTGTTTCTGAAGCAAACAGATCCGTTTTAACAGTGCAGGGCAACACTACATGATATTTTCTTTACTTTAAAACACTTTAATTTTTTGGTGTTACTGTTCCTTTAAGGCACCGGAGGGCCTGTGCCTAGGGCGGCAGGTTTTGGGTTCATGTGCCTATAGTTGTATTTTTAATTTTAAAAAATCACCCCGCTACTTCCACGAATTTCCATAGGAAATCCAGTGGAAGCGATGGGGGGGCATTTTACAGTAGTGACGTCACTTCCGCTTAGCGTGTGACGTCACCAGCTGTGCGTCAGGACATATTCTGGTCCGATGGTGGTCCTATGTTTTTAATTGCAACATCTGCAGGTAACACCTTTTACACTTATGTATATTTATAACACAGTTTGTCTTTCTTGCTAATACTTTTGCATATTCACACTCTTATTCATATTCACATTTACACTTGCACGCACTATACACATTGTTTTAAATGTGCACTTTTACACATAGCTTTACTTAGCCTTCACTTTCTTCATTATTTCATTGTTTCTTTAAAAATGGGCGTTGGTTTGGGCAATCTCTCTCTCTTAAAAGCCACTAGTCAGTGGCGGGGGAGGATTTAGCCCTCAGACAAACCAAGGCTCAGGACACATCTACTTCTATGTTACTATGCAGAGGGGTACTAAACCTTTTCTACTATTACCAGAGGTAAACAAGTTAGGGACCACCGTATGGGGTTTACCTTGACGTGGTATGGTGGCTTATCAACTTAATGATCATAACTTTGTAACTAAAAACCCTTGTTTTTGTAAACATATGCACTTGCATTTAGACTGAATTACTCAGACAGGGAATCAGAGAATGTGCACTGATTAAATGGCCAAGTCAGTAGCACTTCCATTATACTTGTATACTTTACTTAGCCCTAGGAGTGCATCCACAACCCCCCTTTTTATATTCTGGTCCGATGCCTAAGGCAGCATCGGACCTAAATACAGTTCTGGCAGGAGGAGGCTGCATTAGTGTGATGCCAGAGATAGAGGAGGTAAAACAGGTTTATGTGAATCAGGCCAGGGGTCATGGAATAGTTTAAAGTTAAGATAATTAGGTGGCCTACCCTGTACACTAGTGTAATAGCAGGCAAGTGCAGGAAGCACTGCATCTAATTAGGCAGCAGATGGTCCACTTGAAAGCAGGGCAGAGCGGCCCCTTGAGAATTTGCCTGAACAGACAGATTACCAGTCTGGGCCTGGCCCCAGTGCTCTACCCAATGGTCTTTCAGTCTTCTGAAGAGATCCAAGAACTTTGCCACTGTCTTTTTTTCCAGCACCAGGCCATCTCTGCCTCCCTATACTGACCTCTTCACCCACAACTCGTTATTCTTCACAACTTTCAGTTGTCCCCACTTATCAGTTCTGACTACTGGCTCAGTAGGGTAATTGATTCCCAGTATCATATGGCTTATACAAAGAGTTGGTCAAGACGACAATCAGATTGCACATTTGCCTCCCTCATTCACTAAACCTAGTACGGGGCTCTGGAACATGGGTCATGGGAAGAACACAATTTAGGGTTTATATGTTAATCTGCAAAAAAATATATTGTAAGATTACTCTGTTTGGGCTATACCATTACCTCTTGTAGTGGTTGCATTTTTTTCTGTAATATTTATGTTCAGAATATAAGAACCTCTATTGTACAGTGCTGCTATACAATTACATGATTAATAATAGCACTCAACAGATCTATACTGTCGGTACTCTCAGACAATAATGATGAGAATGTGCATAACAGCTTACACTCTCCTTCACCCTCTAGTCAAGTCAAGATTTAATTCCTGTTTTAGGGACTATTCATTGCTTAGAATAATGATGTTTGTTTTAATGATAATCCAGGGTAGTGTTGGTATAGTTAAATAACCTTTTGAATGGTGGTGAAAATGGAAAGCTATACTTGCTTGTCTGTGAAAACTGGCATTTTGTTCCATGCATCGCACCACTGCCAAAGCCTAGGTAGCTGCAGCCTTCACATTTTATCAGTTTAAAACCTGTGTGTAGTAACCAAACCCTGGGGGAAGAGTATTTTCTGTAATTCTATCCAGAATGAGAGCTTCTGATGAAGTGGCGAGGAGCCACGAAATGCGTCAAGCGGGCTGCCAATTTCTTCTGACATGCTGTTGTAATCGGGGAGATTTTAAAATGGATTTTTGAATAAATTTTGTCTTTTACAATTTTAACTGGTCTCTCTGGTGCTCCATTTTTTGCATCTATTTTGGCTAAGATATCACTGCAGGGGATGGCGATGAACTTGTAGCACGCTGAAGCCAGTTGAGGGCCGTAAGAACTCCCACTAATTTATTTTTTCTGGACCATCCAGAATCTAGAAATTATGTTGATCCTTTCATGTTTTCACATTTGTATTTCTTACATCTTACACCACTGCATTAAAATGTGATTTATTTTTTTGTTGTATAAACAGTGTTACATAGCCTTACATAAAACACACCAGATACATTGAGATCAGTATCTCTTGCTCTAACCTGCTCTTTGCAGAGACTTGTGGTTTTTTTAAATTAAACTCTGGGTGGGCTTTTTGGGGTTTTTTTGAGATTCATTAAAGCTGATGCAAAAAGACAGAATTCAAAACTCTGCCATCTTAGACCTGCCAAGGTTGTGTATAAGTCAGTGGCAGAAGTCCCTATACTATTTTGCTGTTTCTGTGATCTACACTGGAATTATCCCGAAAATCCAACCATTTTGGACTTTTGGGGCAAAAATCTGAAAAATATAGGGTTTTCGGGTACAAGATATTTCAGAAAATACTGGCACTCAAGGCAAGTTCCAAGCCGGGTTACCCCTTGCAATTTTATTGTGAGCGAACGTGCAACGTATTATGTTTCTTGGTTTTTTTACAGACCCAGATTGTAACAGTGAAGCAATTGATATAGCGTTATTGTTTTGTGTATGATTAATAATTTAATGCACAGCACATTTCACTTAGCATTTTCTTGAATTTTATATAAAAAGAGTATGTGGGCTAACTTCTCTAATAATATATATGGTTTTATGCCATTTGTACACAATTTTATATGGTTAATGGGTGTTGGTTTATATTGGACCATTACCTTATTGGATGATGTATTACACTTGCAAAGAAGGGTTAATTCACCAAATTTTATATGCCAATTTTGTATGCTAATTGTATAATTGAACACACTATTTATTGTCTGCACATTGGTTGTGTTGTATGCTTGACAAAGGGGTACGCCCCGAAACGTTGTACGTTCGCTCACAATAAAATTGCAAGGGGTAACCCTGCTTGGAACTTGCCTTGAGTGCCAGTATTTTCTGAAATATCTTCAAGCTTTTGAGGGTTGCCAGACCCTCTATACTGAGCACCAGGCTATCTTATTCTTACTTTTGGCTAGGTGAGTGCGGAGCTATACCTATTTTCGGGTACAAGCCCACAAAAAATTGAGCAATTCAGAAAAACTCAGAAAAAAAACATACAATTTGGTTTTTCAAGCTTTTTTAATAATAAATAAGGTAAAATTGGGTATGGGAGTTTGACCATGATTTTTTTTAATTTAAATAATGAGATAAATTCGGATTTTAGTAAATAACCCCCCCTGTCACTCTAGGCTACTTTATTGGTCCTACACCATTTGATTACAAGACAATTTTGATACCATTAAAAGGATACTGTCATGGGGAAAAAAAAAAAATTTCAAAATGCATCAGTTAATAGTGATGCTCCAGAATTCTGCACTGAAATCCATTTCTCAATAGAGCAGACAGATTTTTTTATATTTCATTTAAAAATCTGACATGGAGCTAGACATGTTGTCAATTTCCCAGCTGCCCTTGGTCATGTGACTTGTGCTCTGATAAACTTCAGTCACTCTTTATTGCTGTACTTCAAGTTGGATCGATATCACCCCCTCCTCCCCCCCTCAGCACCCTAGCAAAAGAACAATGGGAAGGTAACCAGATAACAGCTCCCTAACACAAAATAACAGCTGCCTGGTAGATCTAAGAACAGCACTCAATAGTAAAATCCATGTCCCACTGTGTACTATTCAGTTACATTGAGAAAGAAAAACAACAGCCTGCCAGAAAGCAGTTCCACCCTAAAGTCCTGGCACAAGTCACATGACCAGGGGCAGCTAGGAAATTACAAAATGTCTAGCCCCATTTCAAAATTGAATATAAAAAAAAAATCTATTAGCGCTATTAGCACTATTAATTGACGTGTTTTGAAAAAATATGTTTTCTCATGACAGTATCCCTTTAAGCATCTCCTTTAAGGTCCAGAATCTTAGTTTGGGACAGATAAATGCAGATTAGATTTCTAATTAGAGTTTACCTGACTCCACACAGGCTGGGACAGATATATCCAAGGTAATGAGATGCATGTCTAAAATGTAACCTGAAAAGAGGGAATTATCACCATGTATTTTTGGACTGGCCCAACTTTGCTTATTGAGACAAAGAAGAACTTTCCATGAACGCCAGCAATAGACTTTGGAGCAGATTCACTAAAGGGCGAATTTGCTGTCGCTAGCCATAATTCAGTAGAAATCCAATCCTCAGGGACATCGTCAATTCACTAACAGGTGCAAATGACAATTTGGGACCGTCGCTAGCGTTCATTCACACTCTAACCCCAGCCACACTCAGGTGAATGGTCATTGATCGCAAATTCAGTAAAGTGTGGATTTTACTGAACTTTACCTCTTTCGCCAGAGTTGACTTTGCCACCTCAGACCAGGCAAACTGCTAAAATGAAGTTAGATCTTCCTCAATCTTTTGTCACTTACATCATATCCTGTCTGCTGAAAATGCATAAAAGTTTTTAAAAAATGCTGGTGATTTTTCCTTTTTTTAAGGGGATTGCCTGCAAAAGTCATTTGGCTTAACATTTTTCCCCATACATTTGAGAACATATGGAACGATGGAGCAGTGACTCTCCAAAAACACAACTTTATTGAACTTTTGCCGTGAATACTAAATTTTATGGATTATTGGACGAAAACCAGTACGGAGTATTCTCGGATTTTTACCAGCTTTGGGGTATAATAAAGCTTTAAAAATTCCCATTTAAATACTTCTCCAGAATAATTCTAGGTTTAATAAATAGGCCCCTTAGTGTTTACCTCTTTTCTTTCACCTCACTTCTATTTCCAACTATTTTTGCCCTATTCTCTTTTGCTCTCTTCTAACCTAAAAAATTGAAAAATCTTGGTATTTTCATATTCCAGAATAACCACAGAAAATGTTATGGTTGCCATGCTAATAACAGTATGAGTACAGGCTAGCATTATTTCAAGACATGAACAGCTTAAGAAGTAATTATGTGACTGAAATATTGAAATATTAATAATGCCTGATAATGTATGCTGGCACAAACTGATTGTTCAACTTAATCAAGGGGTCATAACACCAATTGCTGCTTTAGATTTACAATTATCCATCCATACTTTGAAATAAACTCCTCAGAAATTTAGTTACTGTAATTAAATGAAAATCTAACACTTCACCTTTTGCATTTTAAACTTCATTTTTGTAATTAAAGCAAATGAGTCTACCTAGGGCCATAACAATTCTTGGGCGACAAGTGATTTGCTTCTTTTCTGAAAAATGGTGAGAGGAAACAGTGGCTCCTAATCATTGCTACATATTTCAAAAAGTGAACCATTCTCGTGTAAGTTTCTTTTATACATGCGGAGAGATAATTTATCACCACATTTAATCCAAGTACACTTTTATCTTATATGTTTAAATTGTATTTTGTAAAAAAATCTTTAAAAAAGAAATTTTTATGGCACAAATACAAGAAAATTCTGAATCATATACCTGGCCAAATATTAAACACTGGGCAATTTGTTTTTTCCTTTGTAATTAGAATGCAGAAATAAAGGTAAAATGACCTGTGTTAACTTTGCAACACTATAGGTATAATTTACTATTCTCCCAGACAGGCAGTCAACGGGAATGAGGGACACAACTGTGCACACATCTGTAAAAATAGGAAAAACCGCTCAGACTCACCATGATTGACTCATTAGGGGAAAGTCGGCAAACCTTGTAGAAATAGCGGGTGCTGGAAATCCATGGCGTCCCAAGCCATATACAGAGAAGCAAAAATAGAAAAATGTGGTTCCGCACACCAAACAATCCGTTAAAAACGATTACCTTTATTTAATTCATTAAAAGAGGCATATCAGTACACGCCACATGGAACAGCTCGACGCATTTCGGGCACAGCTGCCCTTAATCATGAGCACAGTAACAACTGACTAAGAACATTAGAGTTCGGATTCGGTTCAGTATTCGGCCAAATCCTTCGCAGTGGATACGGAGGATCGGCCGAATTCAAAATAGTGGATTCGGTGCATCCCTAGTAACCATATCTTTCTACTCCAAACTACTGAGTCACAATGCTTTCACAAATTTGACAGTTTTGACAAAATACTGAAAAATCACCTCAAACCTTCCCATTTCTAGCATGTTATCTCCCACATAGAATAACGTAACATAAAATATAAGCAAACAAAGAAAAAACACCCTAAATACGAATGCCAGAGGTCCACTGAACAGTTTTATGCCCATTGTGCATAGGATTACTAAAGATAATTAAATTAGCGCATACAAATTGCCACAGAGGTCACTTCAGCTATTGAAAAATCAAGACATTTACTGCATTTTGTGGGGGGTAAACACACAAAGAAATATGTTAACCCCAAAACCATAAAATTGTCAAAAGTACATATTCAGACGAATCCACAACCATGTCTTTTTACTCCAAACTACTGAGTCATAATATCTGATATAAGTCATTCTAAAACAACTGGACTTGCTGAGTAATTATTGAAGACGTTTCACTACTCATCCAAGCAGCTTCTTCAGTTCAACTGACTGGTATGGGAAGTTCTCGGCATATAAACTCTTCCACTAATCCAATCACAATGGCACATTGTAACTCAGGTGACATCTGAATTTGATTCTGTGTAGTTACTGTAATGGGATTACCAATGTGTCATGCAACTCCTAGACACAGGTGTTACTTGAGTTGCATGAATGGATGTGTGAAGTGTTCTGAAACTGCTTTGGTACTGATGTGAGAACAGCATTGTATGCAGCAGACAGGTTGTGTCGAAGGCCTCCACCTCTATTCAGGGATGGTTTTTGTACCTTGACATGAATAGCTTCTTACACACCTCTTTCAAACCAGTGGTCTTCTTTATCCAAGATTTGGACCTTGCTTTCTTCAAAGGAGTGTCCCTTGTCTTTGAGGTGTAGAAAGACAGCCGAGTCTTGCCCTGTAGAGTTCCCCCTCCAATGCTGAGACATTCGCTTGGTGAGCAGTTGTTTTGTCTCCCCAATGTACAGATCTGTGCTCTCCTCGCTACACTGGACTCCGTATATCATGTTGCTTTGTTTTTCTTTTGGTGTTGGATCCTTTGGGTGTACCAGTTTTTGTCTCAGTGTGTTGCTAGGTTTGAAAAACACAGGCACGTGGTGTTTGTTGAAAATCCTCCTGAGTTTCTCTGACACTCCAGCTACATATGGGATGACTATGTTTCGCCTACAATGTTTCTCTGGGCAGTTATTTCTTTTGGTGTTCCTGTTGTGCTTGGTTGCTGCTGTTTTGAGAAAGGCCCAGTCTGGGTAGCCACAGGCTTTCAATCCTCCTCTGAGATGTTTTTGCTCTCTGTCTTTGGACTCTGTATCAGTTGCCACACATTCCGCCCTGTGGTGCAGAGTTCTAATGACACCCAGTTTGTGTTCCAGTGGATGATGGGAACAGGAACAACAAAAGAAATAAACGCCCAGAGACACATAGTAGGCGAAACATATGTAGCTGGAGTGTCAGATATACCATGACCTGGATGAATGAAAATCTTCATAGTCATACTGAGTCATAATGCTTTCCCAAAATTGATGGTTTTGATAAAATACAGGAAAATCACCTCGAAACTTCCACTTTATTGCATATCTTCCACACTGAATAAGGTACAAAGAAAAAACATCCTAAATATGAATGACAGGGGTCCACTAAACAGTTTGATGCGTTTAGAGACCTCGAATTTAACCTATGCTTCTGCTCATTGCCTAGGGGCAGGGGAACGAGCAGGGAGCTGAGGCACAGTTTACAAGCCTATTCTCCACTCCCAAACCAGGAGGAGTTGCAGAACATAGTCTACTATCTGTGGCACTTAAATAGGTAATATTTACTTTTTATATGCAAGTACAGGAACAGTGTTTCTTTCTTTGGAATGGATTATAGTTGCTGTTTGGTAAATGTTCATTTACTCCAGAAAATCATCAAATGACAGGTTCACAATTGTATGTATCCCTACCCTACTCAACTTTATTTGTCTTCATGGTGTTGTACTACGTATTTCTAAGGTGCAATTTGGTTCTAAAAGTGGCATTCTGAAAAGACAATTTAACTCCACAGTGTACAATATTCACGAATCTCTTGCAATCATGTTTATGTTCCATAGAAAGGATCATAAACATCTACTTAGTATTTAAGGTACTTTTGTTCATGTAAATATTCCCTCTGATTTTGATGTTACTGTGTAGAAGTTATTTAGAGGCTGAATTAGGTTAAAATCCTGAGACTTTTTTTTAGCAAAGTTGTTCTTAATTACATTATTTGCATCTCTTTCTATGTTCTGCCTCTTAATAAAGGCACACAAGGTCTTCAAATGCTTAACGGGTTTCACTGCTTGAATTTTATGAAACATCAATATTTAGTCATGCAAACGCAATAGAACTGCCTCTGCTTCCCACAGGGAGTGTAGATCTCCTAGAATTTAGCACTGTGTAGGTGGTTCATGGCTAAGTAGCCGTAATATAGCAGTCATCCAAATGGAAAAGGGAAATTAAAGATAAAACAGTTGAACAGTTGTCAGTGGGTTTGTTTCATATTCATTTACATGCCTTTTTTGCATTAAGAATGTTTTCTGTTTCTCATCTATTTATATTATATTCATTTTCTGAACATATTAAGCATTCTTAATAAAATAATATTATTAAGAATAATATCAGTACTTGTATCTTTATTTCCTAAACCATTGGATGCTGAGAAAAAAACACAACATGCCCTATTGTCTATGGGGCAGATTTACTAAAGGGTGAAGTAACTAACAATAATTTCGCTACTTCGCTGATGTATTAACAAACGCAGGTGCCCAGGCGAATGTTTACTCTGGTGAATGAACGTAACTAAGCCAATTCACTAAGATGTGGATTTTACTGAACGTTACCTCTTGAGCCAGACTTGCCTTTGTCACCTCAGACCAGGCAAAGTGCAATAGAGTGGATAGGAGTTTGTCAAAAATCATGGAAACTTTTTCTAAGCTACAAAAGATCGTAAATTTTTTTGGGGTACCCAGCTTCCCCCCTACATTTCCTAACATATGGAACATAAACTATACAGTGGGCACATGTGTAGGGCAAAATAACAACTTTATTTCCTAAGATTTCCCGGGCTTGTGTAATGTATTTGCTGCAACATATACATCCATCGGACTTCCCTCTGTATGCAAATTTAGCAATGCAAGCTGAATTTCGCTTGGCTTGATGAAGTAGCATTAGCGCAACTTCGCCAGCGTTCTGAGCCATGGACGCAACCTTGCATTTTAGTGAATAATCGTTGTCCTGGTGAATCTATGCCAGCCGCAGTGTTGCAATATGAGCGAAGCAGACCCTGGCGAAGTTGCTCTCTTTAGTGAATTTGCCCCTAAGTGTATAATGTTTGCTTAATTTACTATATTTATTCAACTACTTTTTGCACATTTGTTTTGCTCATCATAAAGGAAACAAATAAAATACTGTGCGTACAAGTCTATAATTTAAATATAAAGCTGGTGCTCTTTCTGCGCTGCACTTGAATTAGATTTTTCTTATTACTAAGGAAAGATTGATAGTCCTGGGAACATTTATCAATGGGACACACCTACAGCGTTCAGATTAGGGGGGTTGGGATCCTCTGCCAATACTTTTTCCTAGTTTTCCTAGATGGTGGGAGTTTTCTAGAGTTTGCAGACCCAATGAAATAAGCAAACATGCATGTTTGGTGAAATATCATGTTTATTCAAAAACTTTAGAATAAAAAAAGTGACTTTCAATTTTATTTGTTCCATAAATGTAAATGGTCAGCAAATTCCAATTAAAGCAACAGTGACACAAACTCAAAGACAAATCAGTTATTTCTAAACAGATAAGAGCAATATATATGCTATGTAGCCATGGAGGCAGCAATTCAAAGCTGAAAAGGAGAAAAGGTACAGGACAGGGCAAAAGTACACTATATTGTCATTCCTTTAAAACATGTTTATTTGTTAGTGTTACGAACACGTCTGCAGAAGAAAAACATATATTTTATTGTTGGTGCCAGTTCAGTGTAATAACTGTTGAACATACTATATTACATTGCAAAATGCAATTTGTTCATTCTATATTTTAGCTAATTTTGATTCCTTTATTACTATTATTTGTTTCCCTCTTGTTTTTAAATGCTGCCAGAAGGTGTATAACTCCCAAAGATACCAACATATTTTTTAAGTAACGTAGAAAAAGTTGCTGTTACATATGGATTAACTGAAGTAACATTTTTATATAATGAAACTGTTCTTTTACATATTTTTCTAGTATTCTATACTGTATATACTTTTGTTTACAATATAATATTGACAGACGGTTTCCCAGGATATTTAATCTGCCATTAAATCAGTATCCAAGCAATGGGTATTCAGCCCAAAAACATACAAAGAAGGCAATGTTTTGGGCCTGCCTGGTTATTTTTTTCTTTATCTTTTTACTGAGTTTTAATTTTGAACCAGAACCAAACACAATATGCATACAGCTCACACTTTAAAGGGAACCAAAGAGCAAAATCAAGGCGAAAAGCAAAGAAATCAAATAGCTTCAAAAAATTAGGTGGGTAAACATGTTAATATGCACAATTCATACAATTGGACAACATAAATGATTTATTGCAGCAGGCTGCGGATGTAACACACCTAATGCATTTCGGGAACAACTCCTTTAGGCTAAGGCCAGACGGGGAGATTCGGGGGCTACAAGTCGCGGCGAGAAGTCGCCAGGAGACAAAATGCCCCCGAATCTCCCCGTCTGGCCTAGCCCTTAAGCTTAGGCATAGATAAAGATACACCATTCAAGTGGCAAAGTAATAGATTAATTTAACTTAGTTATCGCCTGTTAGTTTTATGACCACTCTCTATGTGATAAGTGTGTGTACAGTAGAGCAAAGATTAGTGATGAGTAGTGATGGGCGAATCTCCCCCGTTTCGCTTCGCCGAAAAATTTGCGAATTTCCAG
>CM044431.1:74233707-74248098 GCA_024363595.1 Xenopus borealis | reverse complement strand
TAAGGTACATTAATCTGGGGGGCTGTTTAGAGCAAATTTACAGAAAGAAAAAGAAAAACTAAACTTCTATGTTTAGTATACAAAATACTAAATTTCTAGCCTTATTCTATTCTGTACTTTCCTTGCATGCTCCCCGTCAAATTTGTAATCGACTTGACAGCCAGATCAAGTATGTCTGCGGCCCGGTAGTGCGGTTGGGGACCCCTGAACTAACCCATGTATCAGTTTACAGGGTCAGCAACCTCCCCTTCCCAGAGTTGCTTTAAAATATGACCCTTTACAATTCAGTACTAGAAAAACAATCACACGTAGAAAATAGAAATTATTTGTAAAAAGTCTTTATTTTTGGTAAGCTATCTGAAATGAAATGAAAAAAAGTCTTGTCTTACCCACAACCCAATCCAAAACCCACTGGCCCCCATTAAACAGGAAGTGCTGTTGGTGAAAACCAGAAGTGACATAATCAGAAATGGGAGGGGACAGAAGCGCGGTTTTTAAAGATTTTAAAAAACGCAAATTATAGATAATCAAACATAAGATCAGAAATCTGGCTGTGACCCACAACCTGACCCTCAAACCCACATCTATACCAGCACCTGAAAATCCTACCTGCATCGTACAGGATTTGTGGATAACCGGTGGAGTGCAGGACTCTGAATATATTTTCTGTTATATTCTTTGCATTCAAACAATGGTCCTGATGTTGCTACACCACATTTAACCAACACCAGCTTGTAAAGGCCCTGTGTATCTCTGGGACCCAACTCCTGTTATTTCATGTTACTGCTTTATTTGGACCATCCTCTCATCCCAGAGAAGGTCAACAACTATTTTTAGTTCATAAACATTGGCAACCCCATCAACACCAAACACCATTCTATCTGGCCATTCAGATTTCAACATGCTATAGAACCAAATGCTACCACAAACATTCTGATCATTTTTCAATGGTACTGAACTTCAATCTGTTCTTTGGGTTCCTTCCCCCTCTATGCTAACCTTTTGTGCCTATATGCTTATACACTCTCCACTAGCTGCCCTACCTACACCTTGTTGCTTATTAGGCCTTAACATATTTTCCATGATATCACTAGCTAAATATTCTTGTAAGCTAATTTAATAATTGCAGATGATATAGGATCTATATAATATGGTAATAGAATAATTATCTAACATAGACTTTTACACATTATCTTATGAATGGTGTATGCAGATACTCGATTTTTATGACTAGACTTTTATCTATTGGCTTTTAATGAAGTATACTTGTTTTACTGAATAAAGTATACTAATCTTACCTCTGTTACTGTTTCATTTTTATTTATAGAAAATTATTCTAATATCCGTATTCAGCTATAGTTTATACCTATATTTATTTTCTAATATCTCTCTCATATTTTAAACCAACAATAATACATTAATGGTAACTTAAAGGGAGGGGGGGGTGCAGATTGCACATGCCATTTTAGACTAATCAAAATTATCATCAGTAGTAATTACTTTTGTGTAACATATTATATCCCAAAACCCAGAATAATAAACCCAGAATTGTATCCCAAATTCAGGAGGAGCTCTCCACTACTCTAATGCCAGGTCTTGTGAGAGGACCAAGGTGAGCATTATGGGCAGACAGTGGAACTGTAATGTATACAGGAAGGATGGAGAACTGGGAGTGTAGTCAAGGGCTGCAACCAAATTAGGCAATGCAATACAGAATCAGGAGCCAGAGATATACTGTAGTTGAGGTCACAGGCTAGGGTCAAAACAAATCAGTAATACAGTACAAAGTCAGGACAGAATGAATGGTCAGGAACAGGCAAATGTTGGTACAGGCAGCGAACAAGCAGTAGTCAGGGACAGGCAAGGGTCAAAGAACTGATATCAAACTTGAAACACACCCACAAACTATTAGGGACTAGACCTACTTTGGACATTGAGAAATTGGCTGTGGCCCCTTTAAACAATGGCAAAATTAAAGAGGCAGCAGACCTCGCCAATACAGGGGGCCCAGACTGTCTACCAGGTCTGCTTCCTCTATAGTTAATTAAAAAAAAAATCTTCCCCAGCTGCTCTGTTACTAGCAGCAAGGAAGGGATATACAAGCTAGACTGGAGTGGAGAGGGGAGTAGGCAGGAGGAGGTGGGTAGGGCAGAGGCTGGGTGGGAAGTGGGCAGGAGGATGGGGATCAATGTGCGCTGGGCCCCTCTGAATATTTTTTTGCAGGTGGACATTACACCAATGCCTTTAAATATTTGAATTTGATATCAGACACTGCATGCTGAATATATCCGGAGATGCATATGAACCCGGAAGTGCTGCTGAAGAAGAAACAGAGCATCAGGCATTCATCCACCACATTTGCTAGTGTCTTTAGCCATTAAAATGCATTCACCTTGTATAACAGAAACTCACCTAAGATAGTGGTTTTTTTTAAATTGGGAAGTCCATCTTCCTTTCTATAAGATCTGGTGTGGCTTGAACTCTATGCTTCCCATGAATGCCAGCAGATGGTTCTACAGTATATTGCAAAATATACAGTAGCATTGGTCTGAATATGATTTTCTATAGAGGCTGCATACACATATCTAAGCAGACACCTCTAACCACCTAACTGTCATACTGAACATGATCATTAAAATGGGTGAAGATTGGCTACTGACAATGAAGCATGGATGAGAATGGATTTAATGACCTGGATGTGGTGTAGTATGGTTTCTATTTTTGCAGATGATACTTAATTGTGCAGAAATATAGGTTCCATGCAGGATGCTGCCACTCTGTAGAGTGATTTGTCTAAATTGGGAAACTGGGCAGCAAACTGGAAAATGAGGTTCAGTTTTGATAAATGCAAGGTTATGCACTTTGGCAAAAATAATATAAATGCAAGTTATACACTAAATGGCAATGTGTTGGGAGTTTGCAAGGGGACATGATTACACTTTACAAATACATTAGAGGACATTATAGACAAATATCAGGGGATCTTTTTACCCATAAAGAGGATCACCACACCAGAGACCACCCCTTCAGACTAGAAGAAAAGGACTTTCATTTGAAGCAGCGTAGGTGGTTCTTCACAGTGAGGACAGTGAGGTTGTGGAATGCACTGCCGGGTGATGTTGGTATGACTAGTTCTGTTGATGCTTTTAAAAGGGGCTTGGATGATTTTTTGGCTATTTTAAGACTAAACTCTACAGTTAGTATAGCTATGGGCATATATGGTTTGTGTGAAAGAGTGGGGGGGTGTATGCTGGTTTTTAATTTGGAGGGGTTGAACTTGATGGACTTGATGTCTTTTTTCAACCCAATTTAACTACAGTATGTAACTATGAATGAGGCCTGGTTGAGAAAGACCTGAAAACCGCTGGTCTATACATGTTAGATTAAAAATAAATCTGCTGCTTATCTCTGATGTTTTTGTCATATATTGTAATGTCCACAAAGGTCAATAATATATGACCACATACATTAATAAATGTGTGTGTGTATCTGCACCACTTCTATGTAACACATACAGTAAAATGTTATATGCAATATAGCTAATTAGGGTACGTACTACTAGTTGTCTAACTGCTAAACTAAGTAAAGCAATTATAAAACAGAAATAGAACAAGGCATTGCATTTAACCATTTTGGTAGAAAACCTTGACAGTGTATTACTGTCTAACCATAACACTTTAGAGGACTAAGAAGAGCTGCTGCCCTGTACATATATGTTGAGATATCCCTAAGAGATTTCATGTCTTGTAATTCCTGTTGCATTACAAGAGAGAGCAAATTACTTCACTAGATTCAAAACTGCCAACAGCAGCAAAAACACTTATTAACATGTTCTAGACTGGATTTTCTCAGAAGAGATCTCTGCCAGAAATGCAAAGAAAATGCAAAAAAAAAAAACATATTATGAAATCAAGTCAGGGAAAAACTAGGGACCATACATAAAATTAAGGGAAAATGCTAGACACGCCATCAAATAAAATACAGGAATACCTAAAAATGCTAGACACGTGACATCATCAAATAAAGTATAGGAAAACCTAAAATTAACTCAGTTCCCTGCTCAACAGTTTTTTTTTTTTATTACTTTTCATTTTTGCAAAGGCATTTTCCTTAAAGCAATCAGTACTTTAATTGGATGGCCATGTATTTTGTGCATATTATTATCATGTATTAGCGCTGTAATATGTGAAGGTTTATAAACTATACCCCGAACAGTGTAGGTCTCTATAAAAAAGATATTGCATAAAACAGGTCTATCTAAAACCCAGCTTCATATAAATAAACCATTTTCATAATAAAATACTTTTTAGTAGTATGTGCCATTGGGTAATCCTAAATAGAAAACTGCCATTTTAAGAAATAAGGATCATATGATTCACGGTGCACACAAACAAACCAAGCATGTTGGGTCGCATGAGCCAATTAACAGACAGAGTTCTGTCTTTTGCTTCCACACTTCTTCCTGTTACAGTTAGAGTTGTAGTTTTTCTGGTCAGGTGATCTCTGAGGCAGCACACAGACCATTACTGGTCCAAGGCAAGAGATTTAAAAGGGCAATATTTACTTAAATATATATTCCAGTATGGTAAGATTTCATTTGATATGTTGATATTCTGTTGCTCAAGTATTCATTTTTCCAGGAAAGCTACAAGAAAAATGACTTTATTTCAGATTATTATTAATCATTTTATGATTTATATAATTACAGATTGGTGTGCTAAGATGTGTGATAATATATAGCTTCATAATTTGAAGACATTTTTTTAAAATAGTAAATCACAGATATGAACTACTCCACTTATGAGTAGTGGAACACATATAGGACAAGTATATTATTTTGTTTATTTCCTTTCTGATCCATTTGCTTGGCTGAAGACTGTAGCAAGCATCCTTTTAAAAGATTGTAAAAGTCTGACTCATTTCCAGCATTAATGTTAAACTCAAAGGATACTGTAATTTGCAGTAAATGTATCTATGATGGAAGAGCCATTTTGTTGGGCTAACACAAAACTAATTGATAGATACAGATTTGTTTCTGCCATCAGTAGTACATTCTTCTCAATATAAGTCATTTGGCTTCAAGTATCTAGGGGTCATGGATAAGCTGGATGCAATAGGAGCAGTCTATTCATGCTTTTATCAGAGCATTCTGCTATACAGAGACAGATTCAAGGATTGTGACTTGATTTTTTTCTCTTTTTATTATTGAAACAAGCTTGACCTACAAAAACTCCCATCCACAAATTTAACTAATTTATCAAATCAGCTCGAAAAAAACGTGACAAATTTGTCAAATGTCAATTCAAATTGCGCGTTATTTTGGATTGACACTACAACTACTCTACTTTATTGAATTGTCACCGCGTCAACTGAACTATATCAGATTATTGGACAAAAACCAGAGCAGATCCCAATGTCAAGAAACATCTTCAGGGACATCTGCTATTGACTTTTACATGACCTCAACAGGTTTGAGATGGAGTATTTTTGGATTTAGATTTTTAGCAGCTTTGGGGTATCTCAAATCTCAAAGTTTTTTCCCTCTAAATATTCAAGTTTTCCCATTTAAAAAATGGAGGTTTAATACATAAGCAATATAGTATGTGGCCTCTTTCCAGGTACCAAGTAATAGTAAACCTTAAAGTAATAGTTCAGTCTAAAAAGAAAACTGGGTAAAAAAAAATTTCTAGTATAGTTAGGCAAAAATGTAATGACAGGATATCTAACAGAACAGAACACTACTTCAGCTAACTCTGAGTTAGACTTGATGGGGGGGAGGGGCAGTGCGTTTGCAATTGATCCTGAGCATTCAGCTCAGATTCAAAAGCAACAGTTATGACCCATGTGGCTATATTAGAAACATTTTTATTTTGCATAGCCTGTCTATTTACCCAGTATTTGATATTTGGTTTCATTTAACCCAGGGCAGCTGTTTTTTTAGCACTTTGAATGCAACAATTTTGGTTGCATCTTCTTTTGATCCTGGAGCATTGTACAAAAACCATGCACCCTGTTCAGACCCCCCCACCAGTGCATGATATGTTAATTTTTTAAAATTTATTTTAATTAACAAGTGATGTTAAAATACAATTATTTTTAATGCAATTTGTTGCACTGTTGTGAATTCAGTGGGATACTTACTTTTAAAAACAGTAATTAAGGAGGTACCATGTTGAGCTTACAGTCTATTGTTATTTTTATAAGGTGTGGTGCAATGAAAATCCTCTTCTGTACTTTGAGTTTTTATCTTTACATGTCATAATCCATAAAACTATAGATATTTGGTAATGTCATTGTCAATAAAAATGCATTTGATATGCTTACATTATAGTTCTATATACAGGTATGGGATCTGTTATTCAGAATGCTCAGGAATCATGGTTTTCCATTTAATTGATCTTTCTGTACTATCGATCTCTACACATTAAGGGGCAGATTTATCAAGGGTCTAATTCGAGGGTTAAAAAGCCCTTGAATTCGACCATTGAATTTTGGTTGAATTTTAGCGCAAATCGACTAATCGAACGATCAAATATAAAAAAGTCGATCGAACGATTAAATCGTTCGAATCGAACGATTTTAATCAGTCGACCGAATTTTTTTAATTCGATCTAAAAAACTTAGAAAAACCCTATGGGAGCTTCCGATAGGGTTTCACAGCAATTCGGTAGGGCAAGTACTTCGACCATCGAATGGTCGATTGATCAATTAGATTTTTATTTGACTCATTCGAATCATTCAAATCGATCGAATTCTTTTAAATTCGATGGTCAAAGTACCCAAAAAAGTTATTCGAAAGTCGAATTCAAATCTTTTTGAAAATTCGATCGAATTTCGAATCCTTCGAACGAATTTAGTAAATCTGCCCCTTAGTCTAATAAAAATAATTGAAACATGAATTAAATCCAGTAGGATTGTTTTGCCTCCTATAGGGATTAATTATATCTTAGTTTAGCTCAAGTACAAGGTACTGTTTTATTTTTACAAAGAAAAAAGTACATTGTTTTGAATAAATTATTTGGATAAAATGGAGCCTATAGGAGATGGCTTTCCCATAATTCAGAGCTTTCTGAATAATGGGTTTCCGGAAAACAGATCCCATACCTGTATTACCTGGGTTTTTTTTATACTATACGTAAAGAGACAAATCTAATTCTACAAGTATAAAATGTTCAAAATGTGCTTGGCATGCACTGTGATGAAAATCGACAGACACCCAAAGGGTTAAAATTAAAGAATTATTATGAACTATAGGATTTCACTGGTAGCTAAATTACATGGCAGTGCTGGCCAGCTCGCTTATATTTGGAAACTGATTGCGGCACTCTCATGAAAACAAAATGTGCCCTTATAGTGGTGGTGTACTGGTGTTCAATTATCAGTCTAGACAGAGGTAACATAAGCCTTCTATTCATTTTACTATGTACATGTAATGATTACTTTGCCCAGTGACAGCTTGTCATTACTTCAGCTTTAATGGAGGTTGCGCATTGGGTAGAGCTTTTACTGTTGTATAATACTTTGTATAAATAAAGGCTAATAAATAAAATTATGGGTAAAGCATTGTAAATATATGTTAATATATACAATTCAAATAACCTTAGCTTGTATTTAATATAGATTTTAGAAACCTGTGGTGTCTCATACGTCATTTATATTCATCTGATATATAGAAACAGGTTGGGTCTACTGGGATCATCTGTCCCTGGGTCAACAGTCAACATCAAAATGTACTGTAAATGTGGTCCTTATGCAGGGATTTACAACATGTAACCCGCCTGATATGCATCGATTTGTCTGGTAGAACCTGGCGAAACAAAAATTGGTGACGAATAGGAATATTCAGGACCGGATTTGTGTCAAGGCCACAAAGGCCCGGGCCTAGGGAGGCAGAAAATCAGAGGAGGCATGTGATCCAGATGCACTCAAGTTAGTTGCGCATGGGCACATTCAAGTTGAGCGCATGCACATATTCTTGCACAAACAAGCAGGGAGAGGACGCGGAAAGGGGCGGGTGATGTGAAAGGAGAAAGGAAGGTAAGGAAAGAAAGAAAGATGCTGATTGGGAAGGGGATCCGTACAGGGGAGGGGGATGCAGAAGGGGAGGGGAATGCAGATGGGGAAGGGGAGGGGGATGCGGACTGGGGGTTGGGATGAGTAGTGACAGTCTAGGGGTGCCCGTTTGGAAATCCGGGCCTGGGAATATTCATACTTTGATAAATTTGCAGAGTAACACCTGAGTAGCGTTGCCACCTTTTCTTCAAAAAAATACCGGCCTTCCTATATATTTAACTTTTTTTTGTATTAATAACATTGGGATCAACCATCAAAAATACCGGCCAGGCCGGTAAAATACCGGCCAGGTGGCAACCCTACACCTGAGCGAAAATTCGCCAAGTGAAACGTCTCCAATGCTGGGCTTTTTCACTATACAAATTGACCACTTTTAGTGTCTTTTTGTGAATTGCTGATGTTCCTGCAAATAATCCTTTTGGTGAATTTTTGCTACAAAAGCCCACTTTAGTAACTCGGCCCCCTACAGTGATCTATGAAAGTGAGTAGCCTGTCATTACTACATAGGGTTGCCACCTGACCAGTATTTTACCGGCCTGGCCAGTATTTTTTTCAAGAAAAGGTGGCAACCCTATTACTACGCCTGACCTTGTCTAGGTTCCACCTCTCCCTTCCTGCCTGCTCAGGTAAGGGGACTAATAAAATTAACCCCTAGCTCACATATACAGAACGCATTTTAGGACATCGTACTGTCAAAACGATGTCCTACATGCACCGTCCTATTGGTGTGGAATGCAGCATCGGGTGGTTTTTCACTCACCTATGACCCATCCTCAAATGCTACAGTCACACCTCCGTACTGTGCCCTCCCTCCTCAGCTATCACCCATATGAACTCCCCCCTCAACCCTCCGTGTTCCTCCCTCAGCCCTCCCTCCTCAGTTGTCTGACTTCTGCCCTCCTTGCTCAGCCTACCTCCCTCCCTGCTCAGCCTTCCAACCTCTTTCCTCAGCACTCAGCCTTCCTTTTTCCCTCATCAGCCCTCCCCCTTCAAAACTATCTTATCGGGTATCAGTCTTCTAAGATCTAAGATAAAATCCCCACCTCCATCAGGTATCACATTTAAAGGCAATGGACAGGAAATGACTTCACAATTTGCATCAGAGTCATAAATTTAAGCTGGTCTGCAGTATGGCCCATATCTATAAAATATGGGCCGCATTGCAGATCAGCTTAAATTTATGGTATTAGAAACAGTACCTCCAATGAAAAGAGGAGGTGATAGAGTACGATGAGTGAAGTATGGTGGATTAACAAACTCAGATCTTTGTACCCACTAGGTTTGAATCGGGATTATGACTTGTTTTTGTATTTGTGAATATATATGTTTTGTATGGGTTAATATTGACTCTGATGCCAATTGTGAAGTCATTTCCTGTGCATTGCCTTTAAACATGTGATACCTGATGGAGGTGGGGATTAAATTTTTGGCTTGAGAAAGGAAACACACAGAATGTCCAAAACGTCGCTGCTATGTTATGTAAAGAAATTTTAATACACTTTATTCGCAACAGACGAGTGCTGCTTCATTCTTTGGACTATTGTATTATACTTGGGGAAGAGACAGCGTCTCCTTTGGAAGCGAACACCGGAATAACTGCGCAAGTACACTGATAAGAGTGCTGGGGCACCCATCCAATATTGTCTATGTATATATATATATATATATATATATATATATATATCAATTATTTCCAGACCAGCACTCCCTTGCACAAAACATTATCATTTATGATAATGTTTTGTGCAAGGGAGTGCTGGTCTGGAAATAATTGATGCATATTTAATTACTGTGCACCCCTCCCCTTGTTGAAGTGGTTTTGCCTTGGAGTGCGGATTTCCTATTGAAAAGCTATATATATATATATATATATATATATATATATATATATATATATATATATATATATACATATATATATTAAATATATATCTATTAAATATATATCTATATGATCATATAGCTCATATAAACCTTAAGCTCCCAGCACCTCACTGATGTATGGCTTTGCTCACAATTGATGGATGTCAATACATTAAGAGAAATTTGAAAGCTTTCTTTTAATTCTAATATTGTTATGCTTTTTTGTTTGTAGTTTTTACAGTATGCCTGGTATTACTGTATTGCCTAACCAGCATCAACAAAATAAAATACACTACACATAAAACTTCAGAGGAAATAGAGAGATTTCAATGACACCTTGTGGTCATTCCATGGAACAGAAATATACTGGGTATTTATGTTTTTTAACAGCAATGTGACCTAGTTGCTACAGATCCCAGCACTGTTTATTGCAACCAAAAGGCCTGGACTGCAGGAATACAGGGAAAAATTCACAAGCTTGATAAAAGGTGCCTGGGGAAGCCAAATCATGAGCCAAAACATTGGAAAACAAAGGAGAAAAAGGTGCTCCAGAATTATAATGTAAATCACAATTGCAAATATCTCTCTAAGTTGATCCTGTGGTCCAGGTGCCCAAGCCCCAAACCCTCGGGGAGTGGAAAACCGAACTATAGGAAGGATCTTTACCTGATTTGGCGTATAATCCTTGATGGGATTTTCTAACATGCACAGTAATTATCTGGCAATTTTGACCCAGATTAAGCAGAAGGTCCCCATACATGGACCAAAAAGTTGTAGAGGAGCCAGGTCATCAGTAGTCTAGAAGTTACACAACCATACATAAAGCTCTCCCTCGTGTTTTTTTTTCCAGCAAGAAGAAAGTGTTTTAGCGCTTGCAGAATATTTTATTTGTGCATTACATACAGCATCAGGTGTCTGCTGTAGCCCAGACTGACTCTAATTACATAAGGGAGCTCCCTTCCTCATTTAACCCCTCATGTCTCCACCCCTCCTAGCAGGCTACACAAACTACCTGTTCGGTTTTGACCCAAACAGTTTGGTTTTTCTAAGGTCTGTCCAGGTCTCAACTTTCTGTTAGTTTTTCAGCCTTTGTGAAACCCAGACACCAATCTGGCCAACAGTGCCTGCCAGGCTTGCCAGATGCCCTAGGCAACCTGGCCAGTCGCGAAGCCTCTCACTCGCTGACCCCCACGTGAGAATAGGTGGGGGCAGGTCCATGATGTGGCAGGTATTTGGCATCAGGGGCGGTGTTACGATGTGGCTATCAGCAATAATAGGAAATCCTGCCCGGTTTTCCTAAATTGGAAAACAGGGCAGGCCTAAAAAAAAACAGGCTATCCGGGTCAAAACCGGACAGATGGCAACCCTAGTCTAAGTGATATGGGGCAATGCTGGTTCCTGAAGTGGATTGCAGCTGCTGGTCCCTCACTCTTACATTTGGTGCCTGGAGGGTCCACAACACTAGTGCAGAGAAGAACAATTGCTCTCTTTGCGCTAGAAGAGCAACATTTCCAATTTGAAAAACCTAACGTTTGGTTCAAAGTTATCAGGAGCACAGCTCCCTGTAAATGATGTAATAACCCTGCCCCGGCATAATAAATCCACCATTATATGATGTCATCATGATCACCCCAACATCACTGACCCTCCACCAATGCTATCTGCCTGGCCCCTTTGTTTTGGTTTAGCTGCTGACAAAGATGGCAACCCTAACTCCATCCACCATAATTCCTAACTTAAACTAATTATGTTCCCTATTTTTTAACCCTGTCACTGCCCTGTAATTTCCCAGTCCATATCTCACTCCCCCTGGGCATTCTCTCTATGCCCAGTAGAGATACTTGGGCTCATTTCAGTGAGGTTTTTCCTGGTGTACTACCTGCATGAATATTTCATTTCATTAACAAGCTAGTTATGGAAAGTTTCCTATTTCACCAAGATGATAGTAGCATAACTCTAGACTTTTCCCAGAAACTACAGATTCAGTTAGTTGATATTGAAAGCTTAGTATAAAACTGCTAGTAGCAATTTTAGTCCGATAATAATCAGAGAAAATTCAGAGACCCCATTTGAATTCTGGAAAGAGTCAGAAGTGAAAGGCAAATAATTCAAAACTATAAAAAAAGACTAATTCAAAAGTTACTAAGAATAGGCTATTCTATAAGCTGCTAAATGTTAACCTGAAGGTGAACCTTGTTCAGTATAAAAGTAAAAACTGGGTAAATAGATAGGCTGTGCAAAATAAAAAATGTTTTCAATATACATAGTTAGTTAGTCAAAAATGTAATGTATAAAGGCTGGAGTGACTGTAAGTCTAACAGAACACTACTTCTTGCTTTTCAGCTCTCTTTTGTTTATACTGACTGGTTATCAGTGAATTGAGAGAGGGCCACATTGGTCATAACTGTTGCTTTTGAATCTGAGCTGAATGCTGAGGATCAATGGCAAACTCATTGAACAGTTATGTCTCATGTGGGTCTCATGTGGCCCCCCTTCAAGTTGCTGACTAACTCAAATTTAGAGAGCTGAAAAGCAGGAAGTTGTGTTGTGTTCTGTTATGTTAGACATCCAGTCACTCCAGCCTTTATACATTACATTTTTGGCTAACTAACTATATTAGAAACATTTTTTATTTTGCATAGCCTATCTATTTACCCAGTTTTTATTTTTACCCTGAACTGTTCCTTTAAGCTCACATCAGCTTTAGTATTATTTTTCTTGGCTGATAATTGCAAAGTAGCACAGCAGGGTTGTTGGATATGGGGCACCATTCTATATACAAAAATATCCCTAGTACACAGAATGAATGACTTTCAGGGTGCATAAGTGCATAAGTATTTGACCATATGCACAGAACAAATATACAAAAGAGAATAAGAACAAAATTTGGTTTGTGCCAAAAAGATATTATATTACAAACCCCATTCTGCTTTGTTATGTGTGCATACTAAGAATTTATTATTAAGAATTAATTATGTGAAAAACACTTGTACACAAATATTTATGTAACCTAAGAGACATTCATTCTGTGTACTAGGGATATTTTTGTATGCAAGATGTATTTGGGACAAAGGACACATCTCACACTACTTCAGAATCCAATTTATTGTGATCTCCACACAGAGGCATGTGCAGCTGAAGCTGCTTGTACTATGATTTTCTTCCATAACCCTGTTTTACCTCACTTGCTAAAAAGCCATCCAACCCCTTCTTAAAGCAATCAAATGTATCAGCCTGTACAAGCGATTCAGGGAGAGAATTCCACATCTTCACAGGCCTCACTGTGAAATGGGTGACCTTGTGTCAGCTGGAAAGACCTACTGGTGAAAAAAGCATTAGAGAGATTATTATATGATCCCCTTATATATTTATACATAGTTATCATATCACCCCTTAAGCACCTCTTCTCCAGCGTGAACATCCCCAATTTGGCCAGTCTTTCCTCATAGCTAAGATTTTCCATACCTTTTACCAGCTTAGTTGCCCTTCTCTGTACCCTCTCTAATACAATAATGTCCTGTTTGAGTGATGGAGACCAAAACTGTACAGCATATTCTAGATGTGGCCTTACAAGTGCTCTATAAAGTGGAAGAATTACCCCCTCCTCCCGTGACTCTATGCCCCTTTTAATACAGCTCAAGACCTTATTTGCCCTTGATGCTGCTGCCTGGCACTGCTTGCTACAGCCAAGTTTATCATCTACAAGGACTCCAAGGTCCTTTTCCATAATGGATTTGCCTAGTGCAGTCCCATTAAGGGTATAAGTGGGGCCCCAAACATTGGCACCAGGGCCCCCCTTACAAGTTAAAAAATATTGGGGCCCCAAAAAATATTTTTTAAAAAACCATTGGCGACAGGGCCCCCCTTACAAGTTAAAAAAATTGAGGCCCCAAAAAATATAAAAAAAAAACCGCTGCAGGGCTCTACATTGGTGTCAGTAGAACTGAACTCAGGACTTCAGCGTCAGCTCCTTTAGTGACATTTGGTATTTTTGCCGTTTCATGACTTCAGTGTCTGCTCCATTGTGATTTCTGGTCTATCCGCCACTCCAGGACCTTGACTATTCGGCACTTCTGAAGGCGCTCGTAAGGGGGGGCTCTATGAAAAGTGCAGCACTGCTGGGCCCCCCTCAAGGCTCAGCCCAGGGCACTTGTCCCCCCTGATGGCGGCTCTGTTGGTACTTTTCCCAGCCCCTAAACCAATAAGCAACAACCACCCTTCCTCCAAGCCCCTTAAAGAACTACAGCACATGCTTTTTGAATGAAAAGGCCATAGGACAATCTTTATTATAACAAGTGATATATTTTAGTGCAAAACACACTATGACAAATGATAACATATCATCAACATGGCATAACAATAGGGTTGTCACCTTTTCTTGAAAAAAATACCGGGCTTCCTAAATATTTACCTTTTTTTCCTATTAATAACATTGGGATCAGCCATCAAAAATAC
>CM044431.1:74143411-74231689 GCA_024363595.1 Xenopus borealis | reverse complement strand
GGCCTACACAGGTTGAATTCTCCTTTAAATTTGGCACAACCAAAAACATGGTCGCTGCTTCTACTGTGGTTGAAACAGTTTTCAGTCAGAGCCTGGCCAATGAGTAAGAAGGATTTGCTGCTGACCTTGTGACCTCTCTGATGGAGGTTTGGAGCCAAAATTAAAGTGAGGCAGATGTTTACCAGAAAGAAGAGAAGCAAGGAAAGTATGGACTCTACACATTAATACTGAGATTCCTCCTTCCCTCCTGTGAGTGTTCCCTGTTGATCTGAGTGAGTGTTCCTGCTGATCTGTACAAGTAGGGAGCTAGGGTGTCACCTGTAGAACATTTACCAACATAGGGAACCCCATATTCAGATTACAGGGAGTTAGTTAACCCTTCCCATTCAGCCATCATAGTGACTAGAATTAGTGCAGTGCCTGACCTATTGCTAGGGCAGTGATCCGTGTAGGACAGATAGGATTTTAGCTCTGTAATGAGTTGCCAGCGTGTAGACCAGATTTAGCCTGTGGATTTCCCATCAGCCTCCGTGACACTTGCAATGGATTTCCTCAGGATTTCAGGAAGCTTCTCCTACACCAGCGTTCCAAGCTCAGTGTGTATAAAAGTTGCCAGACCGCTCCACTGCATTCCCTCTGCGTTACAGGATTTATTTATTTTTAATTACCACTGGGAGCTGGGGTGACCCTTACTTTACACCCCCCCCCTCCCGGGTGTTGCAACACATGCCTCTGCTGGCACTACCTTGGTATAAATACTAATTCCCTGCAGACTATACTGTGCCTGGTCACCATTCTTAAAGTGACTGGAAAGGGGGAACCCTTGTTATATTGCCTAATGTTAGAAGTTGAAACTGTGCACTATTGTTACTGCATATTGTGGGGTTCATTGTCTGTGCCATTGGGAACTGTAATCACAACTCCCAGGGAGTTGTATGCCCACCAATATCTAGGTTTAGCCCTGTGGGGCGGCACTTATCCAAACCCCTGCAAATCTCCCACTTAGTGGAGGCTTGGGATCTATAATGTTAGTGCCACAGTGTGGCCCTGGATATTCATGCCAAGAAAGGGTTACACTATTTTAATCTAATCTGATTCCATACTTTGTTACCCTGTCACAGCCCTGTCATTTCCCATTTCCTGGCTCACTCCCCCCTGGGCATTTTTCTATGCCCAGTAGAGATTTGTGGGCTTGTTTACTATGCAGTATGCCCTCTGCACCTTGCGCCAGATTAAAAATCCATCACAATTTCCAGACAATGCTGTAGGGCGCACTGTTGCCCATGAGCATCCCCTTCACCCTATAAGCACAAAGAGCTCTATCTTTGAGTGCAACCAAAGGGGCAGGGGGCAAAGTGCAAACAATAAACATCAGTTTAATTCTGCAAGCCACACATGAAAAATGCCTCAAGCATCCAGTTTGGATTATTGCAGTTGAACTATAACTACTGTGACCTGTGAAGCTAAAGTATCGTATACTTTGGTATTATGCTATAGAAATAATGGTGTTTTACTCGTCAGTATTGTAGATTGTGCAACATTGCAGGTTGCTCATTAAGGATTTTACATGTATATACTTTCTGCTGATGTTGGCACATGTTGTTATTTACGGTTATACGTGACTGTGTAAAGCGATTGGGAAAAGTACCCAAAGATATCTCTGTTTGTATTTTCTTTTTCTTTTTGCATAATCAATTTTGGTAAATAATGAATCTTACCTCTGAAATGACTATACTATAGTGGTGGCTGTACAGCAGAGACCAAAGGCTCTATGGGATTCTCTAATCTGAGATTGAACCTCTGCTTCCTCCTACGCACAGGGCAACCCACAAGAATCAAGAGCTGCCACCTACGCAGTGAAGAGGAGTTTCTGTTTTCTAGATATTAATGCAATATACTTTACTCAGCAAATGATTTACCAAAAGTAGCTGCACTCGTACTGCAGTGGGGGGTTTCTTTATGTGATTCATAGATATAGTAATATTCTGAATTTTAACTCAATCTGCCAAAAAGGGTCCCGACAGTTGTGCACTATGATGTTTAATTTACAAGATGTGGAAAGGTTAATGGAAAATATTAGTGCAGAAAGGTTAGATTTGTTCCTGTATTCCAGGCCTTGGTGGCTACACAAAGAGCAAAGGTTTTCTTATTTGATTATAGAAGAGTTAATCAGCAGTTGAAGAACTGTATCTGACCCATGTGTATTCAGCTGCCCAACCCCAGGGAACAATTAGATACTGTATCTGTCCTTTCATTCCATGGCCTCCGCTCTTTCTTTTCCACATAAAAAAAACATTTAGTATGATGTAGAGAGTGATATTCTGAGACTATTTGCAATTGCATTGCATTTTTTTATCATTTGTGGTTTTATTCAGCAGCTCTCCAGTTTGCAATTTCTGCAATCTGGTTGCTAGAGCCCAAATTACCCTAGCAACTATGCATTGCTATGAATACGAGACTGAAAAATAAATTGAAGAGGAATTGAATAGATGAAAAGAAGCAATACCAATACATTTGTAGCCTTACAGAACATTTGTTTTTTAGATGGGGGTCAGTGACCTGCATTTGAAAGCTGGAAAGAGTCAGAGAAGACAGGCAAATAATTAAAAAAACTATAAAAAATATAATAAAGACCAATTGAAAAGTTGCTTAGCATTGGCTGTTCTATAATATACTAAAGTTAACTTAAAGGTGAAGCGCCCCTTTAATATTGGTGTGTAGTCCACTCCATTTGACAAAGACTGTAACAGCAAACGCAATGTGCTGCACACAACTGTCGCATTTTTTTTTTCTTGCCAATAAATCTGCTTACCACACAGTGAATAAATGTTAAAAATCTTTAGAAAATTTAATAACTTATGAATCTCACTAAACAATTGCAATTATTTTTCTGTCAATATTTTGCATCAGGATAAGTAGCTGCACAAGTAGCACGATTCTTCCAATACTTTGGGGCAAATTTACTATTATTCCCCCCAAAAAATTTGTTTCTATTCGATATTCGATTAGCATTCGATTTTCGGATGTAAATCGAATAGTTCTAGGCTACATTTTATTCGAAATTCGATCATTCGACGATCGAATACAAACCTATTCGATCAGTCGAATAAATCATTCGACTGAACGAAGAAAGCATTCGATCGTTTGAATGATTCGTACGAGTCTAACGATTGAACACTTCGATCGTAGGAATCCTATTCGATCAGGACTTAGCCTCAGAAGCATATGGGAGTGCTCCCATAGGCTTCTATTGCAATTCTGTAGGTCCAATCTGCTGAAGTAGGCAATCGAAGAAACTTAAAAAAAAAAAATCCTTCGCTGATCGAATGATCAAATATTCATTCAATTGAATCTATTCAAATGTATTCGATCATTCGACCATTCACTATTCAATGATCGAATATGCCAAAATTCACATATTCAAAAAAACGAAGAAATCCTACGTTCGAAATTCGATCGAACTTCGAATCCTTCATGTGAATTTAGTACATCGGCCCCTAAGTGTATACTTTAATGTTCTGTAGCAAAACAGTTATTTTTAATGATGCACTGTACTCAGCCAGTAAGACTGGTGATTTTTAAAGACACTTTTGTGATGCAGTAACTGCATTATTGTATATGACTAAAGACACTGCCCAGAACAATTTCTAAAAACTGCATTACTTTTGTGTTGCTTGGGGGACATATATATTTATAAATATATAAAGGGGTTCCCTGGTGCCTTTTAAATGATAATCATTCCCCAGACCTCACATTCCTGGTTCCCTGTTTTGTGTTTGTGTTTATTTGGACAGGTTATGGATCCTAACCTCATACTCCCTAACCTATGAAGGTATTACACATTTACTGGCATTGTATTTGCTGTTAAATTTGTAACAATCTGTTGTTTCTCACCCTCGGCCTGCCCTCATATCCTGTACCTATCTCCCCCTGTTCATTTCACCAAGTTTCAATCAGCCCAGGGTGATCCCTTCTACATCATAACCTTGGCCTTTTTTCAGCATAGCCAGCAGGGCTGTATTCAGGTCCGATGCTGCCCTAGGCGCGCTGATGTCATACTGCGTATTTCGTGGAAGTGACTTCAGCGTGCCGTGCATATGACATCACTTCTGCACGCTTCTTCGGGCCCCTACCCTTCACCCCCTAGCTCTGTCACCAGATTTCCTATGTAAATCCATGGTGGAGGGGTTAAAAAAAACAAATAATATAAAAATTAGGCACCCCAAAGGTCGCCCCCACATTTGTGCAGCACTAGGCACAGGCCCTCGGGGGCCTTAATATAATTACGGCCCTGATAACAAGCTTGCCTCTTTTACATAATTCTGCCCTTTATTGTTCCACACTCCCTCCCCTATTTCAATATTCAATATTTCAATATTTTGTAATTTTGTAATAAAGGTTGTAACCTTATGTGCACCAAATGAGGATTTTTTTTTATCCATCACAAGGTACAAAGCACAGTCATTCCCCTGGACAGAAATGTGTAGTGCATGAGCACTAATCCCAGTAGCATTACCACATTTTCTGCCAAAATATACCATCTTTACTATTGTTAGGAATATTGAAGGTAATTAAATGAATAGAGCTGATATACTGTGTAACAACTGTTTTAATAAAGAAAAAACTAGTGCACACCTCTGCAGATGAGTACAAATGAGATAAAACAAGTCCTTGAAACAGGCCAAAAATAAAGGGGTAGGTGGCAGACAAGCTTAATCCAAAAAAAGGTCAGGACAGGCAGAGAAATGGCGGAATCAGGCTGAGGTCAAACTGGGGAGTCAGAACCAAAGGGAACAGTGACAGGAGCAGGCTGGAGCATAGTATAAGGAGGAAGGTTGCAGGAATAGGATCAGGAAGGGGAAAAGATCACAAGAACCAAAACTAATCAAGATCAGGAACTAGGATAAGGCAGGTTGGCTAATGAACCAGCAGGGGAGCCTGGATCTTAAATTGCCCTTTAACAAGCTATTGCCAGCAGCTGGATAGCTGGAAGATACTTTGTCAGAGTAATGCTGCTACCACACTTCCTCTTGTGGCTCCAGCAGTGACAGATATACCACAGGTTTCTGGTTCAAACCCATGGAGTTCCTGACAGTTATATTATTATATATCTTCCCTATTGAAAACATAATAATTACCGATCAGGCCAATAAGGGGACAAACCTATTGCCCAGGAACATGGTAAATACATCCTTACAGCCTATGGAATAGGTATCACTAGCCTCCCTATTTTAGGGCCACAAAGTCTTTTGGGAGAATGGAATAAAAATGGTAAACAAAAGAAATAGTGTGTACAATGTAACAATTTTCCCTTCCTGCTAACAATTTTGAATTTGCGAGAATTTAGAGTAGTTTTTTCAAACCAACAAAAGTATTTATTAACCCACAAAAGAGCACTCTGATCAATTATACCATAAATTATAGATGGGGTATATGTCCTCTTCATTTCAACTCATTATAGCCCTATATCTATGCCACTCAATGACCAAATATTCTCAGTATCCATCTCAGTATAGTTTTTAATATTTATGCTGTTTCTCTTCGAAGCTGTGTATTATAGATGGGCAGACTATTCTACATAGCTACAATGCACATCTCTATCTTCTGAAAGATGACCAATATGCAAGTACTAAGCAAAAAAAAAAAAAACCCAGGATAAATAAAGTTAAACATGTTTGTCACAGGAAGGAAATATTGGATGTTGAATATCAAGTTACTTTTCTTTTTCCACTATTGGAAGGTGTAAAATAGTTTAAACAACATTTTTACAGCTCCAACATATTTTTTTGTGACTTTTCCCCAGTGATGTAACACGGACTCAGAGAGCCTTGAGTTTTATTAGGAACAATCAGATGACCGTATGGAATGTACACCTATTAAAAAAAGGGTCAGGTAAGGTGGAAATCTCAGCTTAAGATCAAGAGTTGTTTCCTTTAAATAGGCTTTTCACTTTAAGCAGGAAGCAACTTAATATGAACAGTGTATATAAAAATGCAGATACCTTTATTATAAATGCTTGAGACTTGTAATTCTCACACTCAACATTTCGATCTTATATTTGACTAAAAGTCTTCAATAAAATGTGCAGAGTTGTTCATGTCTGTATTAATTTGAAAAACAGAACTTTCAAACATTTTGGATAAAGTTCTATAGGAAAAGGTGTAGAGACTGTCATGGTTTTGTCAGGTTATAGTAATCAAACCAGATACTGCATGTGAAATGATGAATGATAAAAGCTTCTGTATATAAGAAATTACTTAGAATCAACAGTGTGAGTCATTAACCTTACACTGGAGAGGGGGGGTAACCAACAGATTGGAACCCTCCAATTGTCAATGCCTAAAACTCATTTCTTTTGTCATTTGGAAAAATATACTAGTTAATAAGGTATCTGAGAATGTATGTTATACACCCCCTTTTATTTTTAAATGTAATGGCCTCTTCTCCAGCATCAACAATGCAAACTTGCCCAATGTTCCATACTGTTTTATTAGTCAAGTTACTCTTTTCTGGGGACCCAAAGTGACTCCATATTTTAGATGGAGCCCTATCAATCCTTTGTAAAATCTGAGCCCCATTCAATGCAGGACAATATATTTCTGACCATTGCTAATGTTAATGCTAACTGGCATTATTTGCTACAACTAGTAACCCTAGGTCAATAATTTGCCTTTCTTAGTTCCATTAAGGTTATAAGTATCCGGCATCTTTTTAAAACCCAAGTGCATAACCTCAATAACATTCATGGTCATTAAATCTTATCTTCAACATCTGATAACACTTACTGGATGGATTGAATTGTTCTGCATACTTTTGTGTCAAATAAATTAGTTCAGTTATCTCTTCCAAGCCATTAACATACAGAATAAATAAAGGTAAAAAAACCACTAAGACAATATATTATTGACTTCTACTTTCTGTACATGATTCTGCAGCAATATTTCTATCCATATACAAATAGCACCACCGAGGCCAACAGACTGTAATATATATAGCAAATATTATGTGCAAAAGTCTTTCATAATCAAAGAAGACCATATTAACTGCAATACAGCACTCCAACATTCTACCTACTGTAGATTTGTTTTGGTCCTTGATCACTTATTACTACATATTATGCAGTTCTTGTAATATCTTTAAAAATTACACATATCATCTGCTACAGATGTCATGCTTGCAAGCCAATAAGCGCAAAGATGTGTCCAAGAACTTTTAAATACCGGAATTAAATCAATTTTCAGTTCAATGGTTACAGACCATATGGGAAGAATTGTGAGACAGAAAATAGTCCAAGTGCACTCGCACACCCTGGCCTTCACCAGAAGATATTACCTGGTATACAGCAATGGGGGGAAAGGATCCAAAGGATCAGAAAAATTCACTTGCACACAGGAGTAGCTAGCAGGATAAACCTTGCTTACTTCTTTATTGCAGCATGCTGCAATAAAGAATTAAGCAAGGTTTATCCTGCTAGCTACTCCTGTGTGCCAAGGATTGTGAGACAATCAGAAATAATGGCAATCCAATGATACTAAGCTCTCTAAGTACTTTTGGGTGTATTGTACCTGTCCCTGGAATCTTATTTGCATTAACCTCTTATTTTCTGACTGTTGTTATCAGGATTGAGCAGGAATGGAACTCTGGACTTTATTTTGAAATGTGTACACACTTATCAATTGAGTGCAGCAGGTGCTGGTCCTTATTCTTGTCCATCCAATACCTATCCCTGTTGATCTCTCCTCCACCCACCTTGTTAACTTCATCTGTCCTTGATTAAACAATTAAGGGTCTATTTAAGCCTCTTTCTGTTTTTTACTTATTGCTTGGTCATTAAGCTTACAGCTAAATAACTAGCTCCTGCTTTTTGTGTTCCTCAGACCCCATCTGGTTCCAAGTTCCTAACTCCCTTCCTTGCTCTTTAACCCCAGCCTTGTTCTTGTGCTCCTTGTCCTGTCTCTATGGATTTCCTAGTTTTGACCTTTTGCCTATTCTTGGACTTGATTACCTACTGCCTGACCCGACCTTGGCCTGATTACCGGACATCAATTCTGCCCACTGATTGCTCCTAACCTGTAAATTTGTTTATATTAGTCACTTTGCACCAGTTCCTGTTTTGTCTCTACTAAACTTGCACTAATTATGATGACTTTATGGCTCAATTCTCCCATTTACAGGTATGCCCCAGGTTACCCAGTTTACAGACTCCCAACTGATTGCTTCTTCACGGTGTCTGATCATAACAGTTGCCTTACAATCTGTAAAATAGTTTTTAGTGATGAGCGTGATTTTTCACCAAGTTTTGCTGTGAAAATGACACCCATAGACTGTAATGGTTGAAAAATAAATTGTCACCCATAGACTTCAATGTATTTTGGTGAATTTCGCGGTTTTGCAACTTTTTGGTGAAACAAAACGGGTGACATTCACCCTTCTCTAGTTGTTCTGAATTTCTTCAACCAAGCATGAAGCAGGTGAGGGAAGACAGCACCCAAAAAAATCCTGCATCTTCCCTGATCATCATAAGACACCCCTGATAATACACATGGTTAGTACTTTGCAAGGCTCCCTATAGCCTATAAAATATTCATCCTATCCTTGTTTTTATAATTAAGTTTCTAAATGCTGGTAGATAGAATATTGCAAATAAAATTGTCACTAGTAACACTGAGGGGGTTATTCACTAAACTCCGAATTTATCTAATTATTTTATTAAAAAGACTACAACAAACTCCCATACCTGATTTGACCTTATTCATTAATTAAAAAAAACTCGGATCAGGAAAAAACCTGATAAAATCGAGTGAAAACCTGCGTCTAAATTTTTTGGACTTTTTTTCCTGAATCGCTCAATTAGAGCAAACCACAATGACTTCAAATTGACTTATAAAGGACCTCCACAAAAAAGCCAAAAAGCCCAACCAGATAAATTTGAGGTTTAGTAAATAACCTCCTGAATGTTGGAATAATGTGCAACAGAATGCAGGACTTGTCAAAAAATAATGTTTGCATGGCAATGCCATACAAAAATCTATACAGAATATTATATGAGATTGCAGCATTTGATATATTTGCAATTTTTACATTTATTTGGAATATTCTAAAACAAATTCACATAAATCCACATATTTGATTCACCAATAAATAAACCTATGATGAGCACCTCACTTGCAGAAAATTGGTTTCAAATTTAATAATAAAATAATTCAGGCATTTGCTGTGCACTATATAGCTCACAGTTATATAGACTAACCCTATAAAACAACAAATAAAGGCACTTAGAAAATCAGATGCTCATCACATCAGCCTGCTCCATTAAAGAAAATATTTCCAAGGTCTGACTCTCCACCTGCGGCTCAATTGCAATTCCTAGCCACACTGGCTAAGGATGCTGGGAATTATATCTCAGGACCAGATGGTGATCCAGAGCTTTTCATTACATTTTATTAAGTGCACCTCAAATGATTTTTTGTGTCTAAGAGTTTATCCAGCAAACATTTGGATTTCTGTGCATCCCATTAGTTTTGTGATGTTATATTTTCTCGCCTCATACACATGAATACAATTGGCCCATTTACAATTCACTAAGGATCAAACACTTCAAACTGCCTTCAAAAGATATTATTTCTTCCCCCTCATTTCCTTTAAAATTCCCCCATGTAACACTATGAAAGGAAAAAAATATTTGTCATCGTTTTATAACTCTGGTGGAAAGGAGCCAAGACTATTGTATACAGAATAAAACAAACGAGAATCAATTTCATATTTCAGTATCTTTCTTCATGATGTGATGGATTCATGTGAGCATGTACAATGGTAATGATGACATCCTTTATTTATCAATTCATTTATAGTTGAAGAGTCAGTCATAGTTACATAGTTACATAGTTAAATTGGGTTGAAAAAAAGACAAAGTCCATCAAGTTCAACCCCTCCAAATTAAAACCCAGCATACATATACACACACACACACACATCCCTCCACTCTTTCACACAAATCATATATGCCCATAGCTATACTAAGTGTAGAGTTTAGTATCAAAATATGCTTTGATATTATGTCTGTCCAAAAAATCATCCAAGCCCCTCTTAAAAGCATCAACAGAATCAGCCATCACAACATCACCCGGCAGTGCATTCCACAACCTCACTGTCCTCACTGTGAAGAACCACCTACGCTGCTTCAAATGAAAGTCCTTTTCTCCTAGTCTGAAGGGGTGGCCTCTGGTGCGGTGATCCTCTTTATGGGTAAAAAGGTCCCCTGATATTTGTCTATAATGTCCTCTAATGTATTTGTAAAGTTTAATCATGTCCCCTCGCAAGCGCCTTTTTTCCAGAGAAAACAACCCCAACCTGGACAGTCTACCCTCATAATTTAAGTCTTCCATCTCTCAAACCAGTTTAGTTGCACGTCCCTGCACTCTCTCCAGCTGATTTACATCCCTCCTAAGGACTGGAGTCCAAAACTGCACTGCATATTCCAGATGAGGTCTTACTAGGGATCTATAAAGAGGTATAATTATGTTTTCATCCCTTGAGTTTATGCCCTTTTTTTATGCAGGACAGAACCCTAGTAGCTACAGAATGACACTGCCCAGAATTAGACAACTTGTTATCTATGTATAAAGATCCTTCTCACTTAAGGAAACTCACAACATACTGCCATTTAGTGTATAACTTGCATTTATATTATTTTTGCCAAAGTCCATAATCTTGCATTTATCAACATTGAACCTTATTTTCCAGTTTGCTGCCCAGTTTCCCAACTTAGACAAATCATTCTGCAAAGTGGCAGCATCCTGCAAGGAACCTATAGCTCTGCACAATTTAGTATCATCTGCCAAAATAAAAACCGTACTTTCAATGCCCACATCATTAATAAACAAGTTGAAAAGCAAGGGACCTGCGGTAACCCACTAACAACACTGGTCCAATTAGAAAATGTTCCATTTACCACCACTCTTTGAAGTCTATCTTTTAGCCAGTTCTCTATCCAGGTACAAATGCTATGTTCCAGGCCAACATTCCTTAATTTAACCAGTAACCTTATGTGTGGCACTGTATCAAATGCTTTAGTGAAGTCTAAGTAAATCACATCCACCACCATCCCAGAATCGAGTTCCCTGCTTACCTTCTCATAAAATGAAATTAAGTTAGTCTGGCAAGATCTATTAGGCATAAAACCATGCTGGCACAAACTCATAGTATTGTTATTTGCTATGAAGTCCAGTATCCTATTCTTTATTCATCCTTCGAAAAGCTTTCCTACCACTGACGTCAGACTAACTGGCCTATAGTTTTGAGGCAGAGAATGGGATCCCTATTTGAATAGCGGCACCACATTAGAAATTCACCAGTATCTCGGCACCATGCCAGACCTCAATGAATCCTGAAAAATTAAGTAGAGAGGTTTGGCAATCACAGAGCTAAGCTCATTAATTACCCTGGGATGAATCACATCAACACTCCATTTACCGAAAATCATGTAGATTTATCCAAGGTGCAAATTCTGAAGGAGGCTGTCCACTAAAACACTCCATTTACAGTTTGATTTAGAATAATTTATATTATATAGTTCAGGCTTATTTGTCAAATGGCAAGAAAGCAATGGTGCCCAAAATATCAGATACAATAAGATTAAGGTGAATGTTTTCATTCCACATATATAACCAATATAAAGATAAGGAGACTAAGGAGCTCTAAAATGCTGTTTTCTTGATATACTTTTATTTAAATTGCAGTTTGTATAAAACAAATATTTTACTATGTATGGTTAGTCTTAACTGTGGATCTACTGCTAAATTCTTCGTATTTAATCCTGGTTAAGCATTACGAATAGCTGATAATAAGATCTAAGATTATCTTAATTAATTATGTTGAGTTCTTCCACTGACTGAATAGAGATATGGCATATGACCACTCATGAAAATGTGAGAAACTGCCAAAGAACAAGATTAGACATTAAAGCCCCCTGTGCTAAACTAGTGCCAATTAGATAGGGCAACTCAAAGTTGAAGTACCCAACATGATCACATCTGGTGCCCTTGCAGGTGCTAAACAGTTGCAGGCTTCAATGGACACTTTTATTAAGACTTGATAAAGGGCTTAGTGAGGCACAAATGATGCCATGTTGAAGTTTACACTTTGGAGCCACTAAATCACTTTAAGCTAGTTAACTACTTGTTTAGTGTATTAGGAGAAGGAGAAAGGGGAAGCTATAAATGTCGCACCATTCAGGATTCCTGACACCCTGTATCCAGAAAAAGGTTAAGGCCTCACTTGTTTAATTAATTAATTAGTTGTGACCTTAAGGTGAATTGTACCCAACTAATTATCCCTATATACTATCATGATCAGGTGAAAATTCATGAATTGTTTAGTGGTATAAATCATAAATCATGTGAGTGAATTCATCAGTTAATACACCCATTTGCTAAGATAAGAGATGTAAAAAATTCAACGTGAAATTAATTGACCACGATTAATACATATAATGTGCAAATTCATTATACACCTGTGCTTTCAATAAGGTGAACAATGTAATTAATTCAATAAGTGTTAGCCTCTATCTCTCTGTTTCTTTTATAAGGGGAAGGCGAATATTGACTTTACTTGGCCCCTTTGCCGTCAGGAATGATTTCCGCAATCATGGATCTTTTGTCTCTGACAAAGCCTTCCGACGAAACGCGCGTCAGGCGCAGAGCATCGTTTCTTTATTTCCCAATTTGGGCCTCCTTGCCTGGTGCAGCCGGGGTTGGTTGGTGAATCAATTGATGGGGAGCGGTGATGAAAGTACGGGTGGGGTTTTTTGTACAGCGCAATAATTTTCAGCACAGAATCGCTGAGGCGAAATTTCGCGAATTTATTCGCCAGCGGCGAATCGCGGGAGTTCGCTGCGAATTCACCCCTGGTGAATAAATTCACCCATCACTAGCTAACACTTATTGAATTAATTACATTGTTCACTTTATTGAAAGCACAGGTGTATAATGAATTTGCACATTATATGTATTAATCGTGGTCAATTAATTTCACGTTGAATTTTTTATATCACTTATCTGATGAATTCACTCACATGATTTATGATTTATACCACTAAACATTTCATGAATTTTCACCTGATCATTCACAACGAATTAATTAATTAAACAAGTGAGGCCGTAACCTTTTTCTGGATACAGGGTGTCAGGAATCCTGAATGGTGCGACATTTATCGCTTCCCCTTTCTCCTTCTCCTAATTAGCGATGCGCGAATAAATTCGTGAAACGCCAGCGAAAATCGCCCAAAAAAATTCGCCGAAAAAAACCAGTCGCGTGGGGCTTTTTTTGACGCGATGTGACAAAAACGTTGAGACGCGAGTCGTGAACGACGCGACACGTCGAAAACGGCGCGACGCGCGTCAGAAACGGCGATAAGCTCGTAAAAAACGCGACACGTTTCGTGTAGCATGGAGAATTAGGTAGAAGAATTAGAAATACAAGAAACGTTACTAGAAAAGAGCAAGCAATAAGTTTAACAAATACGGTTTAGATTTTTTAGACTTATTTGACTCAAACTCCCTTTGTCGTCCAACATTTTAAACATGTATTTACTCTAAACCCAACCCTAACAAATCTTTAGATTGGGCTTCCAGGAACATTGAACACAACAAATTAACTTTCACCCCAAATACTGTCATAATTGTCCTTTAATCTGGGCTAATTCTCTCTATTTTTTACCTCCAGAGTATGGGAACACATTATTTGATATTACATTTTCAACCACCTTTTCTTTAAATGCATGCAATTTGACACACACTGTTTGATAATGATTTATTTTAACATTGTTTTAACATGCTTTAAAATAGTTTTTTAGGAATTATTGCATTTTACTGCACCAATATTCATGTTTTATTCAATTTACTGTTTTGAAATTAAATTTAGCTTTTCTTGATATTTATTCTGATTAGTGATGGGCGAATCTCCCGCGTTTCGCTTTGCCGAAAAATTGGCGAAAAAATTCGCGAAACGAGTCACGCGTCATTTTTGACGCACGTCGCGTCGTTTCCAGCGCGCGTCGCGTCAATCGCGTTGCGTCGTTTTTGGCGTGCGTCGCGTCAAAAACAACGCGCGACTCGTTTTTTGGGCGAATTTTTCGGCATTGAATTTTTGCTGGCGTTTTGCGAATTTATTCGCCATCGGCGAATCGCGGGAATTCGCCGCAAATTCGCCCCTGGCAAATAAATTCGCCCATCACTATTTCTGATTTGCCTTTGATGAATTCTGCCACAGTTTTTTTAGACTTCATTTTATAAAAGTTATACTTCTGTAGAAAATGTAAATCTAACTGAGTATTTAGCCTGTGTGGAATATTTTGAAATTGGAGATAATAATTATCTATAAACATTTTTATTGATGTGTTCTGGCAAAAAAACATATTCATTGTGAGACAAGATGCATTAATTGGAAAATCCCTAACTATGAGATTGCTGTTTAACTACTGGCTTTCCATAGATTGTAGCATCAATGGTGTGAGTTATCAAAGAACTGACTGACTGCCAAGTACTGTAAGTTTTATATATTTTTGTATTTCCTTACCAGCAATGAAAGAAGTACTCTAACAATGCCTTGTGCTAGACATTGCTGGTGCACCTGCCACAAAAAAGGCTAATTAGAATTTAATAAGAAATTTAATGTATCTTTTTCACAGCCAGTGTTGGAATGGGCTAGTTGGACTCGATGGTCCTGCTAACCCACAACCTTCTGAGACCCTGCTCCTTACCCTGATCTCGGCTGCAACTAGAGTACAGGTATGGATGGGGGGTTGGAGACCCCTGTGATGGAACAACTTATTGGCCTCGGGCCTTCCAGCCTAACACTGTGCACAACACAGCTGAATGTGTTGAAGAAACAAAGAAAGGAAAGAATTCCACTGAAAGTGAATTTAAAGCTGGGGTTGTCCTTTAAAACCTTAATACCACGGTTATTGCATTCAAGGGTAAACATAAATGTGGAACATCACTTCCTGTTTTAGGAGCTATTAACCAGAGAAATCCTAATTCTCAGATGTCTGGTACTCATGGACAGATATCTTAGGGGTAGATTTACTGACGGTTAAAAAACCCTCGAATTCGACCATCAAGTTTTTATCGAATTTTAACCCTTCGATCGATAAAATTGTTCTAAAGTCGATCTAAAAAAGCTGAAAAAACCATAGGGTTATACATCATTTCGGTAGGTTTCATCTGGCGAACTAGGCATTCAAATAAAAATTTAAAGAACAAGTAACTTGACCATCGAATAGTCGAATAATTGAATAGATTTTTATTCTATCTATTCCAATCATTCGATTCAATCGAATTTTTAAAATTCAATGGTCGAAGTGGCCAGAGAACCTATTCGTAAATTGAATTAGAATCTTTTTAAAAAATTCAATTGAATTTCTAATCATTCACACGAATTTAGTAAATCTGCCCCTTAGTGTAAAGTGGCACTGCAGACAGTTTGTCTCTAGTAGTAATGAGGTTTTTTTTTCTAAAATAACTTTTCAAGAACAACTGTCTGGCCTTTATATCTCGCCCATCTGTTCAGTCCTTCGGAGTTTTAAGGCCAACACCACAAACCATTTACTTTGTTATGGTTGCATAATAAGGTCTGGGTTACTCCTCTCCTCGATTCTGAAACAGCTTCCTTTTATTTCATTGAAAAAAAAAAGTAAGGATATAATTTCCATAATGTTCAATCTGATGTTTTGGTAGGTTCCAACATTAAGGGATTACCCACAAGTTCAATTAAATCAATTGCTTTCACCGACGTGACTATATATTGATCCAATATAACTACCTGATTATCATATGTAATTGCAGCCATCGTTTTACTGGAAAACCCAGCCCGAAGGTTAATTAGGGTGAGATTTTGGGTGATTATTTGCTGCAATATATTTTCACTATATCTTTAAACTTTTTGTGACAAGATCCTGAAATACTGTATGTACTTGAGATTAAAAAGTGTAAAAACCAAGCAAAGCAGTATTTGTGAATAGCAATTGTTTGTTATTAGATGTAGTAGGGCATAGAAAGGTTACCAACATTCTTGTCTGACATTTATGTTGCTGTTCAGTATTGAAGTTCACCATTACAAACCATGCACTGCTAGCTCTAAATGTAATAAAGACTCTCTCCACTCTCAGAGAGATATAACCTTTTTTTCTTGCCTTAGTAGGAGTAGGAAAAATGTCTGTACCATCACCCATACGACTTTTGCTAATTTTGGGATAAGCAGGATGGTGAAACAGTGGTTACCGCTGCTGCTTTACAGTGCAAACCACTATCTGCAAGAAGTTTATATGTCTGCATGGGTTCACACCAGTTTCTTCCCACACTCCAAATGCATACAGGCAGCTTCAATAGCTTATGATAAAACTGGTAATACTGTGTGCAAATGAGATTGGGACCTTAGCTTGTAAGTTTCCTGGTACATGGGCTGATGGAATGAAGAACAATCTCTGTCAAACATTGCAGAATATATGAGTGCTATATATATAAATAAAGCATAATAGAAATTATACTTGTATTCATATATGAAAAATGAGTCATTAGCTCTCATGCAGTTGTGTGCTTCCATTTTTGGCACAGTCTTTATAGTTAAAGAATTGGAGAGTAAGAGGTGGTGGTGGCAGCTCCTGGTTATGCACCCTTTCTATTAGGGACAGTTCAAGATGAAGTTGGCAAGCCTGGAGATTAACAGCTGGGATGTAAAGTCAAAAAATGTAACTCTATCTTTAATATACTTCCATAAAAAATTCTGTACCTTTTTCCTAAAAATCATGATTTTCTGAGCTCCAGCTCCCTCTTCTCTCCATGCGCACGGACTTCAGCCTACATGAATTCCTCAATATGGCCGGCCGGCCCGTGGCTGCTTTACTTCAAAACAATCTCCCCTCCTCCGAGTCCTGTAGTGTCAGGGAAAGCGTGTGGAGTTGTCATGGAGGTCAGCTTTAGGAACGAAAGCATAACTGAAGTATCTCTTAAGTAAAGCAGCCACGAGCCGGCCTGCCGTGTTGATGAATTCATACAGGCTGGGGAGCTGGAGCGCAGAAAATCATGATTTTTAGGAAAAAGGTACAGAATTTTTATTGGAAGTATATTGAAGATAGGTTTATTCTTAGACAGTGGACACGTTAAAGGAATTTCATTTTTTGACTTTACAACCCCTTTAAGTCTAAAAAACATTTAAACATTACTGAAATCCAACAGGCTTGTTTGACCTCCAATAAGGATGCATTGTATTTTAGTTGGGATCAAGTACATTAGAACGGTTATCCAAAAAGCTTGGGACCTGAAGTTTTCTGGATAATGAATCTGTCTGTAATTTGGATCCTCATACCTTAAGTCTACTAGAAAACTATGTAAATAGTAAACAAACTCAATAGACTGCTTTTGCTTTCAATAAAGGTTAATTATATCTTAGGGGCAAATTCACTATAAGGCAGATTTTCGCCAATGAACACACTTCACCAGGCATAAATTTGTTACCACTATGGTAATTTACTAGAATGCAAAGTTGTGTCTCAGCAGCCGAATGCTGTCAAAGTTTCACTAGCGTTAATTTGTCAGCTTGAGTATTTCTTAGCAATCTGTCTAGTGAAACTTCATTGGTACTCTTACGCTTAGGTCAATTTGAATAGGGCGGGTATATATAGGATGTCTTTATTTGAGATTTTGGTGCCAATGCTTGAAGTGGCCACTTATTAAAAATGTCCAAGGAAGCAAAATAAAGACAAAAGAGATCCTCTAATACACTAGACATGAGCCCACCCTAAACCAAATTTGGCATGCCCCTCAAATTGTTAACACAAAAATATTTAATAGTGGGGACTTTTCAAGGCAATCCAGCTTTAAAAAAAGAAAAGTCACCAGTGTTTTTTATGACTTTCCAGCATACAGGATATGATATCACTGATATAATTTTGAGGAAGATGTAGCTTCTCGTTATCAGTTTGCCTGGTCTAAGGGGGCAAAGTTCTGTAAAATTTGCATTTTAGTAGGAATGCTCCGAATCCAGGATTCGGTTCGGAATTTGGTCAGGATTCAGCCTTTTTTAGATTCAGCTGAATTCTGATTTGCATATGCAAATTAGGATTCGGATTTGGTTCGGTAGTCGGCCAAATCTTTTGCAAAGGATTCAGGGGTTCGGCCAAATCCAAAATAGTGGATTCGGTGCATCCCTACATTTTAGTGATAAAATGGAGTCTATAGGAGATGGTCTTCCAGTAATTTGGAACTTCCTGTATAACAGATTTCTGGATAACAGATCCTATATCTGTACCTGGCAGTCATTGCCTACTGACCAGACTATGGGGAACACTTTCAGGAACATTTTTCTGAGCGTCAGGAAAAAACACATTTCTGAAAACAACATTTTCTTTTGTTCATCAGAATGTGATTAATTGCTTTGAGAGATCAGTTCTCTATACAGTTTCTGTGAGTTCCCATCAGATTTTAATTAGGGATGCACCAAATCCACTTTTTTGGATTTGGCCAACCCTGAATCCATTGTGAAAGATTCGTCCGAATACCGAAACCTAATCTGCATATGCAAATTAGTGAGCGAAAGGGTTAATTTTTTTTTAACTTCCTTGTTTTGTGATGAAAAGTCACATGATTTAAGGATTCGGATTTGGTCGACCAGACACAAGGATTCGTCCGAATCCGAAACCTGATGAAAATGGCAGGATCCTAGACGAATACCGAGCCGAATCCTGGATTCAGTGCTTCCCTAATTTTAATTGCTATAAATATCATTTAAAAAAAGGAAACATTTATGGAATGACTATGAATCTTCCATATGAACTTTTGAAAAAAAAGGCTATCAGTACGGGGAGTTCTTAGAAATATATAAAGTACCTGATCACTTTACAGTAAATTACTTTTGGTAGAAATTGACATTTGTGTGTATTCCCCTTAAATCGTTGCAGTTGTTCCATTGTAGAGGTTAAAGGGTTTCCTCTAGAACTACCTTTTTGTGTGTGTGGGTGGCACGTCTTCCCTCATCTATAAAGAGCAAAAGGGAATCCTTTGTGCAGATATTTACTATGAATCTACTCTGTACTCATGTGGGCGGCAGCCACGAGATAATGTTGAGATAGGCACTTTTTTTTTTCCTCAAAGGGGTTTTTCTTTTTATGGGGGCGGTTTAATCTCCACTAAACATAAGCCTTTGTAGGGACTGCTTCATTATCAGTTCATGATATAAGCTGAGAAAATACTATGCCATTTACTAAATAGAATCAACTCATTTGAAGAAAGAAATATGGAAGTCACCAATAAAAATGTAATGGTAAGTAAAGCTTTACTTATTTAGCCTAAACAGTATATTCAGAATGCAGTTTAATGTTAGCCTTTTTGAATGATCTCAATAGATTGTAAGGTTAGGGTATGGGATCACTTATCAAGAAAACTGATATAAAGAAAGCTCTGAAAGCTGTCTCCCATAGTTAATTTTAAGCAAATAATTACAATTTGCATAAACATTTTCCTTATTAAAACAGAAGTGTGTACTTGGATGGTAACTAAACTGCATCAATCCATATTAGTGACAAAACAATCATTTTGCCTTTATTAAAAGTTTTTTTTTTAAATCAAACTAAAGGTCTAGTGGTAAAAATAAACATGCCAAGCCAAGGCCCCTTGTTATATGTGAGTTCAACTTTGTCTATCGGTATACTAAGGGGCAGATTTACTAAATTCATATGAAGGATTCGAAGTACGATGATTTTTTTGAATTTTCAAAATCCGATCGAATCGAATGATTCGAATAATTCAAATAAAATTTCATTCGAATATTCGACTATTCCACTGTCGAACTACTTCCCCTTTAAATTTTTATTCGACTGCCTAGTTCGCCAGATCTAAGCTACCGAATTGGGTTTCATTACTTTTGATCGAATAGGAAATATTCGATCGATCGATAAAATCGTTCCAATCGATCGATTCGAACGTTTTATCGATCAAATATTTCATATTCGATTGTTCGACCAATCGAACTGCGGTAAAATCCTTCAAATTTAATATTCAAAGGATTTTACTTCTCCTTTAAGTTCGATGGTCGAATTCGAGGGTTTTTTAACCCTCAAATTCAACACTAGTAAATCTGCCCCTAAATCTATGGTGCATATAAAACTATCAGTCCCCCAGAAACAATATACATCAGTGGTTCCCAAACTGAGGGCTTGGTACCCCTGGATGGGTTCGGTGCAGGGCAGGAGTCTCTGCCTGAAGACCAGTTAGAATTTTGGAAAATTTGCTCTGTTAGGTACAGCTGAAAGAACAAATTGAAGGTTAGTTAAGGGGCAAATATGTATTTGCTGTTTTAGACATCCTTGGAACTTTGGCTCAATGACTAATAATACACAGGTATTTTCCTATATTTCATTAGCTAAGGAGGGCCCCTTCAGTAGGGCTTGAGCTACAACTGATGTACAAACCTGTTACCAGAATGCGTGGGACCTGGGGTTTTCCAGATAAGGGGTCTTTCCATAATTTGTATTTTCATACCTGAAGTCTATTAAAAAAATAATTTAAACATTAATTAAACCCAGTAAGTCTGGGTTGCATCCAGTATGGATTATTTATATCTTAGTTAGGATCAAGTACAAGCTACTTTTTTATTACAGAGGACAGCATTTCTAAAAATGTGATTTATTTGATTAAATATCCGAAGCATTCTGGATAACTGGTTTACAGATAAAGGATCCCATAGCTATATATCTACTTATATACACTAATGTGAATTTAACCTCTACTAAAAGTGAGACAGCTGAGCCTTTAGTGTAAGGAATGACACTGAGGTGTATATTAGTTTATTTGAGCCTTTACTTACCATATTTTTTGATTATTTGTCTATATATTTACAATGCTAAAATTGTTTGCTGGCAGTCATTTTCTTTCTGTTTTGTGAAGTGGTTGGTGCAATGGCTTATGCTGGTCAACACTATAGTGTAGGTTAGACTGATTACTAAAGACTTCAGTTCATTTTGTGTTTGTGTACCAATTGCAGCCTACTGTCAGGGCCGTATTTATATATAGGCACCCAAGGGTCTGTTCCTAGGGCGTCAACAGGGGTACAGGTCTTCCTTTTGTGCCTAGGGTTGCACCAGACCTAAATAGATCCCTGCCTACTATTGCCTTTAGTTGCAAGTCAACCTCTAAAATAAGACATTTCTAAGAAGTGTATATTAATTAGCTAAGGTTTATAAGTTTCCTGGCTGGTTTCACTGGTGCTCCTGAAATAAAGGTTATGCTCAACTTGGTTTTATTGCTCAGTCACACTGTTGCTGGGGTCTAAAGATTTTAAATGCATCAAAGATTTAGTACCCCAATACGAATGAGCTTACATATCTCAGTAGTGTGGTACTAACACCTAGTATTTTGCAGTAATTTTATATATATATATATATATATATATATATATATTCATTCAGACAGCAGCAGGCGCACTCTGATCCGGATTTACGATGTAGTTATGGGTGCTGGATCAAATGTTATTTGTATAATCCTGGAAACCCATTATCCAGAATGGTCATCTGCCAAATAATCAATCAAATAATCCAGATTTTTTAAATTGATTTCCCTTTTCTCTGTAATAATAATAATAACAACAGTAGCTTCTACTTGATCCAAACTAAAATATAATTAATCCTTATTGAAAGCAGAACCAGCCTATTGGGTTTATTTAATGTTTACATGATTTTCTAGTAGACTTAAGCAGATCCGGACTGAGAATTAAAAAAGGCCCTTCAGGTAAATTTCAGGTGGCATTTCAGGTACACAGAGACCCAAACAGCTCCCACCAGCCCACTAAATACTGATTTTCTATGTCACCTTGTAGCAGCCCCTCTGGCATTTGCTTGAACCCACAGATTTCCAGTTCGGGCCTGGAGTTGCACGTTACAGAAAGAGCCATTATCTGGAAAACTGCAGGTCCCTAGCATCCTGGATAACAGATCCTATACCTGTATATAGTTTGAGTTGGAGTTGTGTGGTGGCAATAATTGTATTTCTTTCTTGTGTGTAAATCAGTATATGTTAACATATGGGTGCTTCTAGCAGCTGGCAGCACTACAGCATGGGCAGACCAAGTGCTGACATTCTCTTTCGACGTAGCATATTCCAATGTAAAGTGTAAACATCATAAATTTAAAATGCTTGATTTTGGTGATGGACAAAGTATACAGCAGTATATAACTAAAACCACAAGTTCTTGCTTAAGCTTGTTACGGAACACCCATCCAAGAAAGGTTTCCATTGCAGTTTTTTGTGGGCGTGTGTGTGTGTCTGTATTTTCCTGCTATTGCTTCAAGATTTAAGGTTTTTCTCAAATGAATTGGTTGTCTTGGTAGGTTCTTTTTGTCTGGGTTTTCATTTGTGTTTGCAACATATTCACATGTGACACTTTCCTGTCTGAAGAGACTGAAAAGCACCCGTCAGACTGGTTTTGTGTGGAAAACACACAGTTCATTGGCCCTCAGGCAGCAAATCAGTAGCTTCACTTAGCTAAACTTGTACTTACCAAAAATCAAATGCTAAAAATGTAATGTAATTTACCCGTTAGTAAATACATGCATATATATTAGTAAGATGTATAGAGCGATATTCTGAGACAATTTGTAATTGGTCTTCAACTTTTTGTTACTCATCTTTCTATTCAGGGCCTTGCCTATTTATTTACCAGTCTCTTATTCAAATCAGTGCTTTGTTGCTTTTGTAATTTGGACTGTAGCAACCAGATTACTGAAATTGCAGGAATATCACTATATCATACTAAATTGCACAACACCTTTATTTTATTATAAAGGGGTTGTATTAACCCTGATAAGATAAAAAATAAATAAATAAACATTGAATTTATCTCATAATATTGAAGGGGTTGTTCACCTTTGGGTTTACTTTTAGTATGATGTAGAGAATGATATTCTGAGACTATTTACAATTGGTTTTCATTTTTTATTATTTGTGGTTTTTGAGTTACCAGTATTTAGCTTTTTTTTTCAGTGTCTATGCAGTTTCAGCAAGAGCTGCAGAGCCATGGTTGCTAGGGTCCAAATTAACCTAGCAAACATGCAATGATTTGAATAAGAGACTGGAATATAAATAGGAGAGGCCTGCATAGAAAGATAAGTAATAAAAAGTAGCAATAATAATACATTTGTATTTTTACAGAGCATTTGTTTTTAGATGGGGTCAGTGACCCCTTTTTAAAAGCTGTAAAGGGTCAGAAAAAAAGGCTGTTTGAAAAGTTGCTTAGAATTGGCCATTCTATAACATATGAAAAGTTAACTCAAAGGTGAACTACCCCTTTAATTAAAAAAGCTTGTTTATTAAAAAATTGCTTATTTATGAATACAAAAAACATAATTCATTCGGATCTTTTAAAAAAAACTCGAGCAAAAACTGAATCATTATGATTTTTTTTTGGCTATTTTCCCAAATCACTCAAAAAAATATAACTGAGAGATGGAACAGTTCTGGTAAAAGCAGTACTGACATACATAAATAAATGACACCTAAAACTTCACCTTTATTACTTATACTGTAGTTAAAACACCGGTCAATGACTGCCAAAGACAGAGGGGGCCCTGCCCACAAAATACAGTGCAGACTCACTGCTCCTAATTAAGTATAGGCAGTGCAGGACTGTAGCCTTAAAAATTGTATTTTAAAGGCTACAGTCCTGCACTGCTTATACTTAATTAGAAGCAATGAGTCTGCACTGTATTTTGGTTCACTTTGCTGTGTGGGCAGGGCCTTCTATGTGTTTGGCAGTTTTAACTATTAGTAACAAAGGTGAAGTTTTAGGCGTCATTTATTTATATATGTGTCAGTACTGCTTTCGCCCGTACTGGTTAGAATGAGGGTGGTTGAAGGGGGTGGCTATATGTCCATCCCTTATCTGCTCCATCTCTCAGTTATATTTTTTTGAGTGTTATGGCAATTTAACCAATCCTGTGGGCATTTCACTAGAAACATTTTGCTTGGATTTCTATAGCTCTATTTTTGCATCAATATTTTCCCAAATCACTCAATTTTTTCAAGTTGTTGCCCAAAAACCCTGAAAAGGTTGGAAACTCAGTACAGACCACGATAACTTCAAATTGAGTTAGGAGCATCTCCCATTGACTTATACAGGACCTTGGCAGGTCTGAGATTGTGGATTTTCAGATCCAGGTTTTATGTAGCAGGGTATAATACAGTAAATCTAAAAAAATTCTATTTTTTTTTCCGCAAAAAATTTGAGTTATTGTCCCAAAAAGGACCTCAACAGGTCTGAGATTGTGGATTGTTGGACTCTAGCTTTTTGCAGCATCAGAGTATACTTAATCTCAAAATATTCTAGTTTCTTTTCCATGAAAAATTTATTATTGCTCCTGAAAGGACATCTACAGGTGGATTTTCGGATTCTGGCTTTTTGCAGTATCAGGGTATAATAAAACTCGAAAAATTCTAGGTTTTTTTTCTATGAAAAATTTGAGTTATTGCCCCAAAAAGCCTGACCAGATTAATTTGAGGTTTAGTAAATAGTAAATTAGTTACTGCTACTTTTTATTACTTTTTATTACTCCTATTTCTATTAAGGTCCTCTGTTATTCATATCCCAGTGTCTTATTCAAATCAATGCATGGTTACTAGGGTAATTTGAATCTGTCTTAGAATATTACTCTCTACAACACACTTAGGAGCAGATTTACTATTGGTCAAGTTTTGAACTGAAAATAAAAATTCGAAATTCGACCATGTGAATAGTGAGGGAATATTCGAATGATTGAACAGGAAAAATTTGATTGTTCGATTAAATATTCAATCGAACGATTAAAACCCTTCAATCGAATTTTTCCTATTCGATAAAAAAAAAAACCACACCTATGGGAGCTTCCCATATGATTCTAAAGCAATTCGGTAGGTTCAATCTGGCGAACTGGCCTATAGAATTTTTTTAAAGGGGAAGTACTTAGACCATCGAATAGTGGAATATTTGAATACAATTAAATTTGAATATTCAAATTATTCGAATTGGTTGAATATTGAAAATTCGATGGTCGAAGTTGCCTCATTTGCATATTCGAAAATTCGAATCTTCTTGAAATTAGATCGAACTTCTAATCCTTCATGGGAATTTAGTAAATCTGCCCCTAATAGTTAATTTAAAGGTGACCTACCCCTTTAAGATCACTGTCCACTGTTAATGGACAATGACCAAATTCATTTTAAAACATACATTTTCCTACAGGACAGTTATTAGCCTTTCATTGTGAAAAGTTGTGTACAATATCTAAAGCTGATATTTGGTCTTGTTTTTTTTCTAGGCTTTAGATGGGCAAAAGGGCAGTGGATCCCATGATGCACGTCTAACATTTGGCAATCAGACAGAAACTGAAAGGTAAAAAGCACCACTGCTCCTCAGTCTTATGTCATTAATGTCAGTAATATGTCATTTTAACATTTATTAAATTTGATTAGATGCAAATTTAGGACACCTTGTAAAAACCTAAAGCCATAATATCAGTCTACATCTGCTGCTATAGAAGTATAGATTTTGTATGGGTTTGAGATACCTATGATTGTCTAGTGAAAAATATACCATTCTCTAGGAGGTCACCACTAGGCTGGCAGGTTGTAAATACTGCTAAAATAGACAGTATTTATCAGGGAAAAATACTTGAATACTCTATGTAACGCTTTTGTGGGCTAGGCAAAGCACAAATAGTTAAGGTTCAGCTAGTGGTAAAAGCATGGGTTACATTGGACTCACACTTCAGGATCAGGGCCTTCGCTAAGTGGAAGTTTCCAACAGGTGTAGTTTAACTACAACTCACAGGCTATGTTGCTAATACAAATAGGAAAAGATGTTAATGATGAAACCAAAAGATAACAATTTATTTGTACAAGACAAATAACCACAGGTTTACTCACATATGAGGATGGTATAACAAGTCACAGATGAGGGTAGTTAGATAAGGATGATAAAGCAATGTAGAGACTGTCACTCCCATAAGGCATAGTGTACATCAATTCCCTCGGGCAATACACCCTATAATTTCCCTGCAGAGCAGTTAGGTACTGTCTGAAGTTTCCTATCTGCAGCTGTCAGAGCAAGTAAAAAGAATAGGTAATTTCATTGCATACAGTCAGGTTTCTTAAAAAATTGGAGATATTTTTTTATTAAAGTATAACAGAGATAGATTTATTTTTTATTAAAGAAATTAAAAATGGGATTTTATTTTATTGATCCCAATTAAGATACAATTAACCCTTACTGGAAGCAAAACAATCCTGAGTTGAATTAAGGTTTAACATTGTATGTAGATTTTTAGTAAACATAGTATGGATATTACAAAAATATCCCTTATCCAGAACACCCCAGATCCTGAGCATTAAAGGGGTGGTTCACCTTCAAGTTAACTTTTAGTATTTTGTAGAAGGGCTAATTCTAAGAACCTTTTCAATTGGTCTTCATTATTTATTTTTCATAGTTTTTTAATGATTTGCAATTTTCTTCTGTTTCTTTGCAGCTTTCAAATGGGGGTCACTGACACCATCAAAAAACAAATGCTCTGTAAGGCTACAAATGTATTGTTATTGCCACTTTTTATTACTTATCATTCTATTCAGTTCATCTCCTATTCATATTCCAGTCTCTTATTCAAATCAATGCAGGGTTGCTAGGGTAATGTGTACCATAGAAACCAAATTGCTGACACTGCAAACTAGAGAGCTGCTACATAAAAAGCGAAATAACTATAAAACCACAAACAATAAAAAATGAAAACCAATTGCAAATTGTCTCAGAATATCACTCTCTACATAATAAAAGTTAACTCAAAGGTGAACAACCCCTTTAACAGGTCCCCTACCTGTATAGAGGTTATTTTTTCCCTAACTGCAGAACTATGACTCCCATACATGACTAACGACAGAGTTGTCAATTGGGTCCATTTCATGGTGCTATAATAATCTACGCCAGGTTTATCAAGTTGTTTACTCTTTTTATGATGTAGATTATATTCACAATGCTCAAGTAATCCCCCAGCATAATAGACCCCTAAAAGTAAAACAACAAGGGCAGGAGCTGTATAACATCTAACAAAATCCATAGATTTATTTACTTTTCTTAAAACAACAGAGAAAAGGGATGTCCTGCACAAGTCCTATACACTGAGCTCAAGCTGAACAAGAGGGCTTGATGCTCTTTGAAATTTTCTTCTGCAAATCTAATAGATACCTGTTTAAGGTTGTGTCTATTTCCTGTAGCAGGTTTCTTAAAGGAACAGTAACATCGAAAAATTTAAGTGTTTTAAAGTAAAGAAAAAATGATGTACTGTTTCTGCATCAAACACACCAGTTTTACCAGTGCGTGGCAACACTGCTTTACATTTGTATTTCTTTAAAACAATTTCATTTTTTGATGCATAAAGGTAAGTTAATCAGAATGAATAGGGATTCTTAGTAACATATTGAAGAGTAGCATTGTAATAAATAAAAATTGTTCCTTTTTTTTTATTTTTTTTATTTCTGGTTTCAATTCAGAATATATTTCAATATTTCTGTAACCAGGTGTGAAAGTGTGGAGCTTAATGCAGCTATCTGTATGCAGATTAAGAGAAACAATATGTTGAAGAAAGCGGAAGATCCTCCGTCCGTTTACAAACACCAAGCAAGTTTTCCCAGTACTTTATGTTCCCTTAAGGTAAGTACATAATAAAGTACAGTACATCATGTATGTCGCAATTTTGTATCACCCAGAGCAAAACGGTGAAACAGAGGTTTTCCTTATACATCCTGCACACCACTTCCTTCATTACTACTGCGATAAGGAACAAAACACATTTTTACCGATTGTGTCAGTAAATTGTTGGTAATCTACACATGTACATTGCAACACATGAATGTGTCCCTTTATATAATAAACTTGGGGTTTTTTTTGCTGTATTTCCAGTGGTTAGTTACCAATGTTTAGCTGCCAGGTTTTTAACCTGTGTTTTGGTTTCAAACTAGATTTAAATAATAATGAAATAAAAAGCATTGATAATAATTAATATCTAGATTGGCTGTACAGTATCTTACACTACACTGGCAATAAAAACATTTCTTCTTGTCTTTAAAGTGGAACCGTCACCAAAAAAAAAAATTCAAAATCCTATTTTATCACATTAGTCAAGCAAAATGAACATTAATTACACTATATAAATTATTTTAATCTTGTTTCCTTCAGTCTGGGAATACAAAATTATAGCAAGCAGGCAGGAGCCATTTTGTGCACACTGTTATTAAGGCAAGCCTTGCATCATCTCAGAATCTTGTTTGTGCACCAGAATGGGGGACCCAATGTCTATCCCCATGTCCTGGCTACACAATTAAATGGTTAAGAGAACTGGGGGAATGTGTGGGGAGCAGTGACATCTAGGAAGTGCTGAATGGAAAGTGAAAGTAATTATCTGCCCCGCCTCTATGCCTAAGGCATAGAGGAGTGGCAGACAATATTTGATTGACAGCTGAGATTTTTAAATGAGCTTAAAACAGCTATGAATGCTTTAATAAAAATTTTAAATTGGATTTCATGTTTAATTTGAAAAGGACTTTTATTATACAGATTTTTGTGTCTGGGTGACGGGTCCACTTTAACCCTCCATAGTAAATGAAATTTAAACTCAAATATTTTATGACCAAAATAATTTATCCAAAGAGGCCCTGCCATTTCAGGTACACAGAGGCCCAAACATCTCATAAAGAGGCCCTAAAAGCCCCCCACCAGCCCACTACATAATGACTGTCTATGGCACCTTACAGCAGCCTCTCTGGCATTTGCCAGAACCCACAGATTGCCAGTCCGGCCTGCTTGACCCCCCCAGTGGGGAGTTCCAGGTTGTCCATTTCAGTTATAGCAGACCTTATACTGGAAAGATTAACAAACTATCAGCAGTGGGTGCACATATTTGAGCTGGAAGGGAGCAGCTGGTAGGTAGGTGTACATGTTGGGCCCCTGCTGGGGGGAGGTCAGTGTAGTTACTCTACTGCCAAACATGTTGATAAGTGGCCTCTCGTCATCATGAATACTCATCTAAAACAGTTGGTGTTGATTAAAAACCACCAGGTGACAGATTGGAATCAAGTTATTCCTGTGTCTTTGTCCTCTCTTTTATTTACAGTATCAGAAGACATTTGGTCAATAATATTTTTAAAAAATCAGTATAGTAGTATATATAGTCTTAAACATGATTGTGTTCTCCAGTTGGGTTTCCAATATTTATTAAATAATAACAATTCACCGTTTACATTGAGTGCAGAGTAATATCATGTTACAATTAGGAGATTACCTGGAGGGCAGTGAATCACATTGTGAAATCTTTGGCCACAAAGCAGACACAAAGACTATCCTCTTGTTTGTATATTTAGACATTGTTTATTTTGTATTGTATGTAGAAAAGCTCCAAGAATAAAAATTATTCTTTAATAACAGGGCAAGAATGATGCATTAATTCAGGGGTGTCCAAACTTTTTGCAACGAGGGCCGGATTTGGTGAGGTGAAAATGTGTGGGGGCCGACCATTCAGGGCTGAACTCCATGGACAATTTGCATGGAGTTCAGCCCTTAGCCTGACATTCTTTGAACCATTATTATTTAATTGGCATTCTGCTGTTAATCAGCTGTGTGGGGCTATGGAGGGTACAATATATTTGCCCTTATCACCTCGTGTATTGCCCTCATTCGTAATTAATGAGGAAAAACAATACTGAAGGCAAATTAATATATCTGAAGCCCTGGAATCTAGGTTGAGACAGTTTTAATCTGGCATTTTATCTAAAACTAAAGAAAAAATCAGGCAAAATGTTATGAACAATTTCCCCTCTAAATAGACTTATTATTATATTATTATTACTAACTGGGCAGAGTCCCCCCTCCTCTTATATCCTTTGTGACATGACGTTTCCTCAGGAACCAAGCATTTTAAGCTGGGCTGCATTCAAATCCATCCTGGGCAGTTTGGACATCCCTGCATTAATTGCTATTTAATGTTTATCCAATGGATAACATACAATGTGAGCAGAAAACACCATGAAAAAAGCAGTTACAAAAAATCATAAATCTTCATAACCAGGTGGGTTTCTAGTTGAGTTGCAATAGATTTATAATACACAAGAGACATAATTATCCTGGAAATTATATTCTTATAATTGGTGTTTAGTGATGTCATTGGTTATAATCAGTGCTCATGATGTCATTTTGTGTGTTTCTGTGATGTCCTTTTTCTGTGTTTTGATGTGTTTCTGACTCACTTTAAACTGAAATTGTATTACAATAAATAAAGTATCTTCTGTATAAGGATACTAGAAGCCACTGTGGAGTTCCATGACCTGCAGGGAGGCAATCAGCCTTCAGTTTTCTGCTTTTATGTGGCCATGGAACTCCTTGGTGACTTATAATATCCTTATATTTTACAATAGAGGGTACTTTATTCTCGATATAAAATATATCCATTCAGACTATAGACATGCATAACGTACCAGAACCATGATACTTTGAAAACCTATTAGACCGGTTGTTGCAATTATTTTGGCCACAGTAGGCCAACATTCAGCACAATTCAATTTAGTCCCACACCTAAATTGTATCAAATGTGATGCTACATGTGGTGATTTTATTGTGTCTTATCCTGAAGATTTTGGTGGTTTGATCCCTTTTCAAATCTATTTTTGCTGCTGTGTGGTCCAGGCCACAATGACTGGCAATCTGTGGGTTCTGGCAAATGCCCAATGGGATGCTTGCTGTGAAATGTAAATGGGCTGCTCACCTAAAATTATGCAGATTAGGTATGTCTTTAATATGTAAATGAAACAATCACTTTATAAATGTAAATTAGCTGTGCTTTATAGCCAGCCACAACTAAGCCAATGCCTGCATTTGTTAGTGTACGTCAGTACTGACATATGGGAGGAACCAGGAATTCTGACCAACTTCAGTTAGTAATATTAGAGTTGCTTGCTATATACCCTTATGCTTATGATCCAGGAGAATCCATGCTCAGAACAGTCACTTCAACCTGTATAGGGAACACTGTGATATGTAGCATTGATTTGCATAAGACAGACTAGTCTCTCAAGTATGACACACTTTGGCCCTGTGATACACATGGTAATTAAAGTCCTAAATTATCAAGAATTCTCTTTCTCAGGACATTTTTTTTGAGTGGCCTTTGGTTGCTATATGCTATACCTAGCAACATCCTTGTATGATCATCTTAATTGGACTGGAATATGGTTACAAAGTATATTTTTAATTTAGCTAATCTTTTATTCTGTTTTTAAAGGTATCACTTGTGTAGATAAAGTGAAGCTACACAGTGTAACTATGGTGAAGGAGAGTGGATACATACTGTGGCACTACTTTTGGATTAGTTTACAAAGTATACTTTTAATCCAGTTAAAGATATAATAAAAATGTTATTCCGTTTTGTATGTGTATTAATTGCACTATATAATTATAGGGAAAGAGACTGTAATATACATGTTGGCACTACTTTGTGTATGTTTTTATTTATTTATTCTGTTTTGGCTTGCACATGGACTTTTAAAAGAAATACTTTTTTAGTCTAATGATATGGATACACCTGGAGACTTTGATGACTCACTTGGTGGGAGGATGGGTGTGTTTAAAAGACTTCACGCTGTATACTGGGATTACACTTGAGAAAGGGCTAATGCCCGAAACATGTCGTGTGATTTGTAGTCAATAAAAAACATTTAGCAATCTAGCAGCAATTGCTATTTGAGTGCTCTCCTCTAAATTGCTGATTTCTGAGTCTACATAGGATTGCGGTAATCCTTTGCTGAGGATGGAAGCACTGATGAATTAACCCCTACACGGCTGAGCGTAAGAACAAATTGTTTTTTGTAATTAAAGTCCTCTTATCTGCCAGGATGCATGGTCTAGCTGAAAATTTTGAATATATATATATATATATATATAGCCACTAATCCATCTGATAGAATAGTTGTGATAGAAACTAGGGGGAGATATTTGTTGCAAGGACCAGTTCCAGCACATAGGGTGTGTAATATTGCTGGGGATTATGTGGTGGACTCTTAAAATATCTATTAATAAACACTGGTTCGAGTTAACCTTGGGGTTGGAAATATATATCATGCTTTGCATGCGCGGGAATACATGGACTGCTTCAATACATTTGCCAGGGCTGCTTTTTCCTTCCAGTCCGGCCCTGGTATGGTCTATGTAGAAGTTCAGATGTGAGACTCTTCTTTATCTAACTCCTAGATTTGCACTATAGTACATCAGCAGTATTTGTATTATTAACTGAAGGGCCTCCCAGCAGGCAACAGATTTGGACTTTCTGCGTGACTTCAGTTCATGGATATCACTCTTTCTGCTTCAAGATATAACCACAAATTACCATTGGGAGCAATACCTATAGAATCTGAAATTTAATAAGATATATTCTTTATGGCTGCCACCACAATAAGAAGTGACCAAAAGATGTACACATCCATATTGCATAAGGCAATATATTCCCCTTTTTTGTAGCACGATTACTGTCACCTCATTTATACAGAATCCATAACAACTGTCGTATCTTTATTATCTGACATTTTTATAATAACGGTCTGTTTTTTACAGCATAATTATTGGAAAAATCATGTCCCCTGATGTTTTCTCTGATTTTATTCTGTTCCCACCCATTATATACTATGTATAATACATTTCCAAAATTTAAAATTTTCATGGATTCTACACCATTTTTTGGTCCCTTGAAAAACTTAAAATTGGGGTTACTGTAGATTGATATGGTATTATATAGTTACTGTACATAGTTACATAGTTAAATTGGATTGAAAAAAAGACAAAGTCCATCAAGTTCAACCCCTCCAAATGAAAACCCAGCATCCATACACACACCCCTCCATACTTTCAAATAAATTATATATGCCTATATCTAAATTAACTATAGTGTTTAGTATCACAATAGATATTATATCTGTCCTAGAAATCACCCAAGCCACTCTTAAAGACATTAATAGAATCAGCCATCACAACATCACCCGACAGTGCATTTCACAACCTGTCTTCACTATGAAGAACTGCCTATGCTGCTTCAAATGAAAGTCTGTCACGGTACTGCAGGTGTTAGAAGCCCTAAATCTGCATGGGCAACCAGTTAAAGTGAAATAAGAGAGCCATACCTTCTCCTGGTGTTCACCAATGCCCTTTTGGGGCCCCGGACTTTCTGCTGCGAAATTAGGCAGAGATCTTACTCACAGGCTGGTGAAACGTGGTACTAAAGGATGAGACAGAAGAATGGTCAGTTCAGGCAGAGGTTGTGGGCAGACGGCAGTTTTCGAGGTTAATCCAGGCGGAGGTCAAGGGCAGGCGGCAAGTAGCAGTGGTCAAATACAGGCAAAGGGTCAAACACAGGTAGTCAATAGAAGAAAATGCTTAGGCAGGATCAGGAAACTGAAAACCAGCTTGGGTGCCAAACAGGAAGCAAACTGGGTATTTATTTTTCAATTTGGTGCCAAAAAGGTGACATCAGCATAGTCTCCCGGTCCGCTTTACAAAGTCCTTTAGGTTGTACTATTAGTACAGAGACATGGTGTATGATGAGACCCACAGACACAAGGCTTCACAATCAGGGCTGGATTTAGATGGCGGTGCCCCTAGGCAGCGCACGCGCCGGTAGCAGCAACCCGACTTTGGATTTAGGGTTCTGTGGGGGGCTGCTTTACCACGTGGAGGATTCCAGCAAGTGGCTAGGTAGCATACCACCCCTGATATATTGCTGCCCTAGGCCTGGGCCTTTGCTGCCTCACCACAAATGCAGGACTGTCCAAAATGAAATTTTCTTAGCCCTGCACCCAGGGTTGGAATGGGTTGTCCGGGCCCCACTGGGACTGGGACTGAAGGGCTCTCCAAGCTAGCCCCACCTACCCATATGCCCTCCCAGCGTACCTCCTCCATCATTTGCCACAACCAGGTCAAAGAGTCACTATGGCCCTTAAAGGAGAAGGAAAGGCAGAATACACCTGGGGGTGCCAAAGGTAAGGCAGCCCCAAGTGATGTACCTCAAACCCGGGCCAGTGCTTCTATCAGGCAAAATCTGCACCAGCCCCGGGTTATAAAAGCGAGCACCACGCAGATCACTACTTCCTTCTTCGTGCTGATGTGCATTCGCGTTAGAATGAAAAGCCCAACTTTAACTTTAAAATCGGATTTTTCGTTCTAATGCACATGCGTCAGTCCGGGGAATTGCGCATCAGCGCGAGGAAGGAAGTAGTGATCTGCATGGTGCTCGCTTCTGTAACCCGGGGCCGGTGCAGATTTCGGGTTTGAGGTACATCGGTATATTCACTTGGGGGTGTCTTATGTTTGGCACCCCCAAGTGTATTCTGTCTTTCCTTATCCTTTAAAGGCCAGGGCTTATCAGATTTTCCCGGTGTCCTGGCAGCCAGTCTGACACTGACTGCACACTCTATCTTTTCATATCAGTGACATGTACCTAAACCCTTTAAAAAGTATTTACACTTAAATACAACTTCAGGCACCCTGGCAGACTGTTTTTCAGTTATCTAGTAGAGTTTAGTCGAAAGCAAAATTGTACCTATATTTACTAGATACTGGATATCATGACCTTGAGGAATGAGAATCTCCATAGACAATGTTGTTCAACAATAATTTTAGGCATTCAATCTCTGCTCAATGAGGTATATGATAGTTCACATTTTATTTAACTTAAGTAAGTTATAGGGGCAGATTCACTAAAGCGTGAAGCGTCTAACGCTAGCGCTAATTAGCCAGCGTGACGTCAAATCGGAACTTCGCAAATTCACTAACACCGGCTCTGGCGAACTTTCGCTAGCGAAGTGTCAGGGTACCTGCCGATTCGTCGCCGCGTCAGTATCGACGCAGGCGCGCCGGCGTCAACTTGGGCGCGCGCGTCGATTCCGGCGCGCGCGTCAAGGCGTCGGCTCGCGCCAAAGCGTCGGCGTGCGCGCGCGGACGTCGGCGTGCGTCGTGACGCTGGCGTGCGTTTTGGCGCCAATCTGGGCCTACTTAAGGGGAATCTGAGGCTGTAGTCCTTGCCCGATTATAGGTTCTACTTCTGTGTTCCTGGGTGCGCTTATTTGATTGTGCTATTGCTATTTGACCTCCTGCCTGAACTCTTGACCTTGATACTTGCTGCCTGAACCGACCTCTTGCCTGGACTCTTGACCTTGATACTTGCTGCCTGAACCGACCTCTTGCCTGGAATCTGACTTCGCCTTTGCCTCATCCTTCTGTTACCACGAACTTGTACTTCCTCCTTGGTCCACACTTCAACATCCGCCTGCGGGCCCTGACACGAAGTAGATAGATTTGCCCAACTTCGCACCCTTATGCCAGGCGAAGTTGCGCACTGACGAAGGATCGTAACTTCGCAAATTCACTAAGATGAACTTTTTCCTAAACGTTAGCACTTACGCTAGATGTTACTTCGCCTGGTCAGACCAGGCGAAGTTCAATACAATAGATAGGAGGTTGAAAAAAAAAAACGCTGGCGTATTTTACCATTGTAGGGTGATAGTCTAAAAAAGATCGATAATTTTTTTGGGGGGGGGTTACCCTCCTTCCCCCCTACATTTCCTAACATATAGCAACTCAGCTATACAGGGGGCACATGTAGGGCAATAGGACAACTTTATATAATTTATTAAAGGTTTCCTGGGCTTGTGTAGTGGAATGTAGTGGCTGTAACATATACTTCTATTATAAGTTAAAGTTCCCTCCGTCTCTAAATATCACAACTACATGAAATATAAAGCTGTTTTAAAGGTGAACAGCCCCTTTTAGCTGGCATTCATTAATAGATGGATTCCACAACTGTGGATGTGAAAGGGGAGAAGGAATTGTTTTTAAAAATGATATTGAACAAGTAGAATTCATGGAAATCATTTCATTTGTATTTGCTGGTCATGTCCTACTAGTCTTTCTGAATCTCTGCGAGAAAGGCCCAAGATCATCAGTAAATAAGTTTCTGCTGAAAAAGTAGATTTTTCAAAGTGCATTTGTTTTACAAGCTACTATAGTTAATTCAAACTCTATGCATTAAAACATTTACAGTTATATAGTGTATGTACAATGAAACTACCACTTTTCCTAAAATCATCAAAACTGACATTTTTATGAAGCCTTCATTACAGTCTTTTTTTTCATGTTCCCATTATGAGCAAGCTGTGGTTTCCCTGGCTAGTATTTTATGCATAGCAGCTTCTAAGCTTAGTTTTTTTTAGTCATAAACACTGTTCAGTGGTCAAAAATTCTTTCAGCCAGGAAACACACATTCAGAGCATTAAATGATAGCTTTTCAGTTGGACTACACGTTTCATTATACGTTATAGTAGTATTAGACTACAAACTGAAAGTAGCAAATGTTACTGATTTGGTGGACACCTAAAAAGCTGAGCTCTGACAAAATATTGATGATACATTTAAAAATGTGTCAAGATTGAGTTGTTCTTTACTACTGTGATTGTGATGAAAAACTGAAGTGGAGTTTCACTATAGTGGAGGTTGGTTTATACTAAAAGGAAAACATTCAGCTACAAAATCCGTAAATTGGACTCGTATTTCATTCTCTTTAACTCACGAATTCTTATTCCAATGGCATAAATAATGCAGCAGGAATTTGGATTGGTTGAACAATAATAGAAAGTCTGAGCGGGGGCGTAACTTCAGGGGCCCAGATCCCCCAGTGAAAATTTCTTTCCAGTCTCCCTATGTGCGGCCAACCTGCAATCCCTCACCCCTAATAATTGCCCCGGGGTCTGATTTCTCAGTAGTTATTCTCCTGGTTAAATGTTTTCAATCAGAATTGGGTCAGCAGCATTCTGTCCATATTACTTACTACGGTAAATAAAATCACCCAAAATAATTTTAATGACTGTGCTGTCTATAGATAAGATTACACACTCCCTTGTACTGGTGACTGGTTGATTCATACAGGATCTGCAGATGATATCACTAGGAGGCAAACAGCCTACCACCATCCCCACTAGTCCTCAAACCAACCCTACCTAAGGATGGACAAGATTTTTAAAATAAATTTCCTCCTGGTGACATCACTGCATATATCCTGCAACCTTCAATGGCATCACTAAACATATCCCAGGCCCCTCCCTGCCTCTTAAACCTATGCCGTGTCTATTTCTGGCGTCACAGAAGATGGTTGGTCAAATGCAGGTATACAAACCTGGGTTGGGCACTGATCACAAAAAGGTGTGTTAGGGACAGGCACAAGTTTTAAGAACTTTGACTCCTGCATCACTACTTCTGTGTTAGAGATACAAGTGTTCCAGCAATCTTTGGAAGTTGTAGGTTCTGTTTAATCCATTCATAATAAGTAATAAGTAAATAAAAGCTTAATTTGTTTAGAGATCAAAAAGTTATAAAAGAATTTGTAAAAGAACAGAGCTTAAAAAAAAAAATCACAAATTTAAATTTGTCCTATGGTTAACTGTTTATGTAATACCATTTTACAATTTTCAAAATATTTTCACAGAAGCTTTCACAATCCAATGATTAAAAAAAAAAACATGAATTCCTCCTCTTCTTCTGCAAAGAAAATATTTCCCACAGTAGTACATTATGATTAATCCTTCTGATTTGCACAATGTACTCATTATTTTTCTCGTTGCATTATATGTTACAAAACCAACAGTATGCTCTCACAAAAAAAGCAGAAGTCATTAAAATAGTAGCTATGTTATCTTAAAAAAATGTTCCCTGGTACATATGAGAATACCACTCAATAGCCCCATTGCAACTCCTTCAAGTACATTAAGTAGCAGAAACAATCGCCTATCTGAAAGCAGTTCCATCATGGGGGCAAATTCACTAAGAAGTGAAGCTACGCGGGGGAAACCTACCTCCCCAGTTGATGACACTTTAACCTCTAAAACACCACACAGGGCACTCCAGGTATTAATTATAATAAAAGGGAATAACAAGTTGACGAAGTGAATCTCTCTCTCGTTTTTGTTTCTATTTTTGCCTTTTGCTTTTTTTTTTCTTTTCTTTTGTTTGTTCATTAGATTTCCTTTAACTATCAATGCAATAAAAACAATCAAGGTTTGCATGTCTTCAGAACCCAGGAACTATAACTCATACCATCATAATACCTGTATAAAAGATACTGCATTTCCTTTATGTAACATTTTATACTATATGCTACAATTACCTACATTGTTACAATAACTCCATGTATGTAATGAAAGACAAAACAATAAAAAATTATTGAAAAGAAGTGAAGCTACGCTAGCGCAGCATTTGCCAGACTTTGCCGCACTTCGCCTGGTGAATTTTCGCCAGCGCTCATCCAATTCACTATAAGGTGAAGTTACGTTAATCTCAGCAAACGGTAGCGAAATTAAGCTACCGAAAATTCGCCAGGCAATGTGCAGTTGCGCTAGCGAAGGCTAATTTGTATATGGCAGGAACTTGTAAGTTTGAATAGAGAGTATGTTACAGTTCAAACATTACACTACACAATACCCTAATAAAGCCTAATCTAGTTGTTTTATTGCCCTACACATGTACCCCATGTCTGGTATATTTGCCCTATGTTAAGAAATTAAGGGGGGAGCAGGGTACCCAAAAAAACTTTTCGTTAATTTTTTTTCTATCACCCTACACTAGGAAAAAACGCCAGCTTTTTTTTGGGACTTTCAATTTTCAAATTTACGCCAGTGTTAGTCACTTCGGACTTTAGTGAATTTGCGCCATGAAGTGCTGGCTCTTTCTGAAAGCACAGGATTAGGCAAAACTACAAGAGATGGCTACCTACACATCATATTACAGCTGAAATAATTCAATAATAAAATTTTATATGGTAGAGTGAATTATTTGCAGTGTAAACTAGTATGCAATTTTTTTCACCAGGGATGGTGAAATTTGCTGCTAAAAATGTCTCTACAACAAAAAAATCACTGCAAGAAAAAATTGCCCATTGACCTTAATGCATTTTGTGTGAAAAATAACTTGGGAAAAAACACCCATAGACCTTAATGCATTTGGACAAAAAGTTGACAAGTCAAAGGAGTCACCAAGACAAAAAAGTCACCACAAGAAAAAAACGCCCATTGACTTTAATGCACTTGGAGTGAGGGAAAAAGTTGTAAAAAAAGTTGTGGCCTATTGACTGTAACGCATTTTGCGAATTGTTCTCTTTTTCTCAAATTTTTCAGAAGTTTTGCACATTTTCAGTGCAGCTAAATGGGAGAAATTCACTCATCACTCGTGTAAAGAGTATAAAAACTACACCAAAAAATTACAGAATCACTTTAATGGAGAACTAAATCCTAAAAATTAAGATGGCTAAAAATGTCATATTCGATTTACTGAACCTTTTGCACCAGCCAAAAGTTTCAGCTTGTCAATAGCAGCAATGATCCAGGACTTCAAACTTGTCACAGGGGGTCACCATCTTGGAAAGTGTCTGTGACACTCACATGCTCAGAGGGCTCTGAGCAGCTGTTAAGAAGATAAGCTTAGGGGTCATCATTAATTATAAAGCCGAAAATGAGTTTTTTTTGTAATATAAGATGATGCTACAGGGCTGATTATTAAATTCTGATGCTAGTTGCACCGGTTTCTGTGCTGCCATGTAGTAATTATCTGTTTAAATTACTAATCAGCCTTATATTGTGGCATTTCTATTCTATGTGTACTGTATATTGTGAGTTGGTCCCTAAGCTCAGTAAGTGACAGCAGCACAGAGCATGTACAGTGAATCAGCAGAAAAGAAGATGGGGAGCTACTGGGGCATCTTTGGAGACACAGATCTTTACCAGCCTTGGGCTGGTACAGAAGCACAAAACATAATGTACAACATTTCTAGCCTACTTCTTTAGTTAAGCTTTAGTTCTCCTTTAAATAACAATTAATTCATTTATTCCATACGCTGCTGGGAAAGGTGGTGACAACATTAATGTGAAGTCTCGTTCACTTTGAGCTGGCCAATGATGGTAGCATCCAACCCAGTTTTCATGTTGGTTAAGTGTATTTCATGGTCCCTCTTGATCGTAAAATTAGAGGGATATTGTTTGTTAAATGTATCCCTAAGTATCAATCTTAGATATATTACATATTTAGTACATTAAACAAGTATTTTTGCAGGAGTGAATGTCAGACTGAAAGTTGAATCATATAGGGCCTGATCGAAAAGGCAAGCAAACACAAATAAGCTTAACAATCTTTAAGCACCATGTCGAGGAGAGCAAGAATAAAATACAAATGAAAAAACCTAAAAAGGATAAAAACTGCACAGAAACTTCATGTTCCGCTGCGTACAAAATACACATATAAATTCAGTGTGAACTTTTAAAGCTTTTTAGTGAGCTGTAAGGCATAATATAGTCAAGAGCCACACTGGAGGAAGTGGTAGAGAATGTTCTGTGCAGTGTACTTTGTAATTACATGAGATGATGGTAAGGAAGTCTCTATTCTTTTATATTTAATAACTTCCATACAGATACAGAGGGACGTAATGTACTCTATTAATGTTGATGCTTCTCTTTCATTTACTGGCTAATAACTATCAAACCATTGCCTCTTCCTGAAACAGAGCTCCCTCACTGAGCAATTGTATACTCTGTGATTTGGTAATGTGTGTCTGGGCACTTTGCACAAATACATGTATCTATCATTTGTATCAAATTCACAGAGCCCTTCCGGCCCTTGTGATTAATGTTCCCATGTCCCTATGTGCTGGTATTTAAACCCTTAAAGGGAGTACATATACTAACAAAGAACAGGCAAAGATCTGCCCGTCAGGTATAGTATGAAATCCACAAGTTGTAGAACTTGTTTGTGTTTAAAGGAACAATTCAGTGTAAAATAAAATATTTCTAATTTAGTTAGCAAAGAATGTATAGTCAAAAGGCTGGAGTGACTGCTTCCTGGTTACCAGCTCTCTAACTCTGAGTTAGTCAGCGACTATACGGGGGGGAGACATGGGACATAACTGTTCAGTGAGTTTGCAATTGATCCTTAGCATGCAGCACAGATTCAAAAGCAAACAGTTATGACCCATGTGCCCCCCTCAAGTCTCTGATTGGTTACTGCCTGGTAACCAATTATTGGAAACCAAGGGACTTGCAAAGCAGGAAGTATTGTTCTATTCTGTTATGTTAGACATCCGCTCACTTGAGCCTTTGTAGATTACAATTATATTTTTTTACTAACTATATTAAAAACATTTTTTATATGCACAGCACATTTACCTAGTTTTTATTTTTACACTGAACAATTACTTTAATGCTCACTGCAGGACTCTTTAGAAATCAGTGCATGTTTGCAGCATGGGCATGGGTCCAGTAAAGTCGGGGACCAGGCAACACCTTGAATGAGTTTTTCAAGATGGTAGGACAGACTTTTAATAGTCTCTCTAGGTGAGAAAGGTAGGTAGGGTAAAGCGAAAGAGCAGCTGAAGCTCCAACGAGGATTTGCAGGAGGGAGTAGCTTCCCAGAGGCTTTTTAAATGCCTGAGTGCAGGGACCTCAGTGAAGAGGGACTGTAGGGTAGAGGCTGCTCCCTGACAACTTCCTGGAGGGAATGGTTGTACTGAGTTACTGCAAATGCCAAATGGAGTCTTTTCCTCAGCTGTGTTACCTATTACCTGATTTGACTGTGTGTCATGTGCCAAACCTCATCTGTGTATGTGAGTAAACCTGGGGATATTGTCTTCGGACTAATGCACAGTTTTTTGTTTGCATCATAAGAACCTCCTGGTGCCCAAGTTTCATTTTTTGTGTACAGTAGCCTGTGTGTTGTAGTTTCACTGCATCTTAAAGGGAGAGCTTCCACCTGGCGAAGGCCCTGACCCTGTGTGTAAGTTGCAGTGTAACCCATGCTTATACCGTTAGCTGGACACTGTATCTAGGATAGCCCAGATTAGCGCTACACTATAATGAAATATCTTTTGTAGCTTGTTTGCCCAGAGGCACATTGGCAATATTCCACCCAAGTGTGGTTCAGCCAGAAGAGAAGCAACCTTGCACCATACCATGTAATGTAATCTGCTTGACACTAAGACACATCATGTTCCATGGGGGTTAGGGCATTGACATGTTCGTTTTGAACAATTTTAGTGCCGCTCAAAATCCCACCATGGATCACTTTCCATAGACATCAGTGGAGCCCATAATATTCAGTTCTAAATTACAGGGCAACTATTTCCATTTAAGATAATGAAATGCTTCCATTTAAGATGAATGACTTGCTTTATCAAACAAGCTAGGTCTTAGATCACTTTAAGACTATATATGGTCTTAATAAGCAGACTCTAGGCTTTAGAACATTGATTCCCAACCAGTGGCTTGTTCGCAACACGTTGTTCAACAACCCCTTGGCTGTCACTCAAAGTGGCCCCAAAACAGATGCTTATTTTTGAATTCCTGGATTGGAGACAAATTTTGTTCTCATAGAAACTAGGTGTACTGTCAACAGTGCCTTATTTAGGCTCCCAGTCCACATAGGGGCCACCAAATAGCCAATCACAGCCCTGATTTGAACATTTTCCATAGCTGCATTGCCCCAACTCTTTTTACATCTGATTGTTACAGGTAAACAAATGTTAATGAGCCCTTTTAAGATTATGGAATACAGCTAGTGTATGCTACAATAATTGGTTCACTTCCATAAACTATGGTTTTACCTTGATACTATTATTATTATATTATTTAAGTGAATAAAAAAGGAGCTCCCTTTACCACTAGTACAGCTTTATGTACACACAAGGTGCACTTGATTGGCTAGTGCCCGATCTTTAATAATACAACCTGAGCAATGTTCAGAGGGCAGTGCTTACAAGCACAAGGAAAGCCAGTGAATCTAGTGCAAGGTAGGGATGTCATACCAAAGGTTTATTATTAAATACCTAATGCAAAATAATGAATTTTGCCACTGTAACAACTTCATAAAGGCAGTGTAATGCTTAACTAACGTAGCATTTGCTCCAGCATTTTGTTATTTAAGTGGTGACCCTACACCTTGCTTCCTCCTGCTTTTCACCTTTCTCCTCCTTATGTAAATAATGCCAGTAAGAAACATAAATGCAATTTACATACACTGCAATGAACACATTATGGCCCAATACAGTCTTTGTGTTAGTCACAGAAAGCATAATGGTGACATCCTGGGAAATCCCAGCTTTGATAATACTAGTCTTTAAGGGCTTAGAAAAAAGAATCTTCTTTCATATGCTTGTCATCCGTTGTACAGTCTATTGTTTTTGTACTTTATCATTTTTAACGTTTTCTTTTTCAAGATTTTAAAGAAGACAGATCCTTGCTGTGATCTCCAGGTGCCAGAAACTCAGGTAAGTTCCACAGCCCTTTAATATAAAAGCAGTGTGCTTATTAATTTACACTATTGCTCTAAAGCTAACTAAAGCAGCATTGTAGTTACGTAGTTACTTAATTGCAACATTTATAAATAACTGGTGTCCAAGGCAGATATACTTGGTTATTTTGAATATAATGTTTCCATACAGAATGCACATAAACTTCAATTCATTTTCCTGATATTAGTTAGTAAATTAAACGTGTATACCTTAGGGAGAGTTGATTCCCACATGTATAATCACATTGCCACCTTTCTCTGCGTTAATGTATTCATGGAAGTTCTTGAACAATACCATCAAAGTTGATAAGTCGGGAAATACTGGAAATGTATGCACTGCTGAAATATAGAACATACATTTCTTTTATGTCACCTTTGTAGTAAAAGTGCATTGGTCATCTTTGTAGTAAAAGTGCATGGGCACTTTATGAAGGCTAGAGATAGGTTCAATTATATTTTATATAATTATGCAAGCATTGATGCAAGCTAGAAATGGCATATTTTGTGGGGGTTCACTCTAGATGGCTAATTTCCTAACACAAGTGCAAAGTATTATAAGGGATGCAAAATGCATATTATGCTATATGCAAAAACCAACTTGTGACTAATGTCAATGCACCTACCTAGCATGCTTTGATGAACTGCCACCTGGAACTGGTGGAAATACCATGGACACTAAAGGGGTTTTTAACAAGTGCTGAGAGTCACACCACCCCCAAAGTGAACATTGTGCTGTTCATGTATCGCGGATGCAAATTCTATGGAACTACTTAATGGGGACCTGCTATGATACTGGAATTCTGCGTTGTGGGTGAAATATATATTACGTTGTACCCACATTCTGTGCTTAGCATTTTGTACTTTGCTGATAATTGATCACTTATGTGCCAAGTTTACTAAGGGGCACAGTTATTTAAATTTACATGAGAATCCTGCAGTAGCTGTGTGCCCCCTACTATTCTCTGTGTTGCTAGTTCTGTCTAAATGTACCACTGAAACAATGAAGCATGACTCTCCACAAGCCAAAACTACAATTCCCATAATTATTTGCTGCTCTCCTCAGTCAAAACTCTAATTCCCATAATGCCTTGCATATTCAGTGAAAGAAAGAAAGAAGAATGACAGCAGAGTGCATGATATTTTTTTAAACGGAGTCTTAGCTGGAGAAGAACTGACTACTGCAACATAGTTTTGAAGGTGGATGCACAGCAGTCAGCACCAGTAATGCAGTGAATAACAAAGAACATACAAATAAAATTAGATTTTCATATAACTGTATCATGGGAAATTAGAAAATAATGTATATTGGACATATTGTATTGTGTGAAGTAACTATATATATATATATATATATATATATATATATATATACTGTATTTCTCTTTCTATAGTGATATTAATGTATGTAGCACTGTACATCAGACACGTGACTATTTTTTATACTGTTAATTGAAATCCTTGGTGATGAATTAACAAAACAAATAAATTAAATAGGCTCATTAAATATGTGCAAAGCTAAAAAATAATTTTTTTTTGACACAGTGTTTGTGAGCATGCTGACTCATACCTCTCAACTGTCCCGATTTTAGAGGGACAGCCCCTCTTTTGATAGCTCAACCAGCAGTCCATCATTTATACTGGAAAGTCACTTCTTTCTCTGCACTGAACAGCCAGAAAAAGAAACAAAGTTTCTAACTTAATTAGCTTTTGGCAGAGAGCCCAGAATAACCACAGCAGCAGATGAGATACTTTTTACTAGATAAGCAAATAAGTAATTGTAATAATATAAGATAACAGGTTCTTTGGGAAAAGTTAGACTCACAGCTAAAAGGGCAAATAATTTGCCATGCCGGCAATATTTTTGTCCCTCTTTTTATTTCCCAAAGTTTGCTGACAAGATTAATATTGGGAGGTATGCTAACATGATTAACTTCATGGAACTGGAATAGAATCTCTGTATTCCGTGTTGTTGAACCTGCCACAGTGGTATAGAGGAATCCCTCTTTCATGACCCTACCTTGTTCTTCATTCACTCACCTTCCCTGTGCCTGTGAGGCTCAAAATGTTACCCAGGTTGTGTCATTAAGGGTTAAACTCCACTGGAGATTTTGGTCAGACTTTGTGGGTCACATTTTATCTGATCTGGCCACGCCACACAACAGCACAAGATTTGTAGGATGCTATGAAATCTGATCCCCCTATAAATCAGAACATATAAAATCGCATGGTGTAGTTTACACATAAGATTTTTTTATCAGCCCCATTATATTTTGACCCATTTGACTACATCCAGAATGGTTCTGTTTATCCGACACTATCCTACAAAATCTCCTGTGGCGTTTAGCCCTAAAGGCGCAACCATATATACAGCAAAAGTTATCCAGGGACTAACAAAACAAGTGCACCTCATGTGTAAATGAAGCTGTGGTAGTGGTAAAGGAAGGACGCTTGTATTTACTTATTATTAGTATCAAAACTACGATAAAACCCAAGTGACCCAATAGTAGAAATATAGGGGCAAATTCACTAAGCAGTGAAAATGCGCTAGTGTTACCTTTGCTAACATTCAGTGCACTTTCGCTAGGCCAATTTTTGCCAGCGCTATGCAAATTCACTAAAGTGCGAAGTTACGCTCAGGTACGAACGGTAGCGTAGTTGCGCTAGTGTTACTTCGCCAGGCAAAGCGCATTTACGCTAACGATGCCTAATTTGCATAAGGTGCAAATTTCAAAGTATAATAGAAGTGTATGTTACAGCCACTACATTACACTACACAAAAGAAGTTAAGTTGTCCTATTGCCCTAAACATGTGCCCCCTGTATAGTTGAGTTGCCATATGTTAGGAAATGTAGGGGGGAAGGAGGGTAACCCCCCCAAAATAATTTTGCTCTTTTTCAGACTATCACCCTACAAAAGGTAAAACACACCAGCGTTTTTTTGGGACTTAGAATTGAATTGTATTGAACTTCGCCAGGTCTGACCTGGCAAAGTAATGTCTAGCGTAAGTGGTAACGTTCACTAAAATGATCATCTTAGTGAATTTGCGTAATAAGATCCTTCGTCAGTGCGCAAATTCGCCTGGCGTTAGGGTGCGAAGTTGCGCTAGTCTATCTACTTCGCTAGTGAAAATTCGCCAGAGTCGGTGTTAGCGAATTTGCGAAGTTACGAATTGACGTCACACTGGTGAATTAGCGCTAGCATTAGCTTCGCGCTTCAGTGGATTTGCCCCATAGAGTGATATACCAGGTGGGGCAGTGGTTAGAGCTGTGCTGAAATCCTAGGCTTGAGTCTAGCCAGAGGACTTTCTGCAATAAATGTGTTCTCCATGGGTCTGATTTGTGTAGGTACTACTCATCCTTGAAGATAGAAGATAGTGCTACAAAGGGGGCAATATCATGGGAACAGTTACTTCCACACCAAGAATTCTGAAAAACAACAAATAAACATATGTTCTTCCAAAGCTTAGAATCTAAGATTGCTGCTTGTTAAGCTAATAAATGTGTTCTGCAGTGGGAAGCAGTGCTCTAAATTTATAGCAGGCCCAATCTTTTATTTTGCCACATAACCCAGAACTGCCATGTAACAGTGTATCCTCTATTTGCTACGGATGCACCGAATCCACTATTTGGGATTTAGCTGATTACCAAACCGAATCCTAATTTGCATATGACAGGAAAGGAAAAAGTTTGAAAATGTTTTCACTTCCTTGTTTTATGATGAAAAGGCACCTGTTTTCCCATCCCCCCTAATTTACATATGCAAATTCAGATTTAGTTCGGCTGGACAAAATGATGCGACTGAATCCGAATACTGTTGTAAAAGACCGAATCCTGACAGAATCCTGGATTTGGGGCATCCTTACTATTTACCACAATGGTACAATTGGCACAAGGGCTTAGGGAGCAGCGTCTCTGCATCAGTGCCAAATACCAAAGTGTTAAGTGTATTGGATGCTAAATTTTCTACACATTAGTTTGGATACTACCTCTTTAAGACATAAGGAAATCTGGGAATTTTATAGGTCACAGAATGCCAAGGTGATGTCTACATAATGTAATACATAATGTGTAAGGAAATGCTGCTCTTCTGATCTTTCTAAGGCATATTCAAGGAAGACTTCTGAACTATAGAATTCATATAACTTTGAATCTCTTGATTTGAAAATAGAAAGGCTTTTTACTTGTAACAGTAAGTTCATATTTAACCTACGGTATTTTGTTTTTATTTTAGAGCCTTAGGCAAACACGGAAGAACGGTATGACTTTCGAGGCTTATCAAAACAAAATCTATATGTTAGAAAAACAGAAGGCAGAGGTAAATACAATTTCCCTTTGTACAGTCTGATTTTTTTTTTTTTAATAAAGCACATAAATACCAACATTTTAGCTCAATAAATACATGTGGCAATCTTCATTGTTCCAAGTGGGACGGTATTTCGGAAGATTTTTGTTATTCCTGGTTATTGCAGATTTATTGTTGGCAGCAAATTGCCTTGTGTGCCATCACCCTTATAGCTAGTGACCTCTGAGTCCGGAAAGCACTGTGCTTTGTAAGCAGGAACAGGAACAGCATCTGCTACAGGCAGAGCCTCTCGTATTCAAATAAATGTGAAGCACAAGCAGTGTGCTGGCCATCATGATTCTCAAGAAGGGTTGCCATCTTTTCTGGGAAAAAATACTGGCCTTCCTATATATTTATCTTTTTTCCCTATTAATAACATTGGGATCAACCATAATTTTTACCAACCAGGCGGCAACCCTATTCCCAAGTAGCAGAGCATTTAAAATGCTGTGTGTGTGTCATCGGTACATAAAACTCAAAATACTTGACAGTAAGGGGCAGATTTACTAAATTCACATGAAGGATTCGAAGTTGGATCGAATTTTCAAAAAGATTCGAATTCCAATTTTCGAATGTTTTTGAAGACCACTTCGACCAGTGAATTTTGAATATTCGATCAAATCGAATGATTTGAATAATTCGAATAAAAATCTATTTGAATATTCGAATAGCGGTAAAATCCTTCGAATTCGATATTTGAATTTTAAGGTTTTTTAACCCCTCGAATTCGACACTTGGTAAATCTGCTCCTAAATGTATATTATATGGGTAATTGTCATCAGGAATTTTAGTCAGGTATTTTAATTATACGTAATAAAAAAGTTTTGTGAACTGAAAAACCCTCAATATATACAAAAATGTATGCAATATGTAATGTTTTGTCTTAAATATTAGCATTTAAAGGGAACCTGTCACCCTAAAAAATTATTTCAGGTCCTATTTTATGATGTTAGTCAAGCAAAATAAATTTCCCTTTCACTACATAAAATATTTAATGCACATTCGGTTGCCACCTGTCCGGTTTTGACCCTGTCTGATTTTCCAAAGGGGCAGCCAATACTTGATTGACATCTAAGGCAGGTATAAATGCTTTAATAAAAAAAGAATTTTGGTTTCATGTTTAATTTGAAAATTACTTTTATTATATAGATTTTTTTGCCTGGGTGACAGGTCCCCTTTAAATGAACTACAAATAAGTATTCTGATCAGTCTCACCATGAAAAACACCAGATGGTTGGAGAAAAGCATGCTGGGATGAGATAGAGCATTCCAGTGATTATGTAAAACATGGGAACGGGCCTAAATATTGTAGTGGGAAAGGTGCTGAAAGAAAACAATATCTTGGCTTAGGCAGATAGGACACTGAGTGACAATTGTAAGGTGAAGTGCAGAGAAATAAGAATGCTGGAATTATTTGCAGATGTGCATGCAAGACATAAGAATTTGAAATACTTTTTGAAATGTGTGTAGTAGAAAGATTAATGGCATCAGTATGGATACACCTGATACCGTCAATGTTTTCGGGGGTAAGTGAACCAAAAAAACATCTGCTTTAAAATGATAGGCTGTAAAACAATATGCAGTCAATTGCAAATTCTAAAGATCTGATCCAATAATGTCCATAAGTGAGCATAGAGTACAACTTTGTTTCTAGAAATTCTTGCAGCTATGTGGAATAAGCCGCATTTATTTTACATGGGACACTAGTGGGGCAGATTTACTATTGGTCGAATTTCGAATATAAAATAATTCGAAATTCGACCAAGGGAATAGTGGGGAAGTAAAATCCTTCGATTTTGAATTTGAAGGATTTTACCGCAATTCGAAAATTTGATCGATCGATTATACAAATTCGAATAGAATATACGATTTTAATAGATCGATCAAATTTTTTATATTCGATCCCAGGGAAGGATCCCCATTTCGGTAGCTTTAATCTGGCAAAGTAGGTGGTCGAATAAAAATTTGCGTATCACCCAATGGCTCCAGTTTAAACTGGCCCAAGAAGGAGCAGGGTTTACCAAAGGTAGTCATAGTTTTGGCCAGTTTGGGGTTTAACTGAACATGGCCAAGGCAGTTTTGATATTCAAATAAAAGAACTGTTCAGTATAAAAACAAAAACTGTGTAAATAGATAGGCTCTGCAAAATAAAAAATTTTCTAATACAGTTAGTTCATCAAAAATGTAATGTATAAAGGCTGGAGTGACTGGACGTCTAACATCCAGAACACTACTTCCTGCTTTTCAGCTCTCTAAATCTGAGTTAGTCAGTGACTTGAAGGGGGGGCCACGTGGGACAAAACTGTTCAGTGAGTTTGCAATTGATCCTCAGCATTCAGCTCAGATTCAAAAGCAACAGTTATGACCCATGTGCACCCTCAAGTCACTGATTGGTTACTGCTTGGTAACCAATCAGTGGAAACCAAGAGAGTTGAAAAGCAGGAAGTAGTGTTCTGATTATTATATTATACATCCAGTCACTCCAGCCTTTATATATTTAATTTCTGGCTAACTAACTATATTAGAAACATTTTTTATTTTGCATGGACAATATATTTACCCAGTTTTTATGTTTATACTGAACAATTTCTTTCAAGACCATTGTTTTTGTTTTGACTGGTAGCATCATCCTGCAAAAAACTAAGGGAACTATTTATCATGCTGTGTAAAAAGTGGAGCAAAGCATTACTGATGATCAGCAATTAGATTTCAATAGTTAGAAAACAAAAGCAAAGATGTAATTAGCTGCTATGAGCAACATCACCAGTAATGTTTCACTCTAATATGTATTTGCATAAGCTATGTTAAATTAAGTTAATTGCTTTTGAAGAATGTCAGACTGTTGCAGCCTGTGTGTGTTTGTGTGAAATAAAGATGGTGAACTGATAACAGCCTATGTGCATTACTGTGATACAACAATGGCGACAAGGACAACTGAACTCTCTGTGCATCCCCCTGAAACATTTCTGCAGCACCCAGAAGAGCCTGCAGTACCTTGGGATCTGTGGTATGAACAGTTTTCTATCTACTTACTGGCATGTGGTCTGGATGAGACCTCCCCTGAGAGGAAAAGGGCCTTGTTTCTTCATTCCCTGGGCTCTGAAGCATACCACATTTTCACAACTCTGGGAGCAGATTCCTCATATGCTGACACAGTACAGGCAGTTGTGGAGGATTATAAACCTGCTCCAAATTCTTTAGAGTTCAGTTTCGCAGGTGCTGTCAGGCTGAAGGGGGACTTATACATCACGATGTTGCAGAGCTGAGATGACTAGCAGTCCCCTGCAAATTTGGTCCCTTGCACGATGAAATGAATAGAGACCAACTTATTGAAAAAATTACAAATGCTAAACTCAGAGAGAGGTTGCTTATGGAACAAGATACACTTACTTTACTAAAAGCTGTGGAGCTGGGGTGCCAAATGGAAATGGATTTACTGGAGGCCAGGAATATGCTGCCCCCTTCAGGAGGGAGTGAGGTCCCTGTTCATGTACACAAGCTGACTGACAGTACATATAATGCACACTGCTTCGATTGTGGAGGCAGCTGCCATAAAGGTGGCATGTAACTGTGGGCCCAGCACAAGGCAAACACTACAAAAGCTGCAACAAACTGAACCACTTTGCTAAATTCTGTTGCTCAGTGCCAGACACATTAGTTCATAATCTAGAACAAAATGACTGTACACCTGATAATAGTGAGAATAATGCAGTGGGTAAGGACAATGCAAATTTCAAACTCTGCCACTGTGTTATTGCTAATGTTATTGCACTGGGGCAAAGGTTTGTTTTACAAACTCTGCTACATACAATACACATTTTCGGCGTTACTAACCCCAAGATACACTAACGTGCTTAAAGGAAAAGTAAATGTTTTTCTTTTTCTTTCTGTAAATTTGCTCTAAACAGCCCCCTAGATTAATGTACCTTAGTCCCTGCTGCAAGTTTGCTCTGGTTTCTGTGTTATCAGCAGCTTGTTTCCCCTTCTTCCTGGTGCAGAGTGAAGCCCAGCCCCTTAGTTTACTGAGCAGTCCATTTGCTGCTGTTCCACAATAGAGAGAAAGAGGGAGCCAGTGTGTGCATTAGTAAGCTAGTTTCCCCAAGCAAAAGGTGCTAAACACACTGGTCTCTGCTATGTCACATTATGCAAATGATCTCCAGGACTAGTCCAAGAGATAAGGTCAGCTCAGTAAGCTAAGGGGCGGGGCTTCACTCTGCACTAGGAAGAAGGGGAAACAAGCTGCTGATAACACAGAAACCAGAGCAGACTTGCAGCAGGGACTAAGGTACATTAATCTGGGGGGCTGTTTAGAGCAAATTTACAGATAGAAAAAAAAAAGGTTTACTTGTTCTTTAACAGGCTTCAGAAATACCAACATTTCAGTCTTGGGGAAAGTAACCTTACCTGTTACACACCAAAACAAGCATTTGGGAAGCTTTCCATTTTATGTTACAGAGAAGGGTGCACACTAACTGGGGCTGGATTTGTTTCATGCACTGGGATTTAAAGTTCTTGATCAGACAAATGCTGAAATGCACATAGTTGACACTATCTGGAAAGATAAATATCCTCAGGTCTTTACTGGGCTGGGTCGCATATGCAAATTGTCTCATAAGCCAATGCTAAATACCCAGGTATCTCCAGTGATGTAGTCTCTGCACAGGCCTCCTCTAGCAACCCCTGCTGCATTAGAAACAGAGCTGAATAAGCTGTTGCAAGAGGATATTATAGAACCAACTGACTCTTCCCCATGGGTTTCCAACTTAGTAATTGCAAAAAAAAAAAAAAGATAGTCAAATCCGGCTTTGTGTGGACCTACGTCAGGTAAGCAAAGCAATAATACCTGACTGTTACACTCTGCCCATTACAGAAGACCTAATTTCCTAAAATGCCATGGGTCAATAATTTTCACAAAGCTGGACCTCCGTAAAGGCTATTTACAAATTCCTCTCTCTTGGCAGGCCAGAACCTGACAGCCTTCAATACACATCTGGGACTTTACCGTTTCAAACGCATGCCATTTGGGCTGTGTTCTGTTCCAAGCTTTTCCAGAAAATCATGGAAACTGTTTTTGCAGGAATCCCTGGGGTAACAATTTATCTGAAAGACATCATCCATGCACAATCTCTGGAAGAACACAATACAATCCTTAATCCGGTATTTCACAGGCTGATGGACTATAACCTTACCTTGAATGAAACAAAATGTGTTTTCGCACAAACTGGTTGACTTTGTGGGTCGTATACGCTCATCACTGAGAATTAAACCCTTGCAATCCAATGTTGAGTCCATTCATCAATTACATGAGCCAAAAGACTGAGCAGATCTCGCTTCTTTTCTAGGATTCACAAACTATTATTAACGTTTCATAGCTGACTATGCAGAAAGCACAACACCATTACGTGCCTTACTTAAAAAAGAGGTGCAATGGGAGTAGACTCCAGCATGTTCCCAAGCAGTCTGTACATTGAGACATTGTATTGATTCAGCACCAACCCTTCCACATTTTTTCACCAAATGCATTTGTCTCTTGTGATGCTTCAGCTGTGGCAATAGGTGCAGTCTTATCATAGATTGATCATGGAGTGGAGCACCCCATTGCTATTGCTTCACAAGCTCTCTCTCTCTCCAACTGAGCAGAAATACACAGCAGGAGAGCGGGAAGCACTGGCCTGTATATGGGCTTGTGAAAAGTGGCATAATTTCCTTTATGGCAGGACGTTTACCCTGAGAACCGATCACCAAGCCCTAACTTCCTTGCAGTCTACATCAGGATCAGGCCATCTCCCTCTTTGTATTCACAGATGGTCAGACAGGTTATATCAATACAACTTTGCTACAGACCAGGAAAATTGAATCAAGTTGCAGATTACCTGTCATGTGTAGTCCTCAAGTCTGAGGAGACAAAGACTGCACAGGAGGAAGAAGACACATTGATGATATCCAATTCATTAGTCTTCACAGTCACACCACAAGATTTGGTGACCTCATCTCAGAATGACCCAGTGATTCAAGAAATACTAATGTACTTATGTGGAGAATGGCCATTTGTTTTACTGGGACATCTTCAACCATACTACCAAGTGAGAACAGAGTTATCACCCTGGAAAGATGTTTGTTTAGTATGAGGGCACAGGGCAGTAATTCTAACTGCATTGAGGCCAGCAGTCCTCAGGATGGCCCATAAAGGACACTTGGGTGTGGTAAGAACAAAACAGCTTTGCAGAGAAGCAGTATGGCCTGGCATAGACAATCAAACTGAAACTTTGATTTGAAACTGTGAACAATGCCTACTCAGTGGGAACATTTTGAAGAAAATGGCTGCTCCATTACAAGTTAGGTCTTTTCCTCAAGCCCCATGGGATACAATTCAGCTGGATATATCTGCATTACAGTAATACAACTCAGTCCACTTTCTGCGCAGCATGATAACTAGTCCTCTATGTATATTGTTAAAATAGAACCAATTTTAAAATGCTAAAAAACTACAGCTTCAGCAAAATTGATCCCAGATACAAAACTTTCAACATTGTGATTTCACTTGTTCCCTTTGGAAAACAATAGCAGTCTTGACTTCTATTATAAACACAGTAGCAGGCTTGGAAGTTACAATAACATATGGGCATTTTATAATTAAAGAAGCAAAGTACATTAAACTATTATTTAACTGTTATTCATGTAAACAATGGCATAAAACTCCTATAACATTGTGTTATTAAAATGCATTGTTATTATTACAGTTGCTGCACGTGAACAAGCAGTGGGATGAACAATTTCGTAAAATGAAATTGGTTTATGAAACAAAGGTAATCGATTCTTTGTCCTATCCTTTAGTGTTAAATTTCAGTGTTAAAGAAAATGTGAATTCAGTTCCCTAAGCGGTGAATTTTTTAGCAGAGAACTATATCACCATTTTTTTCCTTCAGCGTTCAGCTTTTAGTAGTATTGGCACTCCCCAGGGAAAATTCTCCATTCCCTGCCTCTGTTTCATGCTAAAGTAGTATTTTCTAAATAGCATGGTTATTGATAAACATTTAGTCATTTAAGATTCAGAATCAAAATCATAGACAGAGACCTGATGCAAATTCAAACTAACTACCATTAATAGAATGTGTTAAAAAAGGAAGGAGATGGGAATAAAAAAGTGTATAGGAAATAATTATGTTTGCACAGTTGAGGGAGTACAGAAATACTGCACAAAAGGCAAAAGAATAATGGATGATAGAAACAGATATAAAGAAGAGCTAGAGAGATTGGGTAAAGAGACAGAGGGTTTCAGATGGATAGAAGATAATTTACAGGAAGAAACACAGGAAGGGGCCAAATGAAAAACAAGATTAGAAGAAGAAAAGGGATCAAAGGCAATAGGTTTGTTATCAGCTCTGCTGTGTTCAACCATCTTTTATCTCTTGTCTAAAGAAAGCCCCACCTGGTCTATTGTGTTCAATGGAACTAAAGATAATACATATATCATACATTTTACAAATATTAAAGATGTGCTAAATAATTAAAGGCTGTAAAGACCATGGCACATAGGCAGTACATTGTCCCTCCAGGTGTGTTACTAAGTTGGCTTCAGAAGGAATTCTGGGAAGAAGGTCTACAGACACTTCAGTCACATTCAGTCTATTCGTGCTAGTGCAGAGAATCTATATAGCATGGCAGATACATCTTTCAATAGCAATTACATTTACACATAGCCTTAATACCACTGAACATTTTTAATTTATGTATATAACAAAGGTGCTTAGAATTAGGGATGCATCGAATCTAGGATTTGGTTTGGGATGTGGCCTTTTCCAGCCAGATTCGACCAAATCCTTGTGTCTGGCTGAACCGAATCCAAATTTTTGTGTATGCAAATTAGGGTTGGCAAGGGAAAACACATAACCTTTTGTCACAAAACAAGTAAAAAAAATTTTTTCCACTTTTTAGCTTTTTGTTACTAATTTGCATATGCTAATTAGGATTAAGATTCAGTTCAGTATTCGGCCTAATCTTTCATGAAGGATGAAGGATTCCCTACTTAGAATTATAGTGTCTTTCATTTCACAAAAAGAACAACCACTCCATTCCTGGGGCTGAGACTAAACAAGTCCTGACAGCCACAGGTCAGGAAACTAGTTTAAATAAAACACCATGGCTTGGACTGATGTGTTGCTAGCTTGGATCCTTTATATTACTCCCAAAGGAACAGTAGTATCTGAAACAAATCATATTTTGAGTTTCCACGGACAACACTTCTTTATTTACTTCTTTATTCAAATACATTTATACTCAGGTCTCAGAACTGCAAATCAAACTATCTTCATGTCAAGGACAAGACCTATTTAAAGAAGGCACACCATTAGAGAAAGACAAGCTTATTCCACATTTGGTAAGTCAATTTATTTATCCTTTATGTATGGATCTGAAAATTTGAAATACTTTAATTCAGTTTTCAAATTATATGTAACACTTAAACTGTATGTAACACTTTCTAATTCTAACAATTCTAGTAAAGACAAAAGTTGTTCATCAAAATGAGTGAAAAACAGGTTAAGATATGTATGGTGTTTTATCGCCTATAAAGATCTTATAAACACAATCATTGTTAGGTCACCTGTGTTATAAAAAGGGGATCACTAACAAATATGTACTCAGAGCATTTTTAAAGGGCTTTTTACTGTGGTGTAATGAGTGATATTTTGAGACTATTTGCAAATGTTTTTTGTGGTTTAAGTTATTTAGGTTTTCACCAGTTCTCCACTTAGCAATTTCATAATCTGGTTGCTAGTGTTCACATTACCCTAGCAACTATGCACTGATCAAGAGACTGGAATATGAATAGGAGAGGGCCTGGATAGAAAGATGAGTAATAAAAAGTAGTAATGACAATACATTTGTAGCCTTACATGTGGTCATTGACCCCTATTCAAATCTAGAAAAAGTCAGAAAACTAGACTAGAAAAAGTCATTATTTCTAGTGATCTATCTTAAAACAACTAGTTGTTTGAAAGTGAACAACCCTGTTTAGGTGGCTTTTTTGGCACAGATCAATAATAACTTTTATTACATACACAGTATACTGGAGCGAATGATAACATTCACTACCTATTTTATCACTGGTAGATGAGTAGCTTTACACTATATTGAATTCATTCAAATGTGCACAAAGGAAATATTGATCATAATGCACATCAATTTTTCTTTTTATAACCCTTTTTTAACTTATCATAATTTTAGAAAAACTTTACACTTTAGGGTAAGGCCAGACGGGGAGTTTTCGGGGAGATCTGTTGCCTGGCGACTTATCACCACAACGAATCTCCCCGAATAGCTTGTTAGCGCTGCGCACCCGCTAGATGTAAAGTCGTGTGCGCTTATTCACATGCAGCAGCGCGATTTTAAAAGTCGCTCAAAATTGCCTCGCCAGGCAATTTTGAGCGACTTTTGAAATCGCGCTGCTGCGTGTGAATAAGCGCAGGCGACTTTACGTCTAGCGGGTGCGCAGCGCTAACAAGCTATTCGGGGAGATTTGTTGAAGTGATAACTCGCCAGGCAACAGATCTCCCCGAAAATTCCCCGTCTGGCCTTACCCTTAGGGTAGTCCATGGGCGAAGCAACTAATCAAATGGTAAAAGATACCAATGTCGGGTCTTGTTGCAACGTTCATCGGACATGACTGTCGGATGCAGACGTTGCATGCTGAGTCTACCGCCAACAGTCATGTCAGATGAACGCTGCGACAAGATTTGTATTTCTTACCTTATTTTTCTGCACATCTGATTTGATGGATGCACCGGAATCGCATCAAAGTCACCTGTGGCGTTCTACCCTTAGATATATACAGATGGGGAGATTGTCAGCCTTCAGTATTTTACTGTACACCAACACGGAAATATAGAGCCTGTACCTGAGTCAGCAAATTTTAAACTGCTTGAAAAGTCTTCTCAGGCAGCAGAGCTAGCAATCATCTGTACACACTGTACACTTCATTTAGCTCTCCAGTGCCCTGCCTTAGAATGCAAAACCAACAGAGAGTTAGGCAAATTATGGGAAGCAACAAATAAATATAAAGTATAAATATGCAGTAAGTGAATTGCTAATATACCTACTGAAACAACATTTGTAATTAAGTGAATCTTGACTCATGGGAATCTTTACAGAAAACAGAACCACAGAATTTACGCTTGATTTGGCACCAAAACCAAATTACATTTAGGTAATACAGATATGGATCACCTTTACAAATTCACTCAGAATTAATACTTGAAATAGGCTGATAGTTTGGTTTTTACACAGTGTTATTTGGAAAGGTATTGTAAAGGCACATAAGAAAGGGGGGACTTTTTTGCCTGTTGAGTTACTTTTTTGTCTGGTCACTTTGGGGAAAAGTGCAGTCATTTCTTTCTTTACAGGGTATATTTATTTTTACATTGCCCCTGAAGGATTTATGCCTATTGCCTATAGGGTTGCCCCTTAACCAGTCTTTTACTGGCTTGGACTGTGAATATGATGCTTGATGTCAATGTTATAACAGGTATAGGACCTGTTTTCCAGAGTGCTTGGGACCTTGGGTTGTCCCGATAACAGATCTTTCTATAATTTGGATCTTTATATCTTAAGTCTACTAGAAAATATAAACCCAATACGCTGGGGTTGCCTCCAACAAGGATTAATTATATCTTAGCTGGGATCAAGTACAAGGTACTGTTTTATTATAACAGAGGAAATCGGTTTTAAAAATTTAGATTATTTGGACAAAATGGAGTTTATGGGAGACAGCCTTTCTGTAAGTCAGAGCTTTGTAGATTGTATTTTATCTTATCATAAGAGCTGGTGGTGCCATTATTTTCCTCCCTAAAACAATCCATTGATCTTTGACAGCACATCAGTCGGTCAGTATATTAATACTTTAAATAGCAATCAGTACATGTTAATGTATAATATTATATTGCATAACATAACCAACCATAATCCTAAAGCTTACTTTTACAATGAAACATATGCAGATTTATTATTTAATACATTTACTTATCTTATAGAAAATACAAGATACTCCTAATGCGGAAATGCTTAAAATGAAAGAAGAAAATCAGTGTCTGAGGAAACAAAATGCTTTGTACAGCAGGAAAAAGGAGCAATATAAGCATGAAATTCATCGCCTTAATCAGGTGACTAATAACTTCTGCAGAAAAGAACTGTGTAAAGAGGGTACTGGTGTTACTGGTGATACTGTAACATTATACACTAAAACAGACACAATTCCATTGTGACACAGTTGTAATTGGACTTTGTCTTGAATCAAACAAAGTGAAAAGTGTTGTCCTGTTTTAGTCTTGTTGGTGTCACTTACTGCAGTTGGTGACATAAGAGTTTCAGTGCAACTACCCTGCAGTGATTTATGTAGCCCAGTGGCATAACTAGTAGTTACTGGGCCCCACAGCAAATTCATTTTAGGGCCCCAAACATATCCAGTGGTTGTCCTGTTTTACCAATATATGTTGAAATTGCTCTTTATTTGGGCCTCATAAGACTCCCTATATCTCATGTGCTCCCCTCCCCACAGCCACAGGGTCTGCTTCCTCAGTGGTTATGCCCCTGATGCAGCTAGGGTTGCCACCTTTGAAATTTTTTTACCGGCAGTGTAAATGTAAAGAAGTTATTTTGGTGTCCTTTTACCCTGTTAGGGAGCAGAAAGAACAGACAGATGCATTGTTGTTTTTAGTTAAAGGAAAACTATACCCCCAAAATGAATACTTGAGCAACAGATGGCTTATATTAAATGCAGTGGCATAGTAAAGAATCTTACCAAACTGGAATATATATTTAAGTAAATATTGCCCTTTTACATCTCTTGCCTTGAACCACCATTTCATGATGGTCTGTGTGCTGCCTCAGAGATCACCTGACCAGAATTATTTCATCTCTAACTGTAACAGGAAGAAGTGTGGAAGCAAAAGACACAACTGTCTGTTAATTGGCTCATGTGACTTTATAGTTTGTTTGTTATGTTTGTGTGCACCGTGAACCATACAATCCTAAGGGGCGGCTCTTATTTTTTAAAATGGCAATTTTCTATTTATGATTACCCAATGGCACATGCTACTGAAAAAGTATATGGTTTATTTACATGAAGCAGGGTTTTACATTTGAGCTATCTTTTTATAGAGACCTACATTGTTTAAGTGGTATAGTTTTCTATAACTGAGTCCGTTGATGCACCTCGTGTTCAAGACTAGTTCTGTAGCTCCTAAAGGATTAAAACATGTAACTTTTCAATCTGTTTGTAGACGCTTATAAACTATAAAAATACGTAGTTAATGCCAATGAATTTCTGCGCATGTATTTATTTAGTGCACAACAGATCATTTGACAAACGCACATGCAATTTATGTGAAGTTACAGAGAAGTCGCTGAACATGCTGCCAAGCAAAATGTATCAGTAAACCACAAGACTTCCTCAGGAAACACGTTGCTCTTGCACTAGGCAACAATCCATACCCAGTCTAAAATGACATATAATCAGAAGAAATGGAAACATTTAGTCTTCCCTTCATGTCATCTTTGAAAAACAACAGGGAAACCACACTCATGGTATTTTACATACGGAAAAACATTTTTTTATTGCATAATACATTTATTTCATTGTTGTTTTCATTTTTCAGTGTAAAACCCTGTTAGTGAGGTTTAGGCGGCAGTCACTTATTACTGGCGTGAATTCCCTTGCTGTCTCTGTTTATAATTGAATGTGTCTGTCTATAGAAATATACTTGGAATGTTTGGGACCTGGGGGATTCTGGGTATGGGGTATTTCTATAGCTTGCAGCTCTCTGCCTTAAGGCTACTAAAAATCATTTCAGTATTGCACTGGAGCTTTCTTTAAAGACATGTAACATAAGTAATATCTACTCAAGAACATTTATTCTGTAGCTCAGTATTTAAATGTACAGCTATGGGATCCATTATCCGGAAAACCCGTTATCCAGAAAGCTCAGAATTACAGAATGGTCATCTGCCATAGACGCCATTATAATCAAATAATCCAGATGTTTAAAATTGATTTCCCTTTTCTCTGTAATAATAAAACAGTATATTGTACTCCATCCAAACTAAGATATACAGTAATTAATCCTTATTGGAAGCAAAACCAGCCTATTGGGTTTATTTAATGTTTACATGATTTTTTAAAGCTGCCGAATTGCCATTTCAGCCTATGGGGGACCTCCTAGAGCCAGTCCTGAAATTTTTTCCTGAGAATTTGAAGGATCTTTTTGAAAATCATTAAAACCGTTCGAATCGAACGATGCATCCGAACGATTTTAATTTGATCTAAAACTGACCTGTCCATTTTCAATCGACAATGCCTTTAAAAAAATTTGATGGTCGAATTTCAAAGTTTTGTAACTTCGAAATTCAACCATTAGTCAATCTGCCCCGTTGTGTATAAAACCTTTGTATATGTGATCATATTTTACCATTTTAAAATAACATATTATGCACATATATATATTCAGGTTCTTGAAGCTACACAGACAGGCAGTTTACAGGGGTGCCAGGCTTGTTTAAAACCAACAAACTGCAACATAGATTATGAAGAACTATTGACTCAGAACGAGATTCTCAAGGAGCAGGTAAGATAACATGAAGTCATGTAAAATAAATAAAATATAAAATAAGATAATGAGTAAGGGTTGGGGCAGACAGGTAGATTTAGTCGCTTGGCGTTTAATCGCCTTTTCGGTGATGCGACAATTTCCCCGAACTGCCTGCTCCCTTCCGCCACCTGTTTGTATGAAAAAACGACATCGCCAATGCAGTCGTGGCGCTATGATTTCTGGAAGTTGTCTAACGAGGAAACTTGTGCGATTCCGGAAATCGAAGCGCCGCAAGTGCATTGGCGCTGGCGTTTTTTCATACAAACAGGCGGCGCGAAGGGAGCAGGGAGATCGGGGAGATTGTTGCATTGCAGAAGAGTAGTGATGGGCGAATCTCGTTTTTGACGTGCAGCGTGTCAATCGCAGCGCGTCGCGTCGTTTTTGACGCGCAACTCGTTTTTTTTTCGCTGGAGAATTTTTGCGGGCGTTTCGCGGATTTATTCGCCAGCGGGAATTCGCCGTGAATTCGCCCCTGGCGAATAAATTCACCCATCACTACAGAAGAGGCAATTAATCGCCAAGCAACTAAATCTCTGTGAATCTCCCTGTCTGCCCCAACCCTAAGCTTTATTATTGTAGTACATTTATGCTAACACCTCATTTATATCCTAATTTATCTCATTTTTTTATATAAAAAACCCCACAACCAAATTCTCATACAGGTATGGGATCCATTATATGGAAACCTGTTATCCAGAAAGCTCTGACTTACGGAAAGGCCGTCTCTCATAGATTTCATTTTATCAAACCAATCGAACTTTTTAAAAACGATTTCCTTTTTCTCTGTAATAATAAAACAGTAGCTTGTACTTGATATCGACTTAGGTAAACTTAATCCTTATTGGAAGCAAAACCAGCTTATAGGATGTGTTTAATGTTTGCATGATATTTTAGCAGACTATGGAGATCCAAATTACAGAAAGATCCAGAAAACCCCAGCTACAGAGCATTGTGGATGACAGGTCCCATACCTGTACCCAATTTTACCATGTTTAATCGGTTTGGCTAAGAATTCCATAAAATTGAGAACTTTTGAAAACTGAATCGAGCAAATCACTCAAATTTTTTCTAAATTTTTTTCCTGATAAGCCCCAATTTTTTAAATATTTGCCCGAAAATTCCGGAATGGCAGGATTTTCAGGCTAATTCTAACTCAGACCACAAACTTCCAAATAGGATAGGGACCTCTGCCATTGACTTATACACAACCCCGTCGGGTTTAACAAAATTTAAAAAATTTAAAAAAAACACTGAAAAATTTGAGTTTTGCCCCGAAAAGCCCGGGTTTAGTAAGTAACCCCCACAGTATATCACTAGCTTGATTTAAGGTTTACTTAATAATAACTCCTGGCTTTATGAGCACCAGGAAATATCCAGGGATAAACACAGTAGTGAATATCACATATATATTTTAGAGCACCACCATATTGTGCAGCTGCAAAACTGCAGAAAAATTAGCAAAATATAGCCAAATGTATTTAAGTCAATAGGCAAGTCATTCTTATAATGCTGCTGGCATTTTTTTCTGGCACAAAAAACATAATTTTTTTCTGGGGAAACAAAATGCTTTGCAAAACTAATACCCCCCGCTGGCATTTTTTCTTGTCTTGTTTCCCATGCAGAAAAAACATAGAGGAGGTAAAGAAACCCCCCCAACATATGTGATTCAGTTCCATTTGACCTTATCTGGCACACATAGCAGTCAGAAAAATGTTCCCTAAATCAGTATATTCATGGCATAAATCATTTTTATGAATAGCATTATTATATACTGTATTATTACTATTATTATAAATACCATCCATTTATAAGCACAAACATATTTCCCAGCACTATACAATAGATCCTAGTTGGTGTTACGGTTTTCAAGTTGTAAAAGATTCAGTACTACTGATGTTTAGTTTGATGTATGGGAATTCATGTGTGCCTTTACTGTAAAATTACAGATTAGCTATAGCCCTTGAAATACATTCAAGATGTGGCCTACTTTTTATCTTTTCTAGATTAAAATATATGAAGAAGACTTTAAACGAGAAAGAGCTGATAGAGAAAGAATAAGTGAAGAGAAGGGGGAACTACAGCAACTAAATCAGCAGCTACTGTCCCAGTTCAGCAAAATAAGCACTGAGGTATGGAAAAAAATAAACCAGCCAGAACATATACTGCAGCAGGCAATAATAGAACAGGACAATATGGCCATCCAAGCATAAAGCCACATGATAGAAGTTGGTGGACAGAGTCAGCCATTTATTGGTGCATGTATGGTGCCAGCAGATGGGCCTGAATGGTTGATATCAGGCCAGAAATCAGGCAGCTATTGATAGGCAAGATTTCATTTTCCCAGCAGATCAAAGACCACAGAGGGCCAAACGATCAGATCAGTCCAATGTTGCCCACCTCAAGGTGGCCATACTGGTGAAAGATCTGCTCGTTTGGAGACTTTGTCAAACAAGTGACTCTACACGTGTACGGCCAGCTTTAGCACAGAATTCTAAGGAATCTGCCTCTTTGTGCCCAGCAGGTCTGAATTACACCTAAATCTACAGGTAATAACCTTAAAGGGATACTGTCAAAAATGTTTTTCTTTTCAAAATGCAACTCCAGCAGAATTCTGCACTGAAATCCATTTCTCAAAAGAGCAAACAGATTTTTTTATATTTCATTTTGAAATCTGACATGGGGCTAGACACATTGTCAATTTCCCAGCTGCCCCAAGTCATATGACTTGTGCTCTGATAAACTTCAATCACTCTTTATGCAAGTTTGAATGATATCACCCCCTCCCTTTTCCCACTGCAGCCTAACAACAGAACAATGAGAAGGTAACCAGATAACAGCTCCCTAACACAAGATAACATTTGCCTGGTAGATCTCAGTAGTAAAAACCCATGTCCCACTGTGTTCCATTCGTTTACATTGAAAAAGGAAAAACAACAGCCTGCCAGAAAGCAGTTCCCTCCTCATGTGCTGGCACAAGTCATATGACCAGGGGCAGCTGGGAAATTGACAATATGTCTAGCTCCATGTCAGAATTCAAAACTGAATATTAAAAAAATCTGTTTGCTCTTTTGAGAATTGGATTTCAGCACAGAAGTCTGCCTGAGAAGCACTATTAACTGATGCGTTTAAAAAAAAAACATGTTTTCCCATGACAGTATCCCTTTAACAGAAATAAAGTATAGTATTTCTTCTTGTAAAGTAGAAGTCCTAAAACCATTAGACCTGAGATATAATTGGTATTATGTGTGTGCTGTGAGTGCATGTGAGTTTGTGTGTGTGTGGAGGGGGAGCAGTTGGGTGTGCATAAGGCTTTAAAAATAGCAATAAATATGGAATGGTGGGCTGTAATTAAGACACAATAACACAGACTGTAAAATAAATCTCTAGTTATAGAAATTTCTGGCAGCAATTCAAAATTCCAAGATTCACATAAAGTCCTTGGTCTTTTGTGTTAATTAGCATTATTGTCTTGAATTCCAATGGCTTCCTTTCCTGCCTGCTTTAAAGATTCCCTTTGAGAATCATTATAGCAAGGTTCTTTATGGAGTAACGGGCCTGTGAGAAATGACTTCCTAAATAAACTCACCAACACTGAACAACTTCCACCCAATGCACCGCAAGTCACAATGGGCTATACAACAGCATCCCTTACAATGATGGGATGAACGCATGCCAAACATTCCTTACAGCTTCCCAGGATGATAAAAATAGGGCCGAGCTTGTTACAGAACTGATTTCTTTCATATGCACACACACAGCTCTTTGACATTTAATGAGGACCTTTACCTTCAACTGATTGGAATGATAATAAATCACCACATTATTCAATTTATAAGGGCAGGCCATACCGAGAGCTTCCAAAACATTCTCTCTCTCGCTCAATGTATATATATATATATATATATATATATATATATATATATAATTTTTTGTATTATTATTATTATATGATGTGTACTGAACTATATATTATATATATATATATATATATGTGTGTATATATAATTATATATATTATCATACAGTACAACATACTGCACATGGCTAACATGCAAAATGAGTCTGTGCTCTCAAGAGCTTACATTCCAATTTGATGTCTGGATGGTGAAGCAATCTGTTAGATGAATAATAATAATAATAACTCTTCATCAGTCCTTAGCACAATGCTTGTTTGATTTTTTCAGTACAAGCTCCCTATGGAGGTCAAACCTTTGGTCAATGCATAGCATCCCCAATTCACTTGTATGACAATAATTTTTTTTTGTTTTCTAAACTGATTTCTTTAATTTTTAACAAATTTGGTTAATGTGCCTTATATTGTTATACATATTGTTATATTTCACATACAAGAAGCATTTTTGCAGTTTAATTTGAATGCAGAAATATTATAGAAAATACATATCAATTGTGCATATTGTTTTGCTGCTAGAGAACTCTAAAACACAGATATAATTTGGCCTTATTAAAGTATATATTTAGTCAGAATACTATGGTTAATGTATTTCTCCTCTCTTTCCAGAAAAAAGAAATGACACATAATAACCAAAGACATCATGTCCAGTCTCAGTTGTGTTGTTCACCTACTGGGAAATATGGAAACCTTGAGAACTTGGCACAGAATAAAGACTGTGTAAAGAAATCATACCATGAGCCCCACAAAAGGCATTATCTTCATCACAAAACACATGTTGTAAGTAGACTTGTGTTCTCTAAATTATTGGTATAACTAAAATTTGGCCATGGTTTCCCTGATCCGTTTCAAGCAGACAAATATCCCTTTTCCCCATGCCTTCCAAACAGCTAACAGCCCATATATTATCAGTAATGTTCCATATTGTAGTAATGACGGTTCCATATTGTAACACACTTTTCTTAGTATAACTACGGGTTCAGTTCAGGGAATTCCTAAGCAAGGAAACCCATTTTGAGAGGGATTCCTGGCTTTTTGTCATGCTTATGAGGGGAGTTAAAAGGCTTTGGCTCCACCAAGTTCTGATGCTATCAACCCAATGATCAATAGTGATCTTTTTCTACAGAGCTGATGACGGCAGATGGTAAAGCACTAAACTTCCGTTTATGAAAGTATAATTTTTTTCTTTACCCATCCCCATTCTTTTCTACAGGGTGCTGAAACATAGGAATGGCAATCTTAGTGCGGGTAATTAAATAATTAAACAATGGTGTGTGGCTCTGCTCTTAGGAGAACTAAACCCTAAAAATTAATTGGGCTAAAATGCCATGTTTTACATACTGAACTTATTGCACCAGTCTAAAGTTTCAGCTTGTCAATAGCAGCAATGATCCAGAACTTCAAACTTGTCACGGGGGGGGGGGTCACCATCTTGTCTGCGATACTCACATGCTTAAGGTGGCCATAGACGCAGAGATCTGCTTGTTTGGTGATGTTGAAGTGGGCAATATCGGGCTGATCCGATCGTGGGCCCTAGGGCCCAACGATCGGATCATAATGCATCCGAAACGAATGGTCGGATCGCAGCACTGCATTCACTCGCTGATGCGGCTGCGATCTGACAAGGTTTTTTTAACCTGCCCGATCGAGATCTGGCTGATTTTCGGCCAGATATTGATCGGGGTAGCCCGTCGGATGGCCCCACACACTGGCCGATAAGCTGCCGACTTGGTCTGTCAGCAGCTTTTATGGGCCCTTGTATGGGGGCCTTTAGTGGGCTCTGAGCAGCTGTTGAGAAGCTAAGCTTAGGGGTCATCACAAATTATCCAGCAGAAAATGAGGTTTGTCTGTAATATAAGCTGATGCTACAGGGCTGGTTTCTGTGCTGCCATGTAGTAGCTATCTGTATTAATGACTAATCAGCCTTATATTGTGACATTTCTATTCTATGTGTACTGTATATTGTGAGTGGGTCCCTAAGCTCAGTAAGTGACAGCAGCACAGAGCATGTGAATCAGTGAATCAGCAGAAAAGAACATGGGGAGCTACTGGGGCATCTTTGGAGACACAGATCTTTACTGCTAAAGGGCTGTGGTTGCCTCGGGCTGGTACAGAAGCACAATACATCACGTACAACATTTCTAGCTACTTCTTTATTTAGACTTTCCTTTAAGCAAAAAAATCATGGGTCAAATTTACAGACAAAAGTTATACAGTGGTCTCATCCCATGGAATTCCCAGTCCTAAGGTTACCACCAGTCGTTTAAAGAAGTATAAGATAAATTCAGAAATGGAAAAGACCCACTACTAGTGAAGCACTAGCCCAAGTAACTTTATTTGAACATGCATTAGCCTAACACCTAATAGGGTTGCCACCTGGCCGGTATTTTACCGGCCTGGCCAGTATTTTTGATGGTTGATCCCAATGTTATTAATAGGAAAAAAAAGATAATGATGAATGTGGTTTTTAAGCTATTAAAACATGAAAAGAATTGTTATGTATTATATAAATAAGATTTAACTGTAATATCTGGAATACCATCCTTTCAGCCTTATACCTTTGTCCTACTCAGAGTCATTGCAGGGATCGTCAACCTGCTATCCCCCAGCTGTTCTCGAACGCCAATTCCCAGGAGCTCCCAGAATCCCTTCACAGCTGAAACCAACAGACAATCAATTGTATAACTATATTCAGATAGGAAGGAACTAAAAGCCTTCATTGCTGTTAAGCTCCCGACAGACTAAAGGGGTCATACTTCCCCTCTCACTCTTCAGCCTGGCCGCTCTAACCATTCCTGTCATGCTGCCAAAGCGACAAAACTGCTGTTATTACAAAGGATTACCTTTCATCCATTACAAACATTCATACGGGGTGACACAGTAAAAATATTGAATAATTGTGTTAGCTCAGCCGTAAAAAAATATTGCTTACTGAAAGCAAAATAGTATTGGTAAGGATTATATTAGATCTTAGAACGTCCTCAACAGTTTTATTACAAATTGATTTATGTTATTCAATTGGTCGGGGGGAAAAATCGAGGGCTTTGGAGAATTTATTAATCAAGCGAGTTTTATTGTAAAGAAGGAAGTCACGGATTTCTTTAATATAAAGCCTGGTTATTTTAGAGGTGTCAGGCAACCGATTTTGTCAGCCAGTTTATGAACAGGGCTTAGGCACATTTTATTATCTACACCTAAATAGGACATAATTGGTCCTACCATCATTTATCCACATACACACAGAGACATATATCATATATATATATATATATATATATATATATATATATACGGTAAATAAATATATTTTATATCTACATTATATATTATGATATATTTAGTCAAATTAACATTATTGTAATTATTCTTTTTCTATGTTTTATTTCCCCCCTCTATTCCTATGTCTGTGTTTTGTTTGAAAGTCCATCTCATTCTCACTGTTCCTGTGACTCCCACAATGTTAATTAATTGTTCCAATATGTGTGTTGTGGATAGCAACTTGTGGTATATATAAAATGTTTATGATGGGTACACACAGCCAAGGCCCGTCCCATGGGAAAATAAGGAAACGACCCAAGGAGCTATAACAGTGAATGAGCCAAGCCAAGAAGGATTCAGCTAAATTACTTCTGTACGGCAAAAAAAAAAAAAAAGCCTCTTAGTATGTTTATATTTTAAGCTTGCTGCTGAGTTTGTGTTTGAAGTGTTCATGAAGTCCATATTGTTGTAATAAGGTTTTATTATTTTGTGTAGCCAGATTACCAGTGGTATGTTCCAGACCAGCTTCCTCCAGATGTGCAGCAGAAGGAGAATGGTAAGAAAGCAGCTGTGCTAAACACCCTTTTCAACTTTGCATGCCTTGATAGAGACTTTTTTTTAAGGAAGATTCATATAATAAGCCACAAACTTCACTGGGATTTTATTGTGAGCCGTATGCATTGTGTTGTCATTGAGCTTGATTGTCACAGAGTAGACCAGAGAAGCCATATTTGCAACTCTTGATTAATTGTTTCAAACATTTCCTATGCATTCTAATTTAAGAAATAGAGGTCTACAGCTCATGGCATCTATATCATTTTTGTCATATTACAGTCTTGGAATTTAACAGTTGACAGTTCTTTCTCTTTAAAGGGATCCTGTCATGGGAAAAAAAAAAATTTCAAAATGCATCAGTTAATAGTGCTATTCCAGAAGAATTCTGCTTTGAAATCCATTTCTCAAAAGAGCAAACAGATTTTTTTATATTTCATTTTGAAATCTGACATAGGGCTAGACATTTTGTCAATTTCCCAGCTGCCCCAAGTCATGTGACTTGTTCTCTGATAGACTTCAATCACTCTTTACTGCTGTACTGCAAGTTGGAGTGGTATCACCCTTTCCCCCACCCAGCAGCCTAACAAAAGAATGAAAAGGTAACTAGTTAACAGCTCCTTAACACAAGATAACAGCTGCCTGGTAGATCTAAGAACAGCACTCAATAGTAAAACTCATGTCCCACTGCTTACTATTCAGTTACATTGAGAAGGAAAAACAACAGCCTGCCAGAAAGTCACATGACTGGGGCAGCTGGGAAATTGACAAAATGGCTAGCCCCATGTCAGATTTCAAAGCTGAATATAAAAAAAAATCAGTTTGCTCTTTTGAAAAATGGATTTCAGTGCAGAAGTCTACTGGAGCAGCACTATTAACTGATGCGTTTCCCTTTAATGCTTTAAAGTGCAATTAAACAAGTATTGCTTAAAGTACAACAAAATTATATAATAACAATGGCAAATGGCAACGACAGCTGACATGGTTTGCCCCTGCTCGAGCATAATGAAAGCAAGCATTAAATTGGTTGCTGTGGGTTACTGGTGCAGGGCAACACTCATACTGACCACTTTCCTTGTTATGTACCTGTATGTACAGGTATGAGACCCAGTAATGGAACCTGGTGTGGAAGGGCCCTGCTGCGGGCCTTGCAACTGGGCCCCCTCCCTCACCCTTGTCCGTGCATAATTTCTATGCCACTGCAGCCGACTCCAGTGGGCGCAATCTGCCGGAAGGGCCCTGCGGGGGTGCAGGCCCTGGCCCAATTGCACCCCCTGCTCCCCCGGTAGTTATGCCCCTGATGAGACATGTTATCCAGAATGCCCGAGACCTGTGGTTTTCCAGATAACGGATATTTCCGTATTGTGGATCTTCATTCCTTATGTCTACTAGAAAATCATGTAAATATTAAATAAACCCAATAGGCTGGTTTTACTTCCAATAAGGATTAATTATATCTTAGTTTGGCTCAATTACAAGCTACTGTTTTATTATTACAGAGAAAAAGGAAATCATTTGTTTAAAAGTTTGATGATTTTATTCTAATAAAGTCTATGGGAGACTGCCTTTCTGTAATTCAGAGCTTTCTGGATAACGGATCCCATACCTGTATATTTTTTTTTTATTTGTATAGTGCCTCTTATGTATGCAGCTCAGCACTGATCATCTTTAGTGATGGGCGAATCTCCCGAGATTCGCTTCGCCGCAACGGCGAAAAATTCGCGAAACGAGTCGCAGGACGATTTTGTCGCGCGTCGCGTCAATTTTGTCGCGCGTCTGTCGCGCGTCGCGTCATTTTCGGCGCGCGTCGCGTCGTTTTCGGCGAGCGTCGCGTCGTTTTCGGCGCGCGTCGCGTCGTTTTCGGCGCGTTGCGTCAAAAACGCCGCGCGACTCGTTTTCAGCGAATTTTCGCCAAGCGAAATTTCGCTGGTGATTCGCGAATTTATTCGCCAGCGGCGAATCACAGGAAATCGACGCGAATTCGACCTAGGCGAATAAATTCGCCCATCACTAATCATCTTGAAATACAAGCATTACAATAATGCATTTAATATAGACAGTGGATAAAGTTATGACGTATAGCTTATCATTTACTCAGGATTCTGTTTTAGCATATTGTATTTGCATTAATAGACCTGAGTACAAGCTGCCATATTGCTTACCTCTATTGGAAGATTCTGCAACATTGACCCAAATGGTAATAAAACACAGCTATTTTGCTGTTTTTGTTCAAGAAAATCAACTTTCTAAGAAACAATTACAAGGCAGCACTGGAGCATTTTGAAAAAATAGAAATATTAGAAAAGGGAATGCTGTTTGTATGCAAAAGCTTCTGTATGCACTTCAATTGAATAGTAAAACTATGTAAAGCATGAAAAAAAAAGAGTCTTATTTAAGGCTATCGCAAATGAAGCATTTCAGTCGCCACATAGGGGCAGATTTACTAAGGGTCGAATTCGAGGGTTAAAAAAACCCTCAAATTCGACCATCCAATTTTAAGGGAATTAAAATCCTTCGAATTCAAATATCATATTTGAAGGATTTTACCGCAATTCAATAGATCAAGCGATCGAATAGTAAATTTTCGATCGAACGATAAAATTGTTCAAATCGCACAATTTTAACCATTTGATCGATTTTTTTTATTCGATCAAAAATATTTAAAACCAATTCGGTAGGTTTAATCTGGTGAACTAGGCAGTCGAATAAAACATTAAAGGACAGGTCATTCGACTGTCGAATATTCTAATAGATTTTTATTCAAATCATTCGATTAGATCGAATTTTCAAAATTTGATGGTCGAAAATTCTAATCTTTTTGAAAATGTTATCAAATTTCGAATCATTTGATAAATCTGCCCCTAACTGCCCATTAAAGGAAAAAGAGGAATGCAGCACATAACCTGGTAACAAAAAGAGTGGGGAAGGGGAAAGAGTTGTCAGAAAATAAAAGAGGTGAGAGTGAAAGAAAGAATGGGGAAGAAATATGCCCCTTTGATTCCCTTGATTTGGGTATTGTGCATGTGATGTAGGATAATCTTCGAAAAGCAAAATATGACAAACTAACCCAAAAACATGGCTTAAAAGCATAAGTTCCTAATGTCCTGTTGTAGAAAACCTCCTCACTGCTTCATTACTGTTACACGTTCAAGGGATATGTTGTTTATCTCAACTAGGGTTGCCACCCAGCCAGTATTTTACTGGCCTAGCTGGTAAAATACCTGCAAGGGCCGGGGCTCGTATTACAAATTTACCGGCAGTGCAGTTGCCGGTAATTTGTAATACCCTTGCAAAAAGGCCTTGGCCGTTCACTTTAAAAGTATTTGTTCCCCGATGCTGCGGTGGCTCCGCCCCCTTAAGCATCATGACACGCCCCTTGTGAGTGTAATTTCCATGGCCACGCCCCTTTTATGTTGCTCCCAGGCCCTTTTTTTCCGCCCCCCCCCAGCACTAGTCGGTATTTTTTTTTTTTTTTTTTTAAAGGTGGCATCCCTAATCTGAACCCATATATTTTGCAATGCTCTTGGACACTTGGGGACACTCTTCTTGTATTTATGTATTCCGCAGCTTGAAGTATCTTAGCAGAAAAGCTAAAAACAAATCAATAATCAATTTATTAGAAATATGTAAAAACTATGTTTTTGTTTTATTCATTTCAGAAGCAGAACTCTACTGAAATAATTGAAGACCTTGCTATGGAACACCCTTGCCTTACCTGGAAGTAAATAAAACCATTTGAGATTGGTGGGACCTTGTTGGCTCTGATAAGATTGCCTTTTTTATTCATTGTTACATCAGTTCCAGTGATATTATGGTAGTTATTTATCAAAGGTCGATTTATACCTCAAATTAACTTAAATGAACACACAGCTAAAATTTTAATTTAAGAAAAAACTCCAATTGGACAAACTCAATTAAGTGAGTTTGGGGTAAAACTCTAAATGATTTTTTTTTTTCGGCAGGAAAAGAACTTGAATTATTGGATGGCTTTTTTGGGGTTGAATGGCTTTTTAGCAAGTGAGGGAATACAGGGTTGTGGAAGATAGCTCATAGTACAGGTTGATCCAGGGACTAGTCCGATTGCCATTTTAGAGTCAGGAAGGATTTCTTTCCCCTTCTGAGGCAAATTGGAGAGACTTCAGATGTGGTTTTTGCCTTCCTCTGGACCAACTGGCAGTTGGGCAGGTTAAAATAGAGTTCAAAGGTTGAACTTGATGGATGTGTGTCTTTTTTCAACCCACCTTACTATGAATTGCTTGAATCATTCCAGTTTTTGGGCAAAACCCTCCAAAATAAACTTGAACATCATGAAGGCTGTTAGCATCTTAATATGGCTCAAGGGACCTCTGTCATTGACTTCTACATGACCTTGACAGGTTTTAGATGAATTCAAGCTATTTCCAAGGTTGAGGGTGTAATAAATCTGGAAAAAAATCCAAGTTTTTTTAAAAAAACTCAAGTCTAACCCAAAATAGAGTTTAGATTAAAAAAACTCGAAATTTTCTTGGAAAACACAACTCGAACCTTATAAATCTGACCCTATATGTGTTAGAAGCAATATAATGTATATTCCTATGGATCAATTGTACAGAGTGAGACAAAATATAATTTCTAAGGTTCAAAGACTTAATGGCTGCCAATTCAAACAAATGGTGTATGTGAATTGCACTTTTGGTCAAGACTTCATACTCAGTTTATTCCAGCACAGTTACATGTAGGAGATATAGTCTATATTCTTTTCCAAGACTCAGTCCTTACATCACACTGACCACATGCAGATCACCATCTGCTCAATCCTGCAGCTCTGAGCCTTTTAACTCAATATGACATTGTTGTAAACCGCATTTTCCGATTGATATTACATGAAAACCATCCATATTTTGGGAGAAAATAAGCTAATTGTCTCTTTTTCCATATTATGTTTTTTTTTTTGCATTTCGACCATTATGTAATTGCTGAAGTTGGTTGCTGCATGGTGGAGTTATTTATACAGGGTTTATATTCTTCAAGCTTATCATGCGTTCTGAACTAATAAAATCATTTTGGAACAAATTCGTCTATAACTCTTTTTAATGGAACTGAAATAGTATGAAGATTTTAAAACTCTAACAAGCAGAGCAAGCTGTCCCACTAAGACAATTGTTTTCAATAAATAAAAAAAACATTAGTTCTCATAATCTCAAAATAGCCAAAGGGTAAAGAAAATATATCTGGGGCGTCTAAAAAAACCAAAATCCCAGATGGAAGAAAACAAAGTGTATTTTCAGTATGAAGCAATGTTATTTTGGAGCTCTAAACATTCCGTTTGTGCAAGTAGACAGTTCTCTTTCAGAGCTGAGTCATTCTACCACCTGAGACCCTTAGGGCTCCTACACACGGGCGTTTTTACCTGCGCTCCCCTGCGTTGCGTTTTGCTGCGTTCAAACGCAGGGGAGCGCAGGTATAGACGCACTCAATTATTTTCAATGGGGCTGTACTCACACGAACGCATGTAAGCGCAGAACGCAGGAAAAATGCAGCATGTTGCGTCTGAATCTGCGTTCGGCGCTTACACGCGTCTCGTGGGTACAACCTCATTGAACAAAATGAGGTGCGTCTAGACCTGCGCTCCCCTGCGGCTGAACGCAGCCAAAAGCAACGCAGGGGAGCGCAGGTCAAAAACGCCTGTGTGTAGGAGCCCTTACACTGCTGTCCTACATACTGGCTGGCCCACACCTATATCATGGGCAGTGTTTCCTACTAGACTTACCCATGGATAACTTAAACACACACTCCTCGGCAGATGAAAATTCAGTTGTTAGAAATTGGATAGGATAAAAAGGATAAACAATAGAAAAGACCAAAAGACAAAAAAAATGTGCCAAATGAATACCCTGACAATAGAACATGGGAAAGTAATTGAATGGCAGCACAGGTAATAACTAGGGATGCACCGAATCCAGGATTCAGCCTTTTTCAGCAGGATTCCGAATCAGCCAAATCCTTGTGCCTGGCCGAACCAAATCCTAATTTGTAAATCAGGGTCAGGAAGGTACAGTAAATCACATGACTTTATGCCACAAAACAAGGAAGTAAAAAAACTGTTTCCCCACTTTTTCCCTTTCCTGACCATAATTTTGCAATTGCAAATTATGATTCGGTTTGGTATTCGCCCCAAATCTTTCACAAGGGATTCAGGGATTCGGCCGAGTCCCAAATAATAGATTCGTTGCATCCCTAATAATAACTGTGTCAGTGCTGGCACTTTTTAGGGGACTTTGCCCTGGAAACACTAGTGGTAATGTTGAGGTATATCTGTTCAACACAAAGAGGCAAGGGTGACTTGAATTCATTTTAGGAGTTTTGGTGCCAATCATACAACAGACTACATACCTCAGATCCACCCCATATACCATATTCCTAATTGATAGTTTCTTCTCATCCTTAATAAACACACTATCCCCCATATGCAATTAAAGATAGTAAGTTTGCCCAGGAGCAGTAACCCATAGCATCCAATAAGATTTGCTTTTAAACAGGTGACCAGTATATTCTACCTACTGATTGGTTGCCATAGGTTACTGCTCCTGGGCAAACTTAGCACCTTTTATTACATTATACCCCTATGAGTTACGTGCGGTCAATGAGTCCATGGAAAAATTATGGTTTTGCTGCATTTACTTACCAGCTGATATAATGTGTTGAGCCAGTATCATGCAGAATATTGCTTTTTGTCTTAGCATTTTTCTAAAGGAATTTAGCCATTAAAACATAACTGCACTATAGCCTTTCCAAGCTAGACATCAAGTCTCTTCTTAAATTCTTAAATGTCCACTGCATCCATTGGCAAGTAACACAGACTATATACAGTATATTCAGGCTGAGAAATTCTGCATATTGCTTGACTTGGAATGAAAAAAAATCACACAAAACGTTAGAGTCGTTATAGTGTGCTGCCCCCACCAAAAATCTTTTTGGGCCTACTTGGCCCAAACTCCACCAGCTCATCCATTTGTGTCTCCTGCTCCCCGGCCACTCACATTGGGTAGGTAAGATTGCAGTTGGGGAGGGGGGGATTTCTTACGGCTACAGAAGAAGCAGACTCTGCTGTCCCCTGGGCCCCCTGATTGCGGGTTCTGGTTCCTATAAATGATTAGCCTAATGTTACTTTACGGGAAGCATTAAATAGCAAAATTATGAAAGCTGTATGGGGAAACTCTACAGATAAAGCAGGCAGGTAATAAATTAGTAGGCTTAATATTAGCCGTAGCAGAAAGAGAAACTACATCCATCACCGCCATAATAATTATTTATTTGAACATTGTTTTCCCACACAATAGTGTTTTTTTTTTTTTAGGAATAAAGTATTCATTGAACAGAAACAGAAACCGTTCCATAGATACAGATATATTTAGTGCACATAAAGAAACGCATCTCATGCTTTCATCCAAAAATTGAATACGGACAGTTATTTAGTGTGGCAGTGCAAATTTACTGTTGTAACGTGCTCCCCCAGAATTCCCATGAGAGGAAGCATCTGTAATGTCAGCGCATCAACAGAGGAGCCTGGGAAAGCTCAGGAGGATAACGGCAATAATCTCACAGGTTCTTGTATCTCTGCTGTGCTATGGCAACCTTCAATAATAACATCATGCAACGTCTGAGAAACAGAATTTGCACAACTGCCAGCAGAGCAAATGCTCCCATAGCCGCGTTTAGTCTCACATCCCAGATCATAGGCTGAGGCTTCTTGATATCACTATCACAGCTAATGCTTCTATTTCGAGACAATATACGCACATTGCTATCGGTATAAAGAAGTAGTTGTGAAGGTTAGGGCTGCTTCTCTCACTTCTAAGAAAGAAAATATAATTAGCTGCATTACATTTGTAATTATGAGACACTGGAGTGTAACACTATTTGGTCCGGGTTCCTGCTGCTCCCCATAAGATACACATTATATACAAGTCTCAGGTGGGCCCTCACTGGAACTTCTTCATTGCTGAACTTCACAACCGACAGGATACAATAACCTAAATTCTCAGATTTTAATGACCAAGTAGCATTTGCTCTATAGTTGTCTAGTGCCAAAGAACAACCCAGCGTAGTGGAACCCTGTAGGGGTGTTTCTATCCCTGTCCTTATATACTAGCTACCTTTAAAGGAATTGTTCAGTATAAAAGTAAAAACTGGGTAAATAGATAGGCTGTGCAAACATGTTTTCAATATAGTTAGTTAGGCAAAAATGTAATGTATGACAGCTGGAGTGACTGCAAGTCTAACCTAATAGAACAGAACACTACTTCTTGCTTTTCAGCTCTCTTTTGTTTACACTGACTGGTTACCCTGGTTACCAGACAGTAACCAATCAATAACTTGAGGGAGGGCCACATGGGTCATAACTGTTGCTTTTGAATCTGAGCTGAATGGTGAGGCTCAATTGCAAACTCACAGAACAGTTATGTCCCATGTGGCCCCCCCTCAAGTCGCTCACTAACTCAAAGTTAAAGAGCTGAAAAGCAGGATGTTGTGTTCCACTCACTCCAGTTTTTATACATTACATTTTTGGCTAACTAACTATATTAGAAACATTTTTTATTTTGCACAGTCTATCTATTTACCCAGTTTTTATTTTTACCCTGAACTGTTCCTTTAAATTAACCTTTAGTATGATGTAGAGAGTGATATTCTGAGACAATTGGCAAAGTTAACTTAAAGGTGAACTACTGCTGCCAATGAGAAGTATATCAACACTATGTTAGTCATATTGTTGTTATCACATGGTGATTATTGTTATGTTTTGAATTATAACACAGTTCATTATACTTTAATCAAACATGAGAATGGAGTACATACCATACCATATGCTTTTTTTTAATTTGAGGATTCTTTGTTTATGAATTTTTAACTTATTGGGTACAGAAAGGAAAAGGGGTAGGGGGTAGTGGCAAGTAAGTGTGTATGTTATGTCCATGCATCATTTGTATATATCATCACAATAAAGCACACAATTCAATATATACAGTATAGAATAAGGAGAGAGCAATATGGTCTCAACTTTCTACGCAACAGCATAACAAATGAAAAACAGTAAGTTTATCAAAAGGATACTGGAAATTGACCAAGGACATTAATTTTTCAATAGTATGGGGGGGTTAATAAAGGCCTTAAAGGAGAACTAAAGCTTAACTAAAGAAGTAGACTAGAAATGTTGTACATTATGTTTTGGGCTTCTGTACCAGCCCAAGGCCGTGTCTCCAAAGATGCCCCAGTAGCTCCCCATCTTTTTTTCTGCTGATTCACTGCACATGCTCTGTGCTGCTGTCACTTACTGAGCTTAGAGACTGACTCAAAATATATAGTACACATAGAATAGAAATGTCACAATATAAGGCTGATTAGTAGTGATGGGCGAATCTCACCTGTTTCGCTTCGCTGAAAAATTTGCGAATTTCCGGCGAAATTCTCTAATTGGCGGAAAAATTCGTGAAACGAGTCGCACATCGTTTTTGACGCGCGTCACGTCATTTTCGCCGCGTGTCGCGTCGTTTTTGACGCGTCGCGTCAAAAACTACGCACAACTCTTTTTTTTTGGCGAATTTTTGCTGCCGAATTTGTGCTGGCGTTTCGCGAATTTATTCGCCAACGGCGAATCGCGGGAATTCGCCACGAATTCGCCCCTGGCGAATAAATTCGCCCATCACTACTGATTAGTAATGAATACAGATTACACCATGGCAGCAGCTTATATTACAAGCCAACCTCATTTTCTGTTTGGTAATTAGTGACAACCCCTAAGCTTAGCTTCTCAACAGCTGCACAGAGCCCACTGAGCATGTGAGTGTTGCAGACACTTTCCAAGATGGTGACCCCCCCTGTGACAAGGTTGAAGTCCTAGATCATTGCTGCTATTGACAAGCTGAAACTTTAGGCTGGTGCAATAATTTCATTATAGTATATATGGCATGTTTAGCCATATTCCTTTTAGGCTTTAGTTTTCCTTTAAAGAGTTGGGTTGTATTTTAATACTTGTTTAGTTTGAGTAAGTCTATTCAGTGATACCATATTTGCCATTATTTCATGTTTTGCCATGTATTGTATGGTAGCTATTAATTCCTTCATTGCCCTGGTTTCCTCTAGGAGGAGGGTCCAGTTTTGGATAGTTGGGGGATGTATCCTTAAATTTTTTTGGAGTCATAGCTTAAGCAGCTTGTAGCATAAATAGGAGTAATTGTTAATTTATTACCATTGAGGTTTGTGGGTCATAATGGAGTATCACCTTGGGTAACATATTGGTACATTAAACCACCAAAGAAAGAGGGGCACACGACACAAAATATGCTGATAACTCACCACGTAGAACAGGTAGTCCAGGTGCACCAGCCCCAGACGCTAGGGAGTGCAGAAACCAGCAGAATACAAAAAAGGAGTATCGGGCACTCAGAAAAATTCCACAAGGACCACCAATCATGAGCCTGTGATTAAGTGCCATGGGGGGCATGAAACGCGTAGGGTAAATGGAGATATTGTTCCTTTTTTAATGAATCTACATTAAATATATTTTTAATTTTAATTCTGGCATCCCTTGTGGAATTTTCTGAGTATCCTATACCCCTTGTTTGTATGCTGCTAACCTTTTCAATTATAGTTATTATTACTTTCCAGTATACTGCAAAATACTGCAGTGGAACCAGAGGTGGTGTTGTAACACCACAGGTAGCAGTAAGTGTTTTTTTGTGTGAGGCATCTCCCGCATGTGTCTTGGGTGTTGGGAAAGTATGAGTATGATACCATTGTGCCATTAATTTATAGTTAACTTCTTGAGCTTTTATGTTGTGTATGGTTTATTTATTAAACTATTACTGGAGATCCCTCCAAGCCTAGGAAACAGAATGTTTGACAGCTGGAGCACATATCAAAATAGAACTACAATGATAAAATACTATCTAAAATAGAATCATTCCTTTATCCACTATACAAAAAAGACTGGGGCACATACTCAGGGCTGCCATTAGAAATCATGGGGCCCCGTACAACAAAATTGTTGCCCCACTCAGATCCCACCTACTCCACACCACAGTTAAAAGACCACACAGACATCAGCAATAAAAAATGTAGCCCCCCAACACACACAAGTTATAAAAAGCTATTGATGGTCAGGGCCACCTTATAAGTTAAAAAAAAAAAACATTGGCACCAGGGCCCCCCGTACAAGTAGAAATTAAAAAAAAAAAAACATTGGTGCAGGGGCCTATAGAGTATTAAAATAATACATTGGTAGCCAGGGCATTTAAAAAAAACCCACATTGGTGTTTAGTAGAATGGAACTTGTGGCTTCAGGACTTCAACTTGTGACTTTGGGTCTTTTCGCCACTTCAGGACTGCAATGTCAGCTCCTATCGTGATGTTGGGTCTTTCCGCCACTTTGGCACTTCGACTGTTTGGCACTACCGCATTCAAGCTGTTTCGAGACTTCATAAGGGAGGCACGGCTTCAGCGCTGGTAAGGACCGGTACACTTGTACCCCCTATGCCCCACTGATGGCGGTCCTGCACATACCCAAGAGGTCAATGGAACTATAACCAACTACACCATTATACAGATAGTATGAAGCTTACAAAATTCAACAAACCACATCCATCCCAAATGAATCCCAATGTTATACAAACAACTTATCAACAATGACAATACAACTAAACCCGCCCACCAACTCAGCTGGGAAAAAGAACTGGATATCAAGATACCAACATAATGTGCTTCTTTTGTGCTGGAAAACCTATATTTAAAGCCTGTAGCTCCAGTTGCAGTAACAAAGAACATGGAGACAGATTTACACAGATCAAGTGGGAATCATATTGGAGGATTCCTTGGGCTGCAGGCTCTGGAGAGCTGGGAAAGTGTTTGATTCTGGATTGTGTCTTCAAGCATACAGCCATGGTGTTGCTGCACTACAGTTTAAAGTATGTTTAAACCATTGATAAAGTACTGGTATATTCTGTGATTTGTAGATCAGCAGAAAAAAAGTTTGCTTTGTGAACCCTTTAAATGGCCCCATCCAGTTTACTGAAAAGGGCTTAGTATCATCATTATCATTTATGATATTGTGTGTAAAAAAAACCACAATCCAATGCAAAAAACATCGCTACCAGATCACCAGGCACAAACATGCAAAATATTGAATATGTATCAAATGGTGCAGTAATTACTGACCTAATATTTTTACAAGTAAGATTTTGGCAGAAATTTCCCATTGACTTGAAGGTATTACACTATAAAAAATTAACAACTGCCAAGCCCTTTACAATAATTAAATTTGTATATATATATATATATATATATATATATATATATAGGTAACAGCTCACCCTGTGGTATAAATGACCCAGGTGTGAATACCCCGAGTCCAACACTTTATTGGATGCAAAGTCAAAAAGGGATGATCATGATGATTAGTCAGAGGATAGTGTAACTCACCAAATCCGATCAATGGCTCGGGTGCAGTGCCCCAAGCCCGTAGCCCAAGCGGAAATCCAATATTCAAAAGAATGCACGCACTCCTGCAGCCAGCCGGTGAGGTAAAAAGTCAGCTTTATTCCATGAAGTTAAAAGTTAGCGTCCTAACGCGTTTCGTATCTTTCGATACGTAATCATAGGCACTGTGCCTATGATTACGTATGAAAAGATACGAAACGCGTTAGGACGCTAACTTTTAACTTCATGGAATAAAGCTGACTTTTTACCTCACCAGCTAGCTGCAGGATATTACACTATAAATATGAATATTACACTATAAAAAAATAAAGGTGTAATATAAAAATGTTAACAAGAGTCATAAAGAAAAACACATAACTTTATTTTTTTTTTTCTGCTCAAATAATATTACGCTGCTTGTAAAATAGGCGCCTGGTAACTATAGGATAGGGTTTACTAGATGGGTAATAGTTCATAATTTCCTCTGAGGCATAGAATGAAGAGTAACTCAGTTCTTGCTTTTAAATCAATAATATATGCAATGTAACTAGGCGCAGAGAGAACATTTAGCAAGCCTTTTCAAAAGCTTTTGTGACAAGTTCAGTGATTACCCAATATTTTTCTTGCCACTCCTACTGAGAAAGGGTGTATCCTAATTGCACATCCCTTCTGTCTAGACTCGGTAAAAAAGATCCTATTTCTTTACAAAGTTCACAGTTTTTGCGATCCACAGAAGAGCTTGGAAATTAGAGAGAAAGGGGGAAGGGTGGGAGACTATTATAATATATATCACACTGAAAGGAAAGAATTACCCTAAATTGCAGATGGTGAATTATTATAACTTCCCATTAGAGTTTCTAACAGAATTCTTATGCCTTTGAACACATTGTTGACAACTTCAGCTCTAGCAATTTTTTAGTTGTCACATGGACTGAGGGTGAATTCTGTCTATGGCTTCACTTTTTCTTAAACCTTTGCATTTGAAAGGAAACAAGTCATTTGTGTTTTGCAGTTGAGACTCTGTCAACTGAAACACTACAGGTGTAGGATCCATTGTTTGGAAACCAAATGATCCTGTAAGCTCTGACTTACAGGAAGGTTGTATCCCTAGACTGCATTTTAATTAATAATTCAAAATTGTAAAATATATTTCCTTTTTTTCTGTAATAATAAAACAGTACCTCATACTTGATCCCAACTACGATATAATGAATCTTTGTTGGAGGAAAAACAATTCTATTGGGATTATTAAAGGAGAAGGAAAGGTTAAAACTAAGTAAGCCTTATCATAAAGGTCCACCTAAATATACCAGTAAACCCTCAAAGTAGTGCTGCTCTGAGTCATCTGTCAAATGAAACACTGCATTTCATTCCTTCTATTATGTACACATGGGCTTTTGTATCAGACTCCCTGTCTCAGCTTAAAGGGCAAGGAAAGGCAAAGAAATAAAATCCAATTTTTTCTTTTCTTTAATGAAAAAGAAATATATCTCCATTATACTTTAATAAAAAAATGTGTACCATTTTTATAAGAAACCTGACTGTATGCAGTGAAATTAGGAAAAAAATATGAATTGTTAGACAGTCCCTAACTTCTGACTGGGAAACAATCATACTTATGAACAGCAGGGGGAGCCCCTGCCTTACTTACCAGCCATGCAGAACTCAAGCAGCTTTGTTTTTTGATAATTTATGACGATCCCTAAGCAGCACAAATCTCAGGGAGCATGTGCAGGGCCAGAGGCAGGCAAATATTTTTTAACAAAGTTACAAGATGACAGCCCCCTGTGGCCAACTTTGAAAGCATAAATAATTTTTTGATTAGGCTTGTGGTGCAGTAAGTTCATGTTTATGTTTAGTATACAAAATACAGCATTTCTAGCCTTATTCTAGTTTACACTTTCCTTGCCTTTTAAACCTCCTTGTCCTGGGCGTGAGCATGCTCAGTTTGTTCCTCTTCCCCCACTCTATCTTCTCTGCTGTAATCTGACCCCAGAGCTATGAGTGAGCAGGGAGAGACTCAGCCAAGAAGTGATGTCACACCAAGCTAATACTGCAGCTGATATCCTAAACAAACAAAGAGCTTCTAGAGATTGTTACGTATGTATGGTAAAACATTTGAAAGAATAAATATAGCATTCTAGCTTGCACTATTGCAGCTAATCTATTGGCAGAAAAATGCCTCTGTAGCTTTCCTTCTCCTTTAAGGCAGTTATTTATTAAAATTAAAATGTATTAAACATTTTTAGAGGAAAAAAATTAGAATTTTTTAGATTTACAGTATTATAACCGATGCTGCAAAAAGCCAAATCCGAAAATCCACCATCTCAGGTCTCTAGAGGTCCTGTATAAGTGTGATCTGAATTTGAATTTTTCATGGTCCTACTTTTTTCAGGCAAAAGACTCAAAAGATTTGAGGAATTCAGGGAAAAAGCCTGAAAAATTCTAGCAATTTCGAAAATATTGAATATTTCCTCAATCCGATTAAATAAAGTCTTACCCAAATATGTAATAAAAGACACTAAGTTTGCCTAGGAGCAGTAATCCATGGCATCCAATAAGATGCTTGCATTTAAACAGGTGACTAGTAAACGCTACCTGCTGATTGGTTGCTATGGGTTACTGCCCCGTGGCAGACTTAGTGCCTTTAATTACATAACCCCATTAAAGTTTTAAATTGGCAAGGGAGTTTTTTTGTGGTTTTGTAAATAAAATATGAAATACATTTGGATATTGGTAAATAAGATATAATCAATCATTTTTGGTGGAAAAGAATTCTATTGGATTTAATAAGGGGGTTATTTATTAAAATCCAGATGTTAAAATCCTGAAAAATTCTAATATTTCAAGATTTATTATACCTCAATGCTGCGAAAAGCCAGAATCCGAAAATACGCCATCTAAAAACCTTTCAAAGGCCTGTATAAGGCAATGAGAGAGGCAATTACTGTATCTCAAATTCATGTTTTCGTAGTCTGCACTGAGATTAGCCTAAAAATCCAACTTTTTCTGGATTTTCAGCAGAAAATCGAAAAGTTCTAACAATTTGTTAAAAACGCCTGATACCGGTATTGGTTAAAGGGGTCGTAAACCCTGGTTAAAGGGGTCGTAAAAAGGGGTTAAATGGGTTGAAAACCCTGGTTCACTGCACTGCTCAACCAAACTTTACTCAGTATTTGCTGGACTACAAATCCCAAAATAAAGTACGATATAGTAAAGGTTGAGGCATGCTGGGAGCTGTAGTCTGACAATATCAGGGTTGTATCTTAAAGCAATATTACACAATAAAACTTTTACAAAATGTTTCCCCAAATCTTTTCCCAGCATTAAACAAATCTATCCCCATGTCTGATTCCAGTGTCATATAATGAAGACAAAAATGTGATTAGTAATTGTTTCTATGTGTAAGATAACATAAAGATGTCTGGGAATCAGTATTCTCATTTGTCAATTCTTTAGCATTTATAGTGAACATTTTGATCATTCCAATTCTTATTGGTAAATGTTCTGACATCTATAATTACGTTTTTCAGCAACTTCTACATAAAACTAGAGGGCGCTGTGGGACAGCATTGTAGTTGGGTTTACAACCCTTTTCAATAGTTGTTGTAAGGAGCTGAATACCCAGTAGTGACACACTTTCTACAAGTCCTGCAATATTTTGGTAAATGCCTGCGGTTGTTTTTGGCAGGCACATTTTGTAATTCTGCATGCTGTAGTAGGAAGTCAAAACAAGACCATTGGAGTCTAAACAAAAACTCATTGAAAGTAACCATCTTTTTCTTGAAAAAGTTGGTTGACAGTTGAAATTTGACAGAAATTATTTGTAAGTATATGTGTCTACTATAGAATATTGTCTTTGCAGAACAGTATATATTATTGCTAAAAATTCACACTGAGGCACACTGAATTGTGAGCAAGTGATAATATTTATTTAGCCAATAGCATACAGGTTATGTTTTGCGTCTACCTGGACCCCTTTGTCAAGGCTAGGTAAGAGTGAAATGTTGTCTGCATGCTATTTGCTAAATAAATATGAAGATAATTTAGTGTGCTGCTGCAACTTTTCATTATATTCTTCTGACCCTTGTGCAGACTTGGGATTCATAGCAAGCACTTGACATTACAATGTATTTTTGCTTAGAAGGATTTCATGTGTTTTAATTAATTAGTATATATTGCTGTGACTATAGCAATACATAAATAACGATGAGCAAAACTAGCCTGTTTGGCTGCGTTAAAAATTTCACAAAACTACGGAATACTTATGGCTACGTTTTGTAATTATGGCAAAAGCCTTGTAGTCAATTTTTCTTGCACCAAATGCATTGGAGTCAATAGGAGAGTTTTAACATTTCAAATGCACTAGAGTCAGTGGGTGTTTTCTCCTCACATTGGGGCAGATTCACTAAAGCGCGAGGCGTCTAACGCTAGCACTAATTTACCAGTGTGACGTCATTTTGCAACTTCGCCGATTTACTGACGAAGGGACATAACTACGCTAATTCACTAAGATGACCATTTCACTGAACGTTACCTCTTGCTGACGAAGTTCAATACAATAGATAATTTGGGGAAAAAAACTTGACATTTTTTTATAAGTCCCAAAAAACGCTGGCGTCTTTTACTTTTTTAGTGTGATAAAATTTTTGGGGGGGTTACCCTCCTTCCCCCCTACATTTCTTAACATATGGCAACACAACTATACAGGGGGCACATGTAGGGCAATAGGACAACTTTATATAGTTTATTAAAGGTTTCCTGGGCTTGTGTAGTGGAATGTAGTGGCTGTAACATATACTTCTATTATACTTTTTAACTTCGTGCCTTATGCAAATTAGGCATCACTAGCGTAAATGCTCTTTGCCTGACGAAGTAATGGTAGTGCAACTTCGCTAGTTTTCACCTCCCTGAGGGCAAATTCGTATTTTAGTGAATTAGTGATCGACTGGCAAACGTGTCGCTAGTGAATTTCAGCACTGAATTTGCCCCATTATTTCTTCTCCTGAATACATTGGGGTCGCCTTTTTTTTTTCTTGCATTTTTCCTTACATCAAATCAATGGGTGTTTTTTCTCATGTCTTTTCTCATGCCAAATGCATTGGCTGTCATTGGTCATTACTTTTTCTTGTGTTTTTTTTCCCCTGGGCAAAAAAAAGTTTTTCTTCCCAGTGCAATAAAATGGATGGCAAAATTCTAGTTCAGATTCACAAAAATTTCACCAGAAATCTGGTGAAAAAAAAATGTGCTCAGCCCTATTATTATTATTTTTTTTAATAATAGTAGTAATAATAATAATCTCATTATGAATTAAATGGAACAAGTGAGTATTGAGTTTTAGCCGGTAATGAAATGAATCCTACTTGTTCCTTTCCAAGTAATGATGGGTGTGATGATCGTACTTCTACACAGAACCTTACTCTATTATGTTACCCGCTCTATGAAATTAAGTTACATTTGCTATTTATAATTTATCTGGAACCAATCCATTCAACGTCTGTCCTTCCATCTATACCAACTTATGTATAAGCTTTTAATTTGAAAGAAATACACCCCTTGTACTACATGTACTAGGTTTACACCCAATCCCCTTCCATAAAAGATTCCGCCATTTGATTTCAGAGAGTAGCCCTGGTATAGGCGATTAATAATTGAAAAGGACTTAGGAATGGAGGTCGGGAATCTTCTTGCTTTGTTCTGATCCTAGCCTGAGCAGATGTTGGAATCCCATGTTTCAGAAGCAAAGCTGACAGTGACAGAGCTGATTAATGTAGTGAAACAATAATGCAGGCATACATTGTCTTAACAGTGTTGTTTGTATGCACACTGCAAACATTTTATGCAGCTATTACATCAGTCCAGCCAGAATGTGAAAAAAAGGCTATACCCATTATGATCACTTATAGTTCTGCTTTCCTTCAGCCCAAGCACACGTCTGTCACCACCAGATCATGATTTCCATATGTGCAGGCTGTGGCTCTAAAGGGCAGCTCTGTAGGCACAGATGTGAAACTCAGCAGGCACTATGAAAATGCAATGTTCAGCTTTACTAATAACAAAACATTACCAGATCTATTTATTGCAGTGCCCCCAGTGTGTATGCAAACAAAGCAATAAACTGGAGGGCAGTGCAATAAGAAAGGAGGCCAGAACTCTTGAAACATGTGCATGCTGTTTTACTCAAGCTCTAATAATAATAATAATAAACCAGTAAATAAATCACTGTAGTGCTTATTGTCCAAATAAGTCAGTGGTCTCTCCAGCATATGGACCCCCATTCTGGTACATACACAAGCTTTTGAGAAAGTTTTCCTTAATAAAAGTGTCCACAAAATGGTAGCTGCCTGCTTGCTGATACTGTAGGGTTGCCACATGTCTGGTTTTAACCTGGACAGCCTGGTTTTTTGGAAGAGCTGCTCAAGTCAAATCTTTCCAAGTTAGGAAAACAGGACTCCCTAAGATCATCCAATTGCCAATGCCATGTCATAGCCTGCCCCATGACATCATTACTCCGCCTCTCCAACATCACGTCGATGTCAGCACTCTGCCCCTGACATCATTATTCTGCCCCCGCCTGGACTTATCAGCTTGAAAAGGAGGCAACTCTATGTGACTGTGAATTTCAAAACTGAAGGAAACAAGATTTAAATAATGTATATAGTGTCATTAATGGATAATTTAACCTGTTTGGAAAAAAACAGTACCCCCCCC
>CM044431.1:74098929-74143283 GCA_024363595.1 Xenopus borealis | reverse complement strand
TTCGGAAGCAGAGTGGAGATTTGGTGCATGCGAGTTGGATAATTTTTGGCCCCAAACAACTGGGCATGAAAGTCATGAAAATTTCTGAAAACTCTCTTGACTATTGGCACATGCGCAGTTGTTGGGAACTGAAAAATTTCTCCAACTGTGCATGCGCCAAAAACGCTAGTCTCTTTCTGAATATTGACAAAGAAAGAAGATGGCACCCATGAACCCATGAGGACAGAATATACTCCAAAGGGTAAGTAAAAAGTTTGGGGCATTGGAGGAATTTTTTTGTCCCAAACAACTGCGCATGCGCCGAAAATCACAAGAGTTTTTAGAAATGGTCATGACTTTCGGCACATGCCCAGTTGTTCAGGACCAAAAAATCTCTTCAAATCACATGCACCGAATCTCCACTCTGCTTCCGAAGATTGATGAAGAAAGAAGATGGTGCCCGTGAACCCCGAAGACAGAATATGTGCCGAGGGGTAAGTAAAAAGTTTGGGGCATTTACCCATGGGGGGCAATTAGACTGGGGCACGGAGAGAGGAGGGTCTATATGGGGTGGGGGTACGTGTTTTTTTCCTAACAGGTTGAAATTTCCTTTAATGTTTATTTGGTTTAACGTACACCATAGAAAATGTTTTGGAATTGTTTCTTAAGGTGACAGGCCCCCTTTGATGTTTTGAAATTCTATAACAGTGCATTACTGGACATATGGCCTAAAGTAATGTTCACAATTCCACTGTTCCACAAAAAAAATATACATTCTGGAATCTTAGCCTTCTTTATCATACCCAGAAAATTTGAATAAATAATAAACTTTGGAAGATTTAAATAAATCTGAATGAACAAGCCAGTCCCCAGTTTGTTTGGATTGAAGCTCTGCACTATTTACTTGTGTATGTCAGCAGGGCAAGTTTTATACATTCCATATATAACAGTGCCAAAATCTACAACCTGAATGCAAAATATTGTTCCTCAATTCCTTCCAAAAATGCTGTGTAACATGAAATGTAGCAGAAGTAAAGTGTATCCTAATTTAAAGCCATTTTCATCCATCATGGTCATTAAAATACTGCACTGTACATAAAAGGGAATAATTCTTTATAAACGTCCCATTTATTTTTATGTTTGAGACAGTGATTAACAGTTCCTTTCCTGCCCTTTCACATCGACCCCAGTTCTCATTCTTATTCCCTATTCTCATCTCAGTCTCAGATTTATTCTCAGCTAAGTGCAAAAATCATCATTTGAAGTGGGGGGGGGGGGGAGCTCACAAACGAATGTGCAAAGTTTGTCATTTTTATGACTTTTTGGGCACGAGAAGTGAAAGTAACTTGTCCTTTTATTGAGCATGACAATGAAGGTTCCAGAGAATTTACAGAATTCCTTTACAAGTTTGTTTTTTGTTTTAAAGGCAAGATTTATTGACACATGGTAACATTGTCATCTTATTAGCAGATTTATGAGCTTCCTCTGCTTTTGTAAACCAAAGAGCCAAGTACTGGCAATCATGTGAAGATCTGAAGAGCGGACTTGTGTGGTCTAGATAGTTTGTGTACAACAAACCTTGTATATCATTTTATGTCAGCCTGATAAAATGTACCAAAATAAAGCAAACATCTGTGTGCTCTTGACTTGCTTTTTATAGTTTGGTTTTTAATTCTGGACCTAAATCCCGTTCCATTCACAATATTATGCATATACCATAACCATTTAGTTTGCCATTAAACATAAATAGTGTGCAATACACTTTTCTACTACAAAAGAAATGAATTTTGAACAATAAAAAGTACAGTGGTTGAGAACTGACTGCTATACTGGGCAGCCTGATGGGCAACTCGTAGAATAGTCCCTGGAGGAAAATTGAAAAAAAAGTCAAACTCTTCCTTTATGAAATGATATCAATGAATACAAAGATCATTCGGCCATGAAAGTTTCAATGTTACATGTAAGAGGCTGAGAAGGGTAAATAAATAAAATGTCTAGCTTTGCAAAGTGTGTTTGATTTCTATTGACCAGGCCCAGCAGTTACTATGGGTTACAAGAACTACACTTAATTACACCCTGCTCTTTTAAAACAAAATAAAATCACCTGCTCGATCTGACTTGAAATTGTACACAAACACACATCTGTCCACCTAGTGGCCATTAATAGATTGTTATATATCACTGACTCCTACAGGAAATCCTGAAGCAAATAATATAGTATTTCTCACTAAGCTAATAAATTTTTCTTTTTTTTTTGTTGTGGCTTGTATTGTTTTTCTATTGCCGCTCTCCAGTATTGCAGACTGTCTGAGCAGTAGAAAGGTGTCCAATAAAAAGTAAACTTTGCTGGAGTTGATGCCCCTAGCAACCTAATAGCATTTTAAATTGCATTTTGGAGAAAAGTAAAATAAAAGTATAATTAATGAGAATTGCTTCTGTTTCTGATATTTGATTGGATTTTGTGTTGTACAAATGACAATAGCAATGTACAGATATGAGACCTGTAATCCAGAATGCTTGGGACCTGGAGTTTTTTTTCAGATAAGAGATCCTGCCATAATTTGGACCTCCGTACCTTTAGTCTGCAAAAAAAAAAATTAAAGCATAAATAAATCAAATAGGACTGTTTTGTTTCTAATAAAGATTCCTTAAAGCTTAGTTGTTAGCAAATACAAGGTACTGTTTTAATATTATAGAGAAAAAGGAAATCATTTTTAAAAATGTGAAGCTTTAGATTAAAATGGAGTCTATGGGAGATGACCTTCCTCTAATACTGGAAAATGGGTTTCTGGATAACGGATCCCATGCCTGTATAATGCATAATAACTGTGTGGTCAGGTTAAAGTCTTGATTTTCCATAATTCTGCAAAAACGACATGCCCATTTACTGCTTGAATCCAGAATCTAAAGGTGGTCCATACACAGAGAGATCAGCTTGTTTGGCGATGCCCCCTAGGGCCCAACGATCGGATCACAATAGAGGAGATACCGGCGGTCAGATTGTGGGACTGCATTAACGAACAGATGCGGCAGCAATCAGATTTTTATTCCCGCCCAATCGACATCTGCCCAACTTTCGGCTAAATATCGATCAGTAAAGCCCGTCGGAGGGCCCCATACACGGGCCAATAAACTGCCAACTTGGTCTGTCTGCAGTTTTTATCGGCCTGTGTTTGGACACTTTAATTCTCTGCTAATCAGGCAATTCAGATCAAGGTTCTTTCTAGCACAAAACAGCACAGCACAAACTGTGTTGCATTACTTCAGATACAAATGCCTGTAGAAGCTGTCAGGCAATTAAATAGAGACCAATCATCACTGTGGGGAGGAGCAACAGGCAAGTGGCAGCTAAGATCTCTGGTGAATCCAGCTGTCAGAAAGTTCTGTTTAGCACTCCCATTGCACTGGTGCACAGAGATCTATTTTGTGTGAAAAATGCAATAGAAAAATTAGCAGCTCCCCACTCACCATCCATATTTGGAGAGGCTGCCAAGTCCTCAGCGTTCCCAATAACTCAATTGTATTCCATGAAAATCAGACAACAGGACATACTCCAGCAAAAGTAAAATTGCAGCCATGTGTAAAACAGGCCAGAAAACCAAGGCCTTATGCGTTTCTGGTTCTTACAAGCTTAATTCTTGGCCTGTTTTAAATGTGCAGCCAAGTCTATTTTGTGTGGGTGCTTTACAGGAAGGTTGACATTCTATTATTCACAAATCCAGTAGCTGGGAAGTGGTGGAAATATATTTATGTGTCAATTGTTTTTAAGCAGTTGAGGGTTTTTGGTTTATTTTCTATTATTTTTTTGCAACTTTCTGACTTCACAGCTGTTGGTATGACATATGGTTTGCCGTCTCTTTTCTTATTAAATGGATACTATCATGGGAAACATGTTTTTTTTTAAAACGCATCAGTTAATAGTTCTACTCCAGCAGACTGAAATCCATTTCTCAAAAAAGCAAACAGAGTTTTTATATTTAATTTTGAAATCTGACATTGGGCTAGACATTTTGTACCCTGGTCATGTGACTTGTGCCAGCACTTTAGGAGGGAACTGCTTTCTGACAGGCTGCTGTTTTTCCTTCTCAATGTAACTGAAGAAGTTTCAGTGGGAAATGGGTTTTACTATTATGTGCTGTTCTTAGATCTATCAGTCAGCTGTTATCTTGTGTTAGGGAGCTGTTATCTGGTTACCTTCCCATTGTTCTGTTGTTAGGCTGATGTTGGGGAAAAGGGAGGGGGTGATATCACTCCAACTTGCAGTACAGCAGTAAAGAGTGATTGAAGTTTATCAGAGCACAAGTCATGGGAAATTGACAATATGTTTAGCCTCATGTCAGATTTCAAAATGAAATATATAAAAAAAAGCTGTTTGCTCTTTTGAGAAATGGATTTCACTGCAGAATTTTGCTGGAGCAGTACTATTAGTTGATGCATTTTTAATTTTTTTTCCCCATGACAGTGTCCTGTTAATATATAAAAGGAGACAATAACTCTACCAATTCTAAATCCACCCAGCATTTGTGGACTAATGCAGATTTATATATTAAACCTCTAAAGGTTTATTAACAAATGCAACACTAAAATGGAGGCTAAAGTTTTTCTTATTGATGCTATTCATTAAAAGTACTTGCACTTTTGTATAGTTGTGTGACATAATCCATTCTCTGAAAATGTTAACCACATGCACAGCTTTGTTTGTTTTTATGTACTGGGCACAACTGCTGCAGACACAGCTCCCCACATGCCCACAATTACAATGGAATTCTGTAGAAAACTGTTGCAAAAAAACATAGTGATTGGTACCTGGAAATGTCAGTTTGCACTTGGTGTCTGATTGAACTTGGATGTGTTCTCCTGACTGGCCTCTGTCCAGTTATGGTACTCACATTATATTAAACCAGTAAAGTATATGTGTATAAGCAGGCCCGGATTTGCCACATAGGCTTGGGCCTAGGGCGTCAAGTTGGGAGGGGCGGCATGCAGCCCAGCCATTTGCTAGGACTGCACAGCCTAGGGGCGCCCACCGCGGGAATCCATTTCCATTTTAGGTAGATTTACAACCCCTTTAAGTATAGGTTTCCCATTGGATGAATGTTTTATTCCCCCCCCCCCATGAAAACTTAAACAACAGATAGTTTATATCAAATTAAGTGGCATATTAAAGAATCTTACCAAACTGGTATATATATATATATTTTAGTAAATATTGCCCTTCTTGCCTTGAACCACAATTTTGTGATGGTCTGTATCCCACAGAAATCACCTGACCAGAAATACTGCATTCAATGGCACATACTATTAAGTAGTATATTATTATGAAATGGTTTATTTACATGAAGCAAGGTTTTACATATGAGCTGTTTTATTCAATACATTTTAGTACAGACCTACACTGTTCGGGGGGGTATGAACATTGTAGGGATCCATGTCCAGCCTTACATTATAGCATTTGAACTCTGCCATTTTCTATTTAACCAGTAGGTGGTGACGATGCTTCAGCAACTAAAAATGTGCGCTGAACAAACTTCTAGCTATGGAAACTCCCTCCGGCAATATTTTTCCATACAGCATTGACAATCAGTGCAGCCAGGAAAAGGAGCTTATAACATAAATATTTATCCTGCTATTTTTATGTCGTTAGATGGAGTGGTAATGCTCTTCTTTTATCTTCTAAACATTCACAGCTCCTGTCTACGTTTTCAGACTGTCATCTGCTCGGTTACTGAGAAGCCACTGTGTTGAGCTCCATGAGAAAGAAAGCAAAATGTCTGGGGAATAGGTTAATGTCTCAAAGAGAGAGGGAGTACTGATAGTGACAAACGAAACCTTCTGTATCCTACAGGAGGAGCTCATAAAATCATCACGTGTGGCAAAGAAAACAGAGATTAGGTGCTAGTGTCTGCTGTGCAGGGTCTGTCAGCCTCCATAGGACTGCTCCCATCGTTAGCAGCTCATGTCCCAGCACATCATTTGGGAACTGCCTCTATTTACTGACTGACATCAACTCAGAGGGGAATATAACCAAGTGTTTGGAGAAGCACAGCTCTGATCAGAGACATCAAACACACAGAGAGTTATACACCTACAGAGCCAGGGGAGAGCTTTAGAAACCACATGAGACAGGCTCTAATCTGCCTGCAACCTGGGTGGCACTTAGTCTTGTAACTGTACCACGCTCTGATCCTGTGTTGGTCCTGGATGTGCAATAATAAAGCATGGATTCTAGGGAGAGAGCCAAGGGATGGACGGGCTCTGTATGAACCGTATTCATTCATTTAACCTCATACTTTTTTTTCCATTTGGCCTACAGAGCACAGCAATATTATATAGAAAACAATATTATATAAGAAATGATAGTGTATACACATATGGCAAGTCACTGGAGACTTTTCATGGCCATGGCCAGTTGATTTAAACAGGTCATGGAACTCCAATGTGATTCCTGATATCTTAAAGAACATATGAGATTGAATAGAATGTGTTTGACTGGGCTATGAAATAGCAGGGGGTGCCAAATATGCATTATATAGTGAATAAAGTACCCCCTCTTTTGAAATATAAGTATATTATAAGTTATGGACGAGTTTCAGGAGGAGTGTATATTTATCACAGCAGCTATGAGGCAAAATTGCTGGGAAATGAGTAATGATAGCATTCTGGGCTCACGGTTCCTGCAGTGGAGGTACAGACTGACACCACCTTTGTAGTAAGTAGGGTATGTGCTGCTGAAAGGGCTGGTAGCCACCAAGATGGCTATAATAAAGACATGGTCATATGGTTGCTAAGTAGCATGGCAGCTCCACAACCTAACATCTTTGGCCACCCAGGAAACTCGTTTGGTTTCCATGTACCATGTGTACGACACACTATCTTCCTACTCTGCCCACTGTAATATAGTGAATAAAGTACCCCCTATTGTAAAATATAAAGATATTACAAGTTACAAACGAGTTCCCATAACTGAGGAACTCATTTGGCATCATGCTTTTATACAGGTCATGGAACTCCAAGGTGACTTCTCATATCATCATATTAATATCACTAAGCACAGTTTATATAGTGAATAAAGTACCCCCTCTTGTAAAATATAAGGATATTATAAGTTACCGAGGAGTTTCATGACCATATAAAAGCCGAGTGTTTTTATACAGTTTATGGAACTCGGAGGTGACTTCTTATATCCTCATATTTTGCAACAGGGGGTACTTTATTAAATATAATACACAAGTTTCAGTGAGTCGTGACAGAAATTACATCAGAACTCACCGTTTATAACTGATGACATCAGAACTCACCGTTTATAAGGATATAATTTACAAGATATTCATGGCTTGTGTGTATTATAAGGATATAACTGACAGGATATTTATGGATCTTGTGTATTATATAATGTTTAATGAATGAGCTGCATACTTTTAATCAACCCTCTATATTTCTTTGATTTTGTAATGTGGTTTGAGGGTAGACTTTATGGAAATTGTTTGAATAGAGCAGAACCCTGCTTTTTACATTTTCAAAGGAACCACTAAAAACAAACATGAAATTCAGAAAATTGTAAAATGTAAAATCCAGGAAGGGAAGAAACAAACACAGAGTCTCAGCTCCGGTCAGCGAATAAGCCAGGAAACCGTAAAAAAACGAGGGTTCTACTTTAGGGCTTTTGTGACCCGGCACCAGTAATATATATTGTGTTAAACTAAATACTATGTGTATTGTATCTGTGAATTATGTGACATCAAAATGTTATTAAATGGTATATTAATGTATAAGTTTATCAACAGTCTTGTGTAACCGGTAGCTCCTAGTAGTATTGGACGATACAGAGAATTGCAGTTTACTTGAAACTAGAAGGCTGCAGGCTAAACATTTTTTAAATACACTGCCTTGAAATCATGTGCCTTGCATAGAAGAACGAGCCAGTATGTCAAACAGACTCATATTACTAATATATTATTTGTCAAAAACTAGCACTCGGGTTACGTGCTTTTCTGAAATTGGAATGGAAGAAATAAACCTAACTGAACACCTGTGGGAGGAATTGGAACACCAAGTGCAAGCTAGGACTGATCCCCAACATCAGTACCCAACCTCACTATTGCTCTTGGGGCTGAACTGGATCAAATCTCAACAACATAAAGTCTGTTAGTAACAACAAAGGAGGGACCAAACATTGTTTCAGAATGAGAGGTTAACAGGAAAGAACAGTATCTGCGTACTTTAAAACATATAAACAGTAAAACATATACTGTACCTGTGCAATATTCCATCTAGTACTAGTGCCAAATACATTATTGATTTGGCATTCATATTATTGTTTAAACAGCCTTGACAAAAATTTTAATAAACCTCTTAACTACTTGCCGCAAAATCCTTTCCAGGGATGGTAGCGTTAATGAAGGCTCCAGACAATCCTATAAGCCTGTCACATTTAAGCTTGTGGCCTGCTGATGTCTCTGCTGAACATATATTTGCTGTTGTTCAGCCTCTTCCCTGTTATCATTTTCCCGCAGGTTGAGGTCTTGTTTACTGGAGCAATATTAAAGATATTCTTGGATGGCTCTTTCTTCAGTGCTTTCAAAACAGAATAATGGGACAGATTTACCATTATAAAATATACTCGTATTTTACCCCTTTCCTTTAACTCATAGAGAGAAAGGAAACCGTCAGCGCTCCAGCCAATACAGAACATCAACTACCAGCATGCTCCTGTCAGAAAATGAACTGAAATCTGAATAGTCATTTATTTCATGTGGGGCAGATTTTATAAATAGAAGAAGGTTGTTATTAAAGATGCAGTGTTCCTTATCTCCTGCTAAACATACATAAACAGAACATGTGAAAATAAACATAGATTGCTGCGTGTAGCAGTTTGCAAAGCTTTATTTTGTGCTCTGGATGGGATCTGTCATCTCCAGAGTAGAAGTGGTTTGTGAAACTGTTGTCACCATATAATAACAATAGAATGCTGAGTGTTTAAACCTGTTTATTTGTTTAGGTGCCATACAAATTGTTTAGTTAGCCCAAGGAAATCATTAATAACTTGACCTTAATTCATCTCTCTTAAACACAAGAACTGGTGGTATAAAGGCAATTTTTGACTGGGTGATTCTGAGGGTTTCGCCCCAAAAGAATTTTATAGCTGGTACAAAATACTTACCATGGCAATTCAAGAAATGGCAGGGCAGTTGGTCATTTCTGCACTCTGTAGAGATCAAGGCAATGACCATTTAATGGAGGGGCAATTACGATCACTTTGTCCAGCTATAAGTGACAAATTGCTAGGAATCACACCGACATTGATTTAAGATAAATTTTGCAATTACTATGGTACAATTACATACAGAAGACTGCCACAAATTAGATTATACAGGCAAATTAAGGAACTGACCTTTCACTTGGGTAACCCATGCACCCAAACCATCTGTGACTTTTAGGCTGCTGGTTGCTATCACTAAGAACTAAATAGATGCAAACTTGACACCATTCACAAAGGAACTTTCCCCATACTATATAGCTTGTACCAAAAGACCAACACATGCACGTATTGGCAGGAGGGAACCCTGGAATCACCCCCAGTTTCTATGTGGTGGTAGTTTCAGAGTATAGGCTTGCAGCAATAACTGTTGGAGCTTGATATAGGCCAATCAGATAATATTTTAATTACTACTACATGCACCGGTGAGCCAGAAGTGAAACCCCAACAAGTATATGCAGCTGTGCAACCTATGTAGACCCCCCTAGATGGTAGTCACACATCATACACTGCACTACAATGTATTAAATGAGATACACACACTTGATATGCAGGTGTGGCGCTTACTGCTTAGACCACTTTTAAATTGGGGAATCAACTTCAAATACATGCAAATGTACTGCACTTAGATTATGTTTAGATACAGTCAGAGCAGCCCTCGTAGCTGGAATTTCTACATATTCCAGAAAATGTAGATATGATCTGCAAGCCTTACTCTGCACATAATCCAGCTATCATACGAAGCAGGGCCACATGTATATCTATCCCATAATAACACAGATTGGCATAGCTTCAATAAACTATTTTGATAACTGAACATTTTGGCATCTGATCCTTTTAAACAGCACGGCTCTATTTAACAGTATCTCCAAATATATAAAGAAACTGCTTAGTATGGTATCAGCCCTGTATATTTGCTATTTAAATTATTTGGAACACAACCACATGCACTATATGACCAAAAGTGGGTGGTTGCCTGCCTATTCAAAATATTTTTACCAAACGAAGATGAAGTTGGCCCTCCCTTTGATGGTCCTCACCTTGCTACTGCAGTGTATAATGACCTCTACTCTTATAAGAAGGCTTGACATTAGGTCTGCAACATTGTTGGTGGTATTTGCTTCCATTTAACTACAAGAACATTAGTGATGTTAGGGATCAGGCCTGGGTTACAGCCCATTTTCCAGTTCAATTCACAGGAGTTCAGATGAGTTGAGTTCAGGTGCTCTGTGCAGGCCAGCCAAGTTCTTCATCAAGTTCTTCAGCCAAGTTCTTAATCCCCATCTCTGCACACCAGTTCTGTATGGAACTTATTTTGTGCTTCTCTGCACACCAGTTCTGTATGGAACTTATTTTGTGCACATGGTTATTATCCTGCTAAAACAGGAAAGGACCTTACCTTACAAACTGTTGCCACAAAGTAGCAAGCACAGAATTGTCAAGAATATCTAAAGCATAGCCTAAATATTTGTTTTCATTGGAACCAAGTGCAGGTAATACTCTACTGGTATCTGCCACTGGTGATTTAAGAATGCTTGAGCCTTTGATTACTAAAACCATGTGAGAGTTCCTAAACTCTGGTGTGGTTTCTTCATTTGAATACCGTAGTTTCCTACTGATCAGGGTTTTAAAAAAATAAAAATAAAAAGCTTGACACCTAAAACCTGCTGAGCTTTTCATTTTTTTGTTGGGGAAAAAAAACATCAGGAAGCTGAGGTATTCGAGTGAAGAAACCACACAAGAGTATATGAACTCTCATATAGTTTCAGTACCATAAGGCTTGAGCATTCTTAAATCAGCGCTGCAGACTTTTCCATCAGACCATGAGATGATGAAATGTAGTTATCACTCCAGGGTCCAATGGTGATGACCTTTACACCACTTCAGCTGATGTTCAGCTTTGTAAATGGTGATCACTCATATTAACCTCACACTCCCTATAAGTAGTTACTTCCAGAGATAGTTTGGAATTCAGACACTGAATATGTCATTGTAAACAGATACTTTTTGCTAATAATATATTTGGCCATTTAGTGTATATAACTTAATGTTTATTAATTGCACTTTATTATCCTATAGCAATAGCCATATTATGCTTTGTATTAGCCTTACTTTATATAGCTAAATCTGGGCTCCAAATGAAATGTTTGTTATGATTCTTCATCTGCACTTTTCTATTCTCCCAGCTCCTTTTGACCTGATAAACATAAAGAAGTAGTGTGGTATTTGTGATATAAGCTAGCTCATATAGGACAAGCATGTACTAATGATAAAAGAAATGTTATCAGTGGAAATTAAAATGACAGGCGCCTGGAATGTGTTGTGGGTGATGGTGGTTACTGAAAGTTATAATAGAAAAAAAATGTTTTATTACAAAAGGGCTTATAATACTTACCCACCATTGCACAGACAAAAAAATCTATATCTAATGCATGTATATAACTTGGTCCCTTTTTGATAAAACTAATATTTTCTTGGTAATACCAGGTCTGACCAGGTGTTATTTTTTAACATTAATATCAACTAAAACGTAGTTATTTTAATCTCTGAGAATAGAGTGATGCTATAACTTTTGGAGGTAACTTCCCCCACCCTTAACAACAGAAAGTTCAGTGAATTGTGGGTTATCGCAGACTAAATAACTTACAATTTTAAGTGCTAAAGTGATTTTTACAGCTCTTTAGTGAACCTGGGCCATACAGTTAAAATGATTACATGGCTTTATAAATATGCAGGATTTTACATGGGATCCTCTGACAATAATGTCTTGTGTATTTCAATGCTTTTTTATTTTAGAAACCTTAGTAAATGTGCCCCTAAGTCAGTAGCAGCGCTTATTAGGCAGTAAGTCATTACATGTTTGTGATTGATCAGCCCTATGCGAGCAGCCGTTCTGTATGTGAGAACTGTTTCTGATTATCCTGCACATGCAGCATGCAAGGTTGGGGGAGTCCTTACAGTATAGCAAGATACCTTTGATCTGCTTTTATATAAACATAATCGGATTTGGCAAATTGAAACAATCTATTGCGGGTGGCTTAAAATTTATGATTTCAAATCAAGAAAAATGGCAGCCTTTTTAAGGTTCTCTTGCTGGAGTCCATAAATTACACTGTTAAAACAAGCTAGGCAATTTGAGTGAGAAGCAACAACTCTTGTGCACCAAGAGAAAAGCCAGCCACGGGCAACCCCACAGAGGGACACTGGAGACATACTGGTAATTTACAGTCTAAAGCCAGATGATCCCAGATAAAGCTGGGGATAAATCCTTTTTTTTCGATTCTGGTCAAATTTTTCTCCGTTTGCATTTTAGTCATGCCTGCATATTTTAGTAAATACAGGGTGACCACAGAGCTGGCGCTTACAGACGATCTGTGAAATGCTTTTTTTTTTTTTTTTTTTTTTGCATTTGGGCTGCTGGATGGAAATTTCACCGCTCTGTTTATTCAAATAACAAACTTGTTTTCTTTTCCTCTCCCTGTTTGCGGTGAATTCTCTCTCCCTCTCTTGTTTTCACAAAAAGCTACATTTAGGATCATGAAACAGCAGCAAGGATACACTGGCTTCTCTCATCTACATCTGATGGGCAAGTTCAGTTGAAACAGCAGAAAGAATAGCTTCATCCCCATTCTAAGAATTACACTAAATATATGACCTTTATTAAAGGGTGACAGATAGGATATATTATACTAGGCCCACCCTGCTGCCTTCCAACTATTTTTTTTTCTAAAAAGACTCACTAGAAGCTATAAGGGGATGCTAGTTTTGTAACAGGATATATTATACTATCCCCAACCTGCTGCCCTCCAACAATTTTTTTGTTAAAAAAACAAAACAAACACATCCTCTAGAACAGGGGTGTCCAACCTGCAGCCCAAGGGCCGCATGTAGCCCAGGATGGATATGAATGCTTGAAACACTTGGTTCCCAAGGAAACGTCATATTGAAAAGGATATAGGAGTAGGCAGGAGGGGGGACTCTGTCCATTGCCCAGTTAGTAGTAATAATAATATAACAATAAGACATAAGATAAATGGTTATCCAACTGGTATTGTAGTTCTTTTCTGTGAATTTTCTTAACTTTTACAAACCAAAAGTGTTTGTGTATTTCATGTGTGGCCCCAGCCATGTTTTTTTTTTTTAATGTGGCCTAGGGAAGCCAAAAGTTTAGACACCCCTGCTCTAGAAGCTAATGGGGGATCCTGGGAGCTGTTGTTTTGTATTAGGTTATACTAGGCCCACCCTGCTGCCCTCCAACTATTTTTTTGTATAAAAAAACACACACACACGCTAAAAGCTATTAGGGGATGCTGGGAGCTGTAGATTTGTATCAGGTTGTACCAGAGCTAGACACACTCTAAGCTGTTCTTATTGCAGTTGCCTCTTGTGAGGTGAATTAATATTGACCTGACAGAAAAGGGTTTCAAAACAAATCAAATATAAGACTAGCAGGGTGCACAGTGTTCCAGGCCCATGACTTCCTGTTGCATGTGTCCCCCCCTCTATCAGTGTTATTCTCTTTGTCACTCCCAGGCTGTAGTGCCTGCCTGTGCCCCTGCCATTGTTTTTATAGTGAAAGTGGGTGGGGCTTAGTACCATTCAGAAAGTGTGTGAGGAAATATTGGCGCTGATTGGCTGTGGCGTCGGTGCCCTGTGCTGCTGGTTGGAGGGTTCAGTGTCAGGGCTTTATGCACAGGGGAGGGGAAGCGGCGCGCTCTGCTATTGACATTCAGCACCAGGATTGCGCGGTGTCAGAGTGAGGGGCTGAGGAGCAGAGACACGGGTTACCCGGCAGCAGCGCATCCATTCTAGGAGCTGTCGCACACTTTGCTATCGCCTGAATATTGGATAACACGGGCGCAGAACGAGTTTTGCTTTTATCGCTTGACAACTTTTGCAACTTCCTCCCAAACTTCTACCGACTGCGACTATTAGCGACCCAACTTTCTCTCGCAGGAAAGGCTATTAACCCAGTCTAGAAATCCCCTTGGAAGTCCGAATACAGTGCATAGAAGCTGCAGGTAAGGCTGTGATGCGTCAGGAATTGAATGGGGTGAAATTCTTCCTGCGATTTGATCTTGCTGCAAATCGCAGGCAAAAAGTCAGAGAGTAGCGAAATGATGATGTGAGAGCAGGAATGAGCGTCTGGCAATCGGCTCAATGACTTAATTGGTTTCTCTCTCTTTCGCTCCCTCGCTTTAAAAAAACATAAAAGTTCCTAGCAGGGCAGAGCCAGGAAATCGCAGCTTTGATATCGCTGCCAAGGCACAATCGCAGGACTTTTTATGGCAACACTTGCAATTGGAGAAGGAATCTTACTGTTTTATATGGGGTAACATTTCCCCCCTGCCTGATATTTCTGCAGAACTGGCAGACAAGGAGAGTCCATCATTTTAATAGTGAGTTAGGGCACTTGTTTCCTTTAATAACTCAGCTTAGCGCTGAGCCCAAAGCTGCTAAGAAGATTTATTGGTGAGGATGAATCCGTTGGTTGCACAAGGTAGGGCACCATCCTAGGGGATGGATTAATCTTGCAATAATCTCCCTGCTCTCCCATGCCCAGGATCTGGGGACATATGGGCAGACTGAATATATATATATATATATATATATATATATATATTATATGGCAGATATCTTACATAAATGAGCTCATGCTCTGGCACAGTGGGAACCCCAGGGTCAATCAATACCCTGAGCACATTGATTGGTAAAATGATAAGGAATCAGGTTAGAATTACATGTATCAGTATCCAGCTCCATGGGGTGATGGGGGCTGCTTGGAATGCACAGAACCTCCAGCGGGGCACTTATGTATTTGGAGAGGGAGTTGCTCACTTTAGAAATCCATCCAGTGACCACTCCTAATGTGCCCATTCCCCCTCTGTGTTTGGTTTCACCTTATGTCACCCAGGGGAGAACTTATCTGCTGTCCTTGTAAATGAGGGTGCAGCAGGAAAAAGATCAACCCAAAACAGACAGGAAAATACACATTCTGCATTGTCAGTTGAAATTGTTTGTACAGTGGGAGCTGCTGAATGTTCTATATGTGTCAGAGCCAGAGGCATTTATATGACTTTGCCCTTAGCAAGAAAATTGATGTTCCATTTGATAAACTTGTTATGTCTCATGGAGATTTGGTTTGCTACAGCATGTCCCATACCTTCCCGAATTAAGGAGATTCTTCCAGACATCAATACAATGAGTGCAATTTATCTGGATAATTAACCCATGCTTGTGCTCTACGCAGCCCATTTCTAGTCTGTACTGAGTTCCGTTGTTTTACACTTTTTTCCCCCAGTGTTGTGCAGCTGTAAGGAATGGGTAAATAATGACAGGGTTCCAGGTGGGGAATTCTTTTATCATATCCTAGCAATGGTAATTAGGGAGAGGAAGAGCCTTTTGTGGATAAAGAAAGTTAGTTAAATAAACAAAAACAAAGTCCTAATGACGGCCATAGAATTTCCGACTTGCCTCTCCTGCTTGTTCATGTCCTTATATAGCAGCAGGTCCACAATCCAGAAAGCCAAGTAAATTCACTATGTCCTTGTAACATGTGTCTAATAGTCATGAAGCATTAGGCTGAGGGTCATTTACTTTAGAAAATTTGGGAAACAAAAAAAGCAACTCCTTTAAAGATTAAGTGTGAACAGCCATTTAAATAAATGCTAATGAGCTATTATTGTCTTATTAATATGCGTGTACCTATAGGAATTCAGTATACTGATCATATATATATATATATATATATATATATATATATACAACGCATATAAAATCCATGTATACACTTGCACACTCAGTTATACATAAATACATCTCTATGAGACAGTAAATGTATACGATCATATATATAAGATATTGTGTACACTACATTATTGTTAAATCAGAATTTATATGAAAAAGCCAATGGTGGTAAGCGACAGAAAATGTTGTTTCAGATGGTGGATTTAAGGCTTAATGGATAGAAGCATTGTTGCACAAAGAGTTAAAGTTGGCTGCTGTGATGCCTGTGATTATACACAAGTCACTGTAATGGTTTTTCAGGATATAGGGTAGTCTCTTGTGATTAAAACTGCATGCTTCTAGGTGTTATTGTTTAGAAAAGGTGGATACGCTCAGTCCTGTATATGACTGAAACAGCCTAAATCAAATAGTTAATGCTGAAACCCAGTTAATAGATGAGTTCATATAAATCCGTTGGTAGTGCCATACAGAGGCTGCTGTGTTGAGCGCTACCACTGTGGGTCACTCTAGGGAAACATTTGGAAGCCTTTATTCTAAATGATATGCCTGCAATATCAGGAACTGGCTCAGAGAAAGCAAAGGAGCAGGGTAGCGTTAACGTGTTAACCCAGTTAAGAAGTGTTTAGTAAAACGAAAACAAAGCTAAATAAGGAATTTTTATATGGATAGAAAAAAAATAATACCATATCCAACTGATATTTAGATTTTTTTTTCTAATACGAGGCTTAACAGATTATCCAACATAATGTGGTCTGAGCTGCACTCAAGTTTTGTATACAAGAACAAAATGGCCATAATTATCTCTTAACCACAAGAATGCCAAAAGGATTCTGCAAACTACTTTTTTGGGGGGAAAAAACAGATAATCCATACAAGAATGCAGTTTATTTTTAGTAACAGTTGCAGTACACAGTTTAACAATTTAATTGTAAATTATTCTCCTGCCCTTGTTTTAACCCATTACAGTTAATTATACGGTTATAAATAGAGGAACCCTACTTCAGTTACCCTAAACTGTTTTGTGACGTTTTTATGAAGAACTGCAATTATGTCCGCAAGCTTTATACAGCGCAGTCATCTGTTATTCAGCAATTTACACTGTCTGAGAGGAGGAAACCATGGAGCAAATTTCTATTCTTCAAAGACTGTCTGATTTTTACATCAATAATTTTGGAACAAAGTAACACATGTATAATTTTGTAAAATGAGATTTCCCCCCTAAACGTTTATCCTGTAAAACACATTTAGTGTTTACTTACTAAATGACAACCATGTGTTAAAGTATAATTAACTTCTGTAGATAAAAAAAAAAAAAAAAAAAAAAAAAAAAAAAAACTTTTTCTAACATCACAAAGGGAAAGTAAGCAGAATACTTTGAATTTTCTTATTTTTATTTTCCTTTCAATCCCCACCGTATGACATTAATTATTAAAGCTGAACACCTATTCCCCAATATTCCATAGAATCCAATTTTTTAAGCTATATAGTGCTAAGTCAGTCCATAATAGCAGTTCCCATTGGTGTAGAATGTTGCTTTGTGCTATATAATCAGCAATATATAAATCATCAGCATTTTTTGGGGGGTTATCTAGACTGTAATATAGAGTACAGGGAATCAAATAATAATGTTGTAAATTAGATCATCAAAATTTTAATTTCACATGGGGCGTATATGGCTATACTGATATTGATTATTGTCAGTCATCCATCACAAAAAAAGAAATCTAATTATCCTTAATTCCACCATAATAAAGATATGTAGGAGAAAACATTTTTTAGCATAAGAGAGACAGACAGCTTACATTCCTGCAATCTGAAATGCTTTTCAGGAGCTTGACTGATGTTGCTTGTATTTGTTTTATTTCAGGTTTTATTGTTCATTGGGTGCATTTTTCAAATTGCGCCCACTAGACAGACGTAAAATATGATGTCACAGCACGCCTCAAATAGAAGGCATTCTGCATTATAACAGCGTCATACGAGTTCCCTTTCAAAATATTTAGAGATGATCTGCACGCAAAAATGTTTCTTTTAAGCCTCCCCTAGAGCTTGTTTATCCAAGGGACACTAGAAGGAATGAAGAAAGCTGACATGCCCTTTAGAAACGAACACATTAAATTCCTAAAGAAAGCTTCTCTTGTAGTGGGAAAGATTTAGAATGTTAGTAAGTGGTATTACTGTTCTTAATAAAAGCACTCTTCCTAAGGGTCTTAAAGAGTGCCTAGGCTTGAAGGTCATTTAGGGTGAGATCATTTGGGGTGTAATGTTATTTGCTCTCCTAGATATTCTTGGAACTGTGGCTCAGTTACTCATCATACGCAGTGGCGTAAGTACCGGGGGAGCAGGGGGTGCGGGTGTACCAGGGTCCGCACCCCCGCAGGGCCCCCCGGCAGATTTTGCCTCGCTGCAGCCGCAAAAAAAAATCATCGGGGGGGGGGGGCTGCTGCATGGCCCGGACCCGCCCCACCTAGTTACGTTACTGATCATACGCTAAAAGTTTCCAATATCTTTAAAATTGTTTTTAAACTAAGGGGACCCTGCACATGGGCACCATGAAACCCCCACTCTTCCATATAACATACCTGACTCTGTATCCCTCCACCCCTGTGCTTCTCCTGTTGAACTGCAACATTCCTCCTTTGCATTCTATATATCCCGAAATCTCAGAATTGGGTGAAGGTAATCTTAAGCAAACCCTTGTAATTATTAGAAACAATTTCCTATTTCTCTGTAATAATAATTCAGTGCCTTGTGCTTTATGGTAGCTATGATGCATGAATCCACATTGATGGCAAAACAATCCTATTGGGTTTAACTAAAGTTTAAATCATTTTTATCAGACTTAAGGTATGGTGATCCAAATTACTGAAGGATCCTGTATCCAGAAAACCCCTGGTCGCAAGCATTCCAGATCATATTTTTCCATACCTGTGCTGTACGGCATATCTCTCTTTACAATGCAGACCTACACTTTTTATCTATCTATATAAGGTTTCCATGTTGCAACATTCCTTCCACATATGCTATACATCGCTATTCTCTGAGGACTAATTCTCCCATCTGCTACCTCTCCAACCTTGTCCTATTTAGCCCACACACTCAAAGTACCTCCATCTCCATTTTAACCAGCTGACTCCCACATTCCCACCCACTCAGGAAAATTGCTCCCCTTCTAGTAACCATACAGGCCAATAGGAAAATAGCAGTTACTGTTCAACTGTTTGAAAGCAAACATCTGATTGGTTGCTTTTGGTTAATATATCTGAAACTATTTTGTGTTTGATATGACATTGTTCCCACATTGTATTCTGTCTGCCTTTTAGTATTTTGTGTCCCCACGAACAAAGTGTCTGTGTTTCAGTTTATCCTTCTGACATGCACCATTAACTAACACAACGCAAAACCTTGGAATATTAGAACTGAATATATAGTTTTCATGTGCACCTCCATTTCCCTCTTGAAATATATATATATAGTCCACAGAAATGCCGACACTCACGAATAAATTATGTTCACTTGCCTGGGTGCCACCACAACAGTGCTGTACATACCAAAAGGGAAACATGCACAGGGAATTAGAATTATATATTCTATGGCTAAATTAAATGGGTTGTCTTTGTTAAAATGGGTTGTTCCTGGCCCTTTTACCCCCTCAGTGCAGGTCCTGAGCATGGAATTTGCAGGCGCCATCTTCTCTCGTGCAGTCTTCTTCTGGGATCCATTGGCGTTTGGCAGTGCATTCGCAGGAGCATTTGCCGGTTCATCTCTACTGCGCATGAGCCGAAACGCTTGTGACTTTCAGAGCATGCGAAGTGGAGCTGAACCGATAAATGCTACTGCGCATGCGCCGCCAAGCGACGAAGAATCCAGGAAGAAGACGTCTGGGGAGAAGATGGCGCCTGCAAACTCCATGCTCAGGATCTGCGCTGAGGGGATAATTGGCAACTTAGGGGCATTTGCCTGGGGGGGAGGGGGCCTACGGTGGAGGGATTTAGTGCATTATGAGTTGAATTCTCCTTTAAGGTTCAGTCTACACAAGCAGATTCGGGGAGATTAGTCACCCCAGTGATAAATCGCTTCTTCTTTGGGGCGACAATCTCCCTGAACTGCCTTCTCCCTGCCCGCCGCCCGCTAAAGCCTGCGGCAATTCACAGGCGGCCGCTTGTTTTTCAAAGCCACCCGAAGTTGCCTCACGGGGAAACTACAGGCGACTTAGGAAAACGAACGGCTGCGTGTGAATTGCTGCAGGCGATTTTCAGTTTAGCAGGCGGCGGCCAGGGAGAAGGTTGTTTGGGGATATTGTCGCCCCAAAGAAGAGGCGATTTGTTGAATCTGCTTGTGTAGACTGACCCTAATAGATTATTAGATGGCACATACAGTGTTTATCAGCCACATGACTCCTACTGACTTTAATGGAAAACACATAGAAGTACATATATTAGTACTTTTTAACCTACAGTAGATGTTAAACTAGATGGTATGTTAATATATGCAGAAATAATGTAGGTTTCATTCATAGCAATAGGCTTTTCTTGTTTCGCTTTATATGCATAATGTCCCTTAAACCCCCTAACCTCTTATTTATGCTTGGGAATTAGTTATCCGGAACTAGTTCCGCTATCCATAAAACCGTCATCAAGAATGGTCTGAATTATGGGAAGGCCATCTTCCATAGACTCCCATTTAAATCAAATAATTAAAATTTGTTAAAAAAAAATGTTTCTGTTTTCATTGTAATAATAAAACAGTACCATGTACTTGATCCCAGTAAGGGACCTAGGTGGGGGCGGGCCATGACTGGCTGCAGTTGCGCGAGACTGCCGCGGGGGCCTTGCGGGGTGCAGGCCCTGGCCCAGTTGCACCCCCTGCTCCCCCGGTAGTTACGCCCCTGCTTGATCCAAAGGAATATATAATTAATCCTTTTTGGGGGGTAAAACAATCCTACTGGGTTAGTTAATTTTTAGCAGAATTAATGTATGGAGTATGGACACTTTTTCTGTTCCTTTGTAATAATAAAATAGTACCATGTAGTTGATCCAGATTAAGATATAATTAATGCTTATTGGGGTAAAACAATCCTAATTATTTTTTAGAAGAATTAATATATGGAGTATGGACACTGCTTATACAGAAAACACCAGGTCCCGAACATTCTGGATAACAGATCCCATACCTATACTATTAAACCTTAAGATGATGATTATGTTATGGATAGCAAATTAGCATGTGTAACCATCAGTTTTAAAGTGTTCTCTTCATATGAAAATCTAGACTAACCAGATTACTAGTTTAGTACCATTTTAGCCTGAATAAGCTGTTAACAATTGTAGAAATTAAAAAAAAAAATTAATATATATATAATTTTTTTCCACCTAAGGTTGTATCTACTTTGATGCACATCATTTCAGGCAAAGAAGAAATATCAGGCTGTGACATGCTTTTTAGAACAATGTGATCAGTCTATTGAAGATGTGTCAGAAAAACGAATAAAAGAGTTTTAGGATTATGTTTGCAAGTGTGCATGTGTGCTTTTCTTGTAGTGCAAATAATGACCCAGTTCAATAATGTTCTTTAAACTTGAAAGTCTCTTTCTGTACAAAACCCTCTTTTGAGTTGCAGATAAGAATCGCTAATTGTACGCACAAGGAGATGTAAGTGCTGCTCCGTACATCTGGGCTGAGAATTGTACTATATATATATATAGAGAGAGAGCCACACATAGGCACAAATGGATAGAATGGTCCCAGTTGCTTTTTGCACCTTTTTTTATACCTAAAAAATGCTTCTCTAAACATGTTGCTTTTTTTAGGGATAATTTATTATCAGTAGCAGAAAACATAATGACAGTACGTTAATTTGCATTCCTAGGAATTACACAATGGGAACGAACACGTATCTTTAGGGGAAACAGGACAGGTGCAAGATTGTATCTAAAACAACATTTGAGTTATTTTCACAGCTATTTCTTTTTTTTTTTTTCATTTTTCAGTCCCTCCTGTGCTTGGGTGTAGAAGTAAAAGAGCTAGGGGAGAAGTTGTAGGTTGTGTTATGGTTCATCAGCTTTATTCATGTGTATTGCATACATGGCTTGGCTTCTGGTGCTCAGTGCATGCCAGGAATGCCAACATCGATTGGGTCAGGGATTGACGATTTTTTTTTAAAGCATTTTTGAAGAGGATTATTTAACAAAAAGAACAGATTAAATGAAGTATGATCACATTCCTTCATCTTTGCTGAAAGCATCGGAGCACAGACATATTTCTATATTCTGTATAATCAGCGTGATTTCAGTTAATTCAACAAAACTAATGATCCCTTTGCAGGTGCTAAAATATTACAAAACAGCAGTCATGTCATTTATCACGTTTGCTTGCATTTAGTGAGTTGGGACTTAAGAATCTTAGAAAAATATATGTGTTAATAGTCATCATTTATTTGTGTTCAGATCAGATCAGATAGTTTGTATGAATAGATCCACACAGGGGGGCCATTGTGTTGAAGTTATTTTGCCAATAACATTTTGTACAATGTAACTTATTGTAGGGTTTCATTAATGTTTGATATTAATATTGAAAATGGAGCAAATTCAGTCAATGAAAAGGTAATTTAAATATATTACTATTTTGTTTGTCATAGGCATAGGCTAATTATACAAGATGTAGAAGTCTCAGTGACTATATTCGATTCCTGTATTATTATCTTGTAGCCTTGGCCGACTCTAAGCTCAGCAATATTGTCGGTAGGTTTGTATAGGAAGTGCAGTATGAAGCAGTATCTACAGTAAGTTAATCACATTTAAATTTCATCAGCCAGTTTTGAAGTGTTACTATCACTTGATTTTCCATGGTTTTAAAAAAAAAAAAATGTTCAGATTACTTTAAAACCCCACAGCACATTGACCCTTTAGAGTTGCCCTTAAACTTTGCTGCAAACCTTTTAAAAATGGGTTGAATGAAGAAAGCTTTTGCATAATATATTTTAAGCCTATTGTTTTATTTTGTTTTTTTTGAAGGCCATTCACTTTTTCCTACTGTAGATCTCTCCATGACTAATGGCCTATATGGATGTAAACGTAACAACAGGGGCCCCATTTTGGGCTATACTCCCCATTTTGGGAGGTATGCAATGTCCAGTAGCCAAGTTGCTTCCGAGTTTCCCATGATATACTCTTACTGCTTGTACTGTTTATTGGTGGAGCTTACTTCATCCAAGCTTAAACAATTAAAAGGGTATACATGGGGCTTAATCATTTAAATGCAATTTGTATGATCCCATCCACCATATTTTTGTAGTATTGAGTTGCTAATCTTTGTTTTCCTTTTGCAAAATGATCATTTAAGGGGATATGCACCAAGCTGTGAGTCTTTCTGGTGAGCTGGAGTTCTAATATTCTTAAGCTAATTGGCAAAGCCCATTGAACTGAATAATCGACATTCAGATAAAAGAGGACGTTTTCATACTGAAGAATTGTCTGCACTTTTTTCTCTACTAGTAGTCCTGAAATAAAACATTTTAATTTAATACGGTTGAATATATATTCTTTATTATATGTGTTGTTTATTTTCAAGGCTATATCTCCTTTCTCTTCTGAATTTCCCTCTCAAGCTTGTTTTCATTGTAGGATTAAGACAGGAACTACCAAGTTCAGTCGTCAGTTTCCTCAAGAGGTATCTTCGGGCGATTCCGCAAATCGCCGCGCCGCGTCTGCACAGGCGCTGGCGCTTTGTCCCTTTTACGATCGGCAGACAGGGAGAATGAAATTCGGGGAGATTGTCGCCTGCTAAAAACGCCAGGCGACAGAATCTCCCCGAATCTCCCTGTCTGTCCCTACCCTTAGCTTAGCTAAATTGAAACAGCTAGTTCACATGGAAAACTTGCACCACATTTGCGTTTTTTATTTTGTTCACACATGCCATTTTTAATGAGGATGATACTGTCCACTTTAAGTGCACTCTGGGCTAGATTCAATCCCAAGAGAAAAAGGTGTATCACGTGAAAAGTTTTGGGCAAGATTCAAATTGAGGTGCATTTCAGTTCAGGAAAACGTATCTCACTGCTGAAAACTATTGATCTATGGGAAAAAACTGGAACTGAATTAGGAGATAACTCCTCCAACTGAATTTTTTCACCTGATGAATTAGATACCTTTTACTGTTATTTTGACGTTAAAGTGTTCAACTTTTCAAATGCACCTACTCCATTACTAAGGGATACTGTCTTATTTATTTACACGCCCAAAACAAAATAATGGCTGCGGATGATCTTCAAGGATACATCTGTGTGTGGTTTCATATGTAAATATGCACGTTACCAAGGATGCAGACATTTCGGTCTTACATGTGAAAGAAAAAATGTTTATCCTATATTTTCATAAACTGGGCTGTTCCTGTTATTGTATCAGTGTGTGTTTGTTGGCATGTAGCTCCCGCTTCCTAAATATACAACGCTTTCGTATATGAACGCCAAAAATCACATTTCCTATTTGTGCAATGGAAAACAGATGATAAAGTCAGTTTGTAATCTACTTTGGCTGTAATACATTTATCTCATTAAACATCCAAGCTTGGGGTGAGGGATAAGGAATACCTCCAGACACTTCCTAAGTGTATAGTATGACAGCTGGTTCCATGGCAAGCCACAGACATTGGAATTACACATGCAGTGCTGACTTCAAGTGTACTCCGAGGATACGTTTTTTGAGAAATCCACTTTTCCTACTTTAAAACGTGGCATTTTAAGGAGTAGATTCAACATTATGCCCTGTAAAGTAGGAAAACATCTACAATGGGATAAAATGACTTTTTCATTGTGACAAGGCCACCGGGTTTTTCCGGTATCCCACCGGCCCAGTCCGACCCTGGATATAGATAGATATTTGTATAAGATTTCCATAGTTGAGGCAATATCATACCTCCCAACCGTCCCACTTTTGACAGCTCAACAAGCAGTCCCAAATTTGTACTGAAATGTCCGAGCTTCTCTTTGATCTTCTGCACTGGACAACCAGAAAAAGATTAAATTAATTGGCTTTTGGCAGAGAGCCCTGAATGGATACTGAAAATACTTCTGTAACAGTTTTAGATAAGGAGGTCTCTTTGGAGAACTAAGACTTGCAGTTTAAAGGGCAATTCACCTTCATTAGCAAAACTGTAAAAACACATAAAAAACACAGAAATGTGTTCATACTTTAATAACCTGGCAAATTTTGTAATATGGACATGGTAATTAGGGGGTGTGGTCACAAAAATGGGCATTGTCAAAAAAACGTGCTGCCCTCCGAGCAGCAAATCTTTTTGTCCCTCTTGCTGATTCCAAAATGTTGGGAGGTATGTAATATGGTAACCTCAATCACCACACTGCACATCAAAACAATAAGTTTGCTAGTATATTTTGGATAATGGAATAGGATTTTTGTGAATTAATAATCCCACAGTGTTCTTTGTTATACAACTCTATTGTAGTTATCTAGGCTAAAGTCCTGGTTGGGTATTTTCTATGAGCAATGCGAAGCCTGTGATGCATTCCTGTTAATTTCAATCTATGTACAGAATTTATGGGTAATTTCTTGTGCTATTAGACGTGTGTGTGGTCTTATTAACAGACAGACAATAGCTCTTGCTGTCAGAAAGAAAATTGCACCTGCTTTACTGTAGGAGGGTGTGGATGGATTGTATACCTAGCAATGAAGGCTGGGTCTCTTTCATGCATGACAGTTGCACGCATTGGGAACCACCCCTAGAGGAGAAAGTGATGGCATTATGCTTCTAGAAGTGGTGAAGTGTACATAATCAAATTAGCATTTTCCAAAACTAGAAAATCTACAAGAAAAGAAGACAACAGCTTTTGTGGGCAATGCCTGCATTCAAAATAATATATTTGTCAGAAGACTGTACAGCTATGAGATTATTATTATTGTTGTGGCTTGGGGTTTTTGATATTGCAGATCTTTACGTATTTTGGAATACTATGTCTTAATGTTACTTAAAGGGGTTGTTCACCTTCCAAACACTTTTTTTCAGATTGTTCCCCAGAAATAAAGACTTTCTTCAATTACTTTCCATTATTTATTTTTTGCTGTTTTTCCAAAATCTAAGTTTAAAGTTGAATGTTGGTGTCTGTGTTTGAGTCTGGTAGCTCAGTAATTCAAGTGCAGACTCTAAACAATTTTGCAACATTTAGTTGATACATTTCTCAGCAGCATCTCTGTAGTATTAGCAACTATTGTATCAATTCTAACAGCTGCCTGTAATGAAACCCAGAAATCCTGCTCAGCAGGGACAAAAATGTATCAACTAAATGTATCAATTTAGAACAGTTTACAGGGTTGGCGACCCACCCCTCTCCTAGATCTGAATTAGAAGGTGAAAAATTACACTTTAATATTAGAAAAACTGTCACATACAGAAAATAGAAAGTAAGTGGAAAAAGTCATTATGAGCAAATGCAGCTTCTGATTGTGATGGGTGAATTATAAACATGGCAGAGAGCACTGATTTTGTCACTTTGTTTTACAAAAGCGAATCAGTCAGAAATAAACTGTTTTAATAGGATATTATTGCAAATGGAATTGGTGGATTTGTGAGCTATCCAGAATACTCGGGACCTGGGGTTTTCCGGATAACAAGTCTTTCCGTAATTGGGATCGTTATACCTTAAGTCTGCTAGAAAATCATGTAAAAATTAAATAAACCCAATAGGATTATTTTACTTCCAATAAGAATTAATTATATCTTAGTTGGGTTCATGTACAATATTTATTATTACAGAGAAAATGTAATCATTTTAAGAAATATGGCTTATTTGGATAATATGGAGTGTTTGGGAGACAGCTTGTCCATAATACAGAGCTTTCTGGATAATGGGTTTCCGGTACCTGTAATAGATTCCATACCTATATGTATGTGTGTGTATATGTATGTGTGTGTCAAAAATAAATTGAGATGATCCATTATTTTCAGCCTTTGTGATTGCTGCAAGCAGGAACCTTCATTGTGCATCAGTTATTAGCAACACCGCAAACCTTGACAATAAAGGAACATTCTGGGCTTTGTTAGTAGGCCTTAGTGAGTCTGTCACAGTCTGATCATTAATAGGCCCTTGTGTAAGGATGGTTGATAGATTTGTTTTCATCCTTTAAGGTCATACATGAAAGTTGTTCTTATTCTTCTCTCCACATCATATTGAGATGAAAGGGTTGAATACAATAAAAAAAGAGAGATGCATACAATACGCACTACAAAATGATACTAAAAAAGGGACTATTGTAGTTAAAAATAAGAGATGAAATCATCAGCCATGTGGAAACTGTTCTATGGTTAGATACTAAGGGTCATTTATTACCCAAAAGTGCAATTGCAGTTAGTGTGGAGAAAATGCCATTCTTTAAGGAATCTTACACAGGACCATTTTGCCTTGAGTTCTCCTGCAGTGGATCTCTCCTGTGTTCCAGAAGGTCTTGCAGAGTAAAATGCCAGTGTAAGGGTGTAAAGGGGTGTTTCACTTCTGAGTTAACTTTCAATACCATGTACAGAGTGATATGCTAGGACAATTTGCAATTGGTTTTCATTTTTTATCATCTGTGGTTTTTGAGTTATTTAGCATTTTATTCGGCAGCTCTACAGTTTGCAGTTTCAGCAGTCTGGTTGCTAGGGTCCATATTTCCTTAGCAACCATGCATTCATTTCAATTCGAAACTGGAATATGAGCAGGAGAGGACCCATAGTATACTAAAAGTTAAAGGACCAGTAACATGAAAATTTTTTTTGTATATAACGGGAAAAAAAACACCAAGACATTTAACTTTAAATCACAAAGTCTTAATCAAGCAATAACTTACCGATACTCTGTTTGTGCTCATCTTCAGAAAAGGCAAACGGGTGATCCATCATGTGGCGCTCGATATCTCCTCCTTCCATATAGGTAGGGTTGCCACCTGGCCGGTATTTTTGATGGTTGATCCAAATGTTATTAATAGGAAAAAAGATAAATATATAGGAAGGCCGGTGTTATTTTCAAGAAAAGGTTGCAACTGTACATATAGGAGACAGCCAGGGAGGAGAAATCGAGTGTTGCACAATGGATCGTCGACCTGTTGCCTTTTCTGAAGAGGAGCACAAGTGGAGTATCAGTAAGTTATTTCTTAATAAAGACTTTGCAATTTTAAAGTTAAATATGTCTTGGTGGTTTTTTTTTTTCGTTATATACAAACCCATTTTTAAAAATGGTCCTTTAATTTAAAGGTGAACCACGCTATTAGTGTGGTTTTGCACAGCTCTGCTTCTTTTATCATGTATTTTTTTGGCTTAAAGTATCACCCCAGAAGAGAGAAGTAAAGTCCATTTCATATTGAATTTTGAAGAATCCAAGCATTGTATTTGTGAGAAGCAGTTGTTTCTTTTTATTTCTCGTGCTGCCTATAAACACGGCTTTATGGGCCACTGCCACAAATATTCCTGTAGAATAACAATCTTTTCAAATATGTCAAACTGCTTTGTATTCAGGTGTATACCATGACAAAATATTTCATTCATGTTTTATATAACACGGGGTATCATGCCATTCTTAACATTCTTTAAGAGCATTTCATTATAATACGAGAATAAATACTATAATATATTGAGAAGTTATTTGTTAAGCGGCCTTATATGATTGTGTACGAAAAGATTTATGTAAACTTTATATATAACTTTGTGCCCTTATGGTTCCAGAACAAAATCATAAACGTTTTGGTCTGTAATGGGATATTGTTTTCATATGTACTTGAAACTTCCTGCTGAGCTTATGTTTAGAACGTACAGCCGTTGCTCAGGAAGTGGGGATTGCACAGGGAAAAGGCTTCCCCCAAAATGCCAACAGAGGACACAATTTCTCACGTGACAGAATTTCTAACATTGTATGAGCGTTACTGAAGTCCGTGTTTTTACAAACGTGTGTTATTATTTTAGCTAAGAAGACAACAGTGGCTGGTTATTGTAACCTTCCAGAGATAAAGTATCTCCACTTGGCAACAATGATAACATTACAGATGCACATTCTTTTGCAAGGAGTGATTCTTTAGGTACTGTAGAATCCCGGGCAGACACAATAAAAAATATTTTGTATGCATAGGTCACATTTTTTTTGGCTTTGAGCTTAAACCTATTCATACAGGCAACCTCTGAAATTGAGTTTTAAGTGATATTCTGGATCTGTGACAATGACTGAGCAGAAATCATGCAATTATATCCTGTATAAGTGATGGCAGAAGATTTTTTTTTTTTTTTGGAAAATATATAATTTGTCTGCGAAAGCGGACTAAAGGACAGACGAAAATCAAGAAGGGTTAAGTGCTCCACTCCACTTTGTACGAGTATATATATATGGCTGGGGAGGATTTAGCCTTCAGTGAAATAACAGCGTTCAATGGACATTGAATACAGGTAATGCTAGAATGCACGTAATAAATAAAACAAGTTAGGGACCGCCATTCGGGGTTTACCTTGACGTGGTATGGTGGCTTATCAATTTTATGATCATAATTTTGTAACAAAATAACCCCTGTTTTGGGTGTATATGCATTAGCATCTATAATACTTATATATACTTTAAAGCCTTTAGAGTGCTCCCACAACCCCCCTGTTTTGGTATTATATATATATATATATATATATATATATATATATATATGTATGTTCTCAACAGGCACCACCCACTTAAACCAGAAACTTCAGTCTGAATATGCCACATGATATAAGTGAAGGCCTAACTCAGCTAGACATGAGGAGCACTTCCTATAACTGCTTGTGAAATTCCACTGTTTATTAAATCAGTGTTTACTAAATCATCCTGCTGACTTTATTCAAAAAGCCTCAAACTCATAAAGTAATTATTCCGACACTAGTATTCTCCAAGCGCCACCCACATGCTGCCTTGTGCCAGTATACAAAGAATAAAGCATTGTTTAAATTATCCTGACTAAATTGCAATCATAGACCCTCTGCTCCTTGTAATTAAGCACCAGATTTTATTTGTTCCAGATGCCGGGTTTAAGTGCTCCAAATCAATTTGAGGCTGTAAATTACACTCACGTCTCTTTAACTTGATGACAGTTAAGCACAGCGGTAAACGTTTTATCCAGATCAAGGCAGAAAGGGTAATTTGGTTAACTTTAATTTCATTATATTTTATTATCTAAGCATTCACTTTGCTATACAATTTGCCAGGCTTCCTTGCACATGTGTGAATGTGAAATGGAGAACACTGCTTCCAGTAAACTTTTGTAGCAATGCAAAGGGAACATATAAAAGGGATTATACAGCCATGGGGTTTTTTATTGTGTAAGCCGATCCCCACATTAGGTCTTGTTTTCTTAAGACTAAAATTCTTGCCTAGCAGTCAGTTATGGGAGGCAATTTGTATGGAGTGTGGAATTCTCAGCATGGAGATAGGGATATAGGGTGAAGATGAGACAGGCATTTAAAATAACTTGGTAACAAGGAAATGGAGTTAAAGGTAGAATGCAGCTTGTTTCCCAGCTAAAAGAAAAATAGTACGGCACATGGTGCCACGTATAGACTAAGCTGCCAGAAAATATCCTGCCATAGGCAATATTGAGATTTACATATAGTTACATAGTTAAATTGGGTTGAAAAAAGACCGAGTCCATCAAGTTCAACCCCTCCAAATTAAAAACCCAGCATACATACACACACATCTCCACTCTTTCAAACACAAACCACATTTTTGTCAGTGATTATACACTTATATCTAGTGTAAGTAATTCTAAAACAACTGAACTTGCTGAGTAATCATTGCAGACATTTCACTCCTCATCCGAGCAGCTTCTTCAGTTCATCCTACCAGATATACCATGACGTGGATGAATGAAAATGTTCATAGTCATAGCTAGTACACTAATATTGTGTAATCAAATTATGTTATTTCACTGTTTGAGCAGGGACAGGTCTCTGGCAGAGTATTTCCTGGCATTTTGTAGTCATAACAAAAAGTGTTAAAAAAAATAATCCCTCCTATCATTGCATAAAGATGTCATTTTTGTTTCATTTAGATTAGGCATGATTGGAGTGAAAGTTATGGTGTTACAAACAAGTATATGTGTTATGTCAGTGTTAGAGAGAATTCTGGCATATATCAACCATGGTGCTCCATCGGTTTGTCAATATAATTATTATCGAAAATACACTTGTGAGACATATTATTCTAGACCCTATAGCATTTGCTGTGTAAGGGCCACAAAAGCAAAAAGCTGCCCATAAATGAGCCAATTTTGCTTGTCACCCAAGACACTCCTGATTAAGTTACTTTTACAGAGCCAACATATAAGCCATCCTTACTGATAACTCATCAGCTCACAGTCTGATATTATTCAAGAAGAACATAAAATTGTATTATGCAAGGATGTCATTGGTCCATGGATGCAGTAGTCCAGCTTTTCACAGGTCTTTGTCCAGTCTCTGACCTGGAGACCAGATAATTGGATCAGCCTATATACAGCCAGTTTACTTCGTTTGACCAGATGTTCCTGTAGCTCTTGTAGGAGCTAGTTACACATTCTATAATGCTTAATTGTTGCCCTATTCAGCTTTCTTCCAGCCAAGAATCTAGTTCCCACAATACCTCAAACACTTCTGTAATTCTCCTCTTTACCAGTTTGTCAATCACAGAACATGTAAGGCATTGTGGGACATTTAAAACATTTAGGGGATTGTTTCTTAAAACTGGATATTTTTCTGTTCGGGCTTTTTGGGGAAAAAACTTTCAGGGGGGACAAAAAAGCAAATTTTTTTTTAGATTTATTATACCTTGATGCTGCAAAAAACCCAAATACAAAAATTCACTGTTTCAAATATCATGTCATGTATAAGTCAATGGCAGATGTCCCTATCCTAATATGAAGAGATTATGGTCTGTGCTCAGTTAACCTGAAAAATTTTGGGTTTTCACGATTGAATTGTACGAATGGGGGCGTCACTCAATTTTATCGAGTTTTCCCCTGATCCGATATATTCAAGTTATTTATTCAAAGCCTGACAATCTAAAAAAATTGGGATTTTCAGGCAGTAATCCAAAAGAATCGAGTGATCGTGGAGAAAAGCCTGAAAAATTGTACGATTCGGGTTTTCACTCAATTTTATGGAGTTTTCCCCTGATCCCCCACTTATTTAATGATAAATAAGGTAAAATCATGGATGGGAGTTTGGTCGAGCTTAGTTTAATAAAAAAAAAATAAAGGAAAAAAAAAACGGATTTTAGTAAATAACCCCCTACATTGATGAGTTTTTTAGAATTGCATTTTCTTATTATGTAAAAATGTATTTTCTTATTATTTATGGTGGGCATCCCCTTTAACTTCATTTTCCTTAGACAGCACACACAGATTGTAAGCTCTGTGGGGAAGAACTTAGTTGTATTTTTATAAAAGTGTGCTAGAATTGTAGTGATGGGAGACTTGAGACAAATGATTTGGCATGTTGGGAGAGGCGCTGTCATGATTCCTAGAGGCATTGGTTTACTCATCAGAAAGGTGAAAATACATGGAAATAGTTATGTTCAAAAAGAGAGAAGAGTGATGATACAGTATGGTTTTCCCTTTTATTACCATTATTTACTCCCATTGAACTATGGCACATTACTTGTTTTCATTTGGTTCCATCTCTTTTTTCTTAATTTTCCGATACTGAGAGATGCATGGAGAAAAGCTTATTTATGGTAGGTGGAATGTTAACACAAAACTGTAAAAGACAACATTCTCTGGTGGAGGAGGGACTCATATGCTCTACATATGTACAAACTGAGATTCACAGTACGCCTCTACATACTTATATTGTGCATGGAGACGACTTTATAGGTGTGTATTCTCTGCTCTCCAGTGGTAGAACCTGCCTCCTTGATCCACTACTGACCACATCTCTGTTTACCTTGAGGCTTCTGGATCCCATTGCAGACATCATTGCTTCACATTGGCAAGAGATTGTACAGTGGGAGTGTCCATCCTTTGTTTATAATTGCTCCTCCTCTCTGATTTTAGCTCTTTTTTGTTCACTTTGGATCTTGGGAACTGTATCTAAAGCACTAGCTATTGTCCCACGGTATTCTATGCAGTGGCAGGAAAGCTCAATTAACAATAGGGCACATATTTGAGGGGTGACACAAAGGAACAGTGTGAATGTGGTAGTTTTAGGAACCTATGAATGAAGGTGCACACTGATTTGTGCTAGAATATTGGTTGTTAGTAATTTAGTAAACAACAACAATGTTGTGGTTGTTTATAAATGCCAGCATTTGTATATACACGTGCTTAGCATAATTTGTAGAGTTTGAACTCCATGGGTTATTGACTTTTTTTTCAACCCAATTTAGCCTTGTAACTATATTCAGTGGTGGGCTGCATTAAAACCTATGAAATTTCTTTGCACTTCTTAATGTGTTTTATTGTATGTAGTGCAAATGCATTCCACGGTGATGCTGCAGGGTACAGTACCGTATGCCCCCAATAAACACATTTGTAGTTGTAGTCATAGAAAGTGCAGTTGTTTACTACTCCCATTACCATTCACTACTTATTTGGTTAGCGGACTCTTGGATCCTACCTGTAAATCAGTACGGATAGCCAATACAAACATATAGCAGTATTCTTAATTAAGCCATGCCACCTAATTCAGCCTACCTTCCAAAAACAGCATCTAATTTAAGCTATATCACAATCAGTAATAATCTGTCTTTACTGGTAACTGCTAAAATGAATACCAGTATGGCTTAAATGCATGGAAAAACTGTGTGATAGCTGCACCCCTTACTGGGAATAGAATCACTGGACTCCTGCCGATACTTTTTCTGAAATCTTCCTATCAGCATTCATTTAGTGTTTCTCAGATGAATCGCTTTCATAAGCTTCTTTTTTTTTCCCTTGCTTAATCCGGATAACTAAATTTAGGGCAAAATCCTAATGCATAATGACCAGACAAGCGCTCAGCATTCTCTCATCGTTCTATTAATTAGACCTCCAGTATAGAGCAGGATTAGGTAACAGTGGAAGACAAAATGTATATACAGATAGTAATGAAGAAGACTGATGAAGATGATGTCCATTTGAGTGTTTTTTAAGAAAGAATATAACAGGCAATCTACTTTTTATTTCATCTAACCATAAGGAAAAACCAGTAGATTTGCATAGTGATGCCCCACTATCCTCTGGTTTTCCACTCAAATAAAACCTGAGACATTTATTTTTTTTCATCAACAGAATGTATTTGCATAGATAAGGTTTTGCAATTGACAAGTAGCTTCTCAGTGTTTGGATGGTTCAGATTATGTTTGCTTACAGCTGCATTAAGAAAGTGATTGGCTCCTTCAGTCCCTGATGATAATATTTTTAGTTATTATTTTAATGAATTCAGCTATCTGGATTACCAGGGCAAGTTTGCCTTGATTTCAGTGCAGGGGTTTTCCAGCTCACAGCCATCGTTACATTTCTTAGCAGAAGTGATTTAATGGGCTTAAAGAGTGTTCCATTATGTTTGTGGGGGTTTAACAAACAAGCCAGTAAGTAGGCAATAAATCTTTGGGGAGTTTTGCATTAAGAATATGTTAACGCGTCCTCGCACATAAAGGGGATAAAATGCATCCTTGGCATATCATGTTTTTAATGTGATCTCCAAAAGTCTTTTAAGTAGATTAATGATCCCAAGAATTTACGGGGTAATGCTTTGGTCTGTATAATCCTATAATCGAATATATTGCAGTTTTAATAGTTGAATTCACACCAGAGGAGAAGCTTAACGCAGATGGCCCCATTTTTATAGTCATTTCTACATTAATATATACCATGGAGAAAAAAGGGTGCATGTATTTCTTTGATATGTTGCATCAAAAGAAATAAATTCAAGTCTAAAGTATAAGTCATAAATACATATATATGTAAGATGGTGTATCTGCTGTATCATGCTGGGTAAATAAACTGTATTATGTATATGTTAAATTACAGTGCTGCTAAGACAGCTTTGCTTATAGCCATTCTGGGTAGGGCAGTAGCACAGCAAACCTGGGCCAAGATAGAGCCATTCATGCTACTTATCTTGCATGGTCCTTCCTGTGTAGCCCCCTAAATCAAGAATTAAGCACATACACAGTGTTCCACTTGAGGCTACATGGTACTTTATACACATTTGCACCCATACCCTGCAATTCAAGATGGCCTATTGTGCATATTCTTAGTCCCTGAAGGGCAGGAGATGGAGGGCACATCTAATGGAACCTGGAAAGTAAGCATGACTATTAGCATAGAGCTGCTGGTTATGGAAAGCAGCACAAAAGCCCTATGCTACAAAAGTAATTTATTAATTATCTTGGAGCTTTAGTTTGCCATTAAAACGTATTCTCCATTAACCAATAATGTTATCAGCACACTTTAAGACTGCTTTAATAAAAGCTTGCCTTTAGGAGCACTGTATTTTTTCTTTAATACATACATTTTCTATTTTCACTTACACTATTTATAGCTGACAATTAGGTTGCCACCCAGCTCAGCTGACCATGGGCAGTATTAAAAAGTGATTTAAGGAGCCGCCTTTGTTACGCCTCCCCTCTCAACCAATTATTCCTAGAATCTGTTCTGATCCTTGCCCCCTTACACCGGCACCCCATCCCCTTTATGTCACCAACAGAAGGTTTATAAAAGGTGGCAACTCTACTGACAAAATATTTTCCTATCCACTATATTACAGTTTCCAGTGCTCTGAGATAACTGTTTTCTTCTATTTTATCAGGATGAAGCTGTGTCCCTGGTACTTTGCTCTGTTCCTGCTGCCAGTCTGTTTGCACTCCCAGAAGTTACCTACCAGGGATGAAGAACTCTTTCAGATGCAGATCAGAGACAAGGCTCTTTTCCATGACTCTTCTGTTATTCCAGATGGAGCTGAGATCAGTGGCTATCTGTTTAGAGACAATCCTAAAAGGTAAACAGAAAATGAACAGAAGGTAAACAGAAAATAAAAAAAAACCTGCTCCTACATATTACGTACTGTAGATCAGAAAGGTAAAATGCAACAGTAAGGCAGGCAGTGGAAATACATTTGGTTGTTAATGGGGCAGTCATACAACATCTTTAGATTTAATTCAGAGAATTATTAGAATTAAAATATTTGGCCTTGAAGTTTTAAATAGTTAAACAAATTAACTTTTTAATTTTTTTTTTATTATTTTTAATTTTTTATTATTTTTGATTTTTGTATTATTTAACATTTTCAAATTACCTTGCAACAATGCATTAGTTTTAACAAGAGACTAGAATGGAGAGGGACTGAATAGAAAGAAGAGTAATAAATTGTTTAGTCTCACAGAGCAATAGCCTCTGGCTGTCGGGGTCCGTGACCCCCCATTTAAGCTGAAAAGAGTCAGAAGCAGAAGGCAAATAATTTAAAAACTATAAAATAGAAAAGAATAAGGCCAATCGAAAGGGTGCTTAGAATTGGCCATTTTATAACATACTAAAAGTTATCTTAAAAGCGAGTCACCCCTTTAACAGTCCCAGGCAGTAAAAAAAAATGGTACCAATGTAGTGGGAAATACTGCTGCACTAGAAAAACGCAAACCAACATACAACGAATGGACAATACTAAACAAACATACTAAGGCACAACTAAATTAATAAATGAGCCCCTTGAACATGTCTGAAATGTGTATAAAAATGGCAATTTTATAAGTCAAAAATGAAGGACAAATAATAATTTCCTTCCCATTTATGCAGCCTAGCTGGTAAGTGATAACCTTGTACAGATGGTTGCAGCCATGGGAAGAAAACATGCTTCACTGTATTAAAACCTCAGCTTTTATTACTGTCACGGTCGGCACCCTAAACTCAGAACCAGTGTCAAGCACCCTGGTCTCGGCTCGTGCTTCTGCCTATAACAGCCGCCTTTCACCTCGGGAGGAGCCCTTGGCTAATCGGATGCCGCCAGGTCTTAAAACGAGAAGTGCAAGACAAAAGGTTCTGAGCAGGCAAAGGGGCACGACTGTAGATAGTGTCTGTTAAGGCCGATGGTCACAGTACAGATGGAATAGGCAAATTCAAGGTCAAACTGGCAGGGTCGTGGCAGGCAGATAACTTGGATCGTCAGGCAGGCAGGGGTCAAAACCGGGAATCAATCAGAAGGATGAGGCAGAATCAGTAGTCAATAACAGGCACAGGTCAGGATACAGATAATCAGAATAGTCAAAAGCCAGGCAGGGTCAAAACAGGAATCAGGAACAAACAGGAAGCAAAATAGCACAGATACAGGCACCAGGAACAAAACCTATCACGGGCAATGAGCTGCAAACAGAATTTTCCTTTTAAGCATTTGAATTTGGCGCCATTGCGCGCTGACGTCATCACGTCAGCGCGCCTGCGCCTTTAAGTAACCCGGAAGTGCGCCGCGCGCGCACTAGAGAAACCGGCAAGACAGAAGGAGGATGGTGCGGCGGGCGTCCCCGCCGATGGCGCAGCGGGCGTCCCCGCTGCGCCACCGCTAGACCACCAGGGTGAGTAATACTCACATTTACATTCTTTATATCAGCCTTGATTGCTAATGTCCCTTCCTATGCATTCAGGCTAGATTTCTTTCTTACTTTTGAAGGGGCAGTATATGTCTCTACACACCTTTGCTCAACATGAGAACAACAAATAGGACTTGTGTTATAAATGTATCCTGCCTCTCCTTGTAAACAGGCCAATTTATTTAAATGGCTGCCTTTGTCAGGCTTTGAGATAAGGAACAGTTTATTATACAGAAGGTATATTTGCAGACCTGTACTTTGTTTTACTGCCTACTTCTCTTCAAACAGTGATGTGGCAGAATCTGGAAGTTGGAAAGGAAGGTGGAAAGTAAAAGCAGAAATAATTGTGTTTGGTGCAAGAAAATAAAAACTATTTTAGATAACTTCAAGCCAACATTTTACTTACAGAAGTCGTTGCATTCTATTCCAGATATTTCTTTGTAGTGGAAGAGGATAATACACCTTTATCAGTGATTGTCACACCATGTGATGCACCGTTGGAATGGAAGCTGACTCTCCAGGAACTGCCTGAAGAAGCCAGTGGAGAAGGATCAGGTAATAAAGACTTGCGCGGCTTACACAGCTGTCTAATGTTATAATAGACTAGCAGCTTGCACTATTTACCCTCCTTTAATTTGCAGATCCTAAAGTTTCAGTGATGATAAACAAGGTCTCCTTGATAATTAATCAAGATTCAGTAACTAACCTTATTTTACCTGTGTGACAGTTGAAATGTTTTAGAATTAAAATCAATTCTGAAAATTACATGCAGTGTTAAAAACAAAAAAAACTGCCCTATTTACTAAAATTTTTTGATGATGTAAAGGTTTTGCAACAAAATGTTTTATTTTTCAACTAAATTTGCTTTCTGTACTTCAGACAACGTGATTTAAGGATTTGAGCAGAGGCTCAACTGATTTTGCTAAAATTTTGCATTGTCTGGTTGTGTAGTCTAGCATTTCTAGCACGTCATAGTAAAAAAATGTACAGTGATTTATCTCTACATGTTGATTTTGCAGGTGAACCTGAACCGCTTGAGGAGCAAAAACAGCAGATTGTGCATGAGGAAGGCACAGAGTTGTTCTCTTATAAAGGAAATGATGTGGAATATTTTGTATCCTCAAGTTCACCTTCTGGCTTGTATCAGCTGGAGCTGCTATCCACAGAAAAAGACACTCATTTCAAAGTCTATGCAACAACAACTCCAGAGTCGGACCAGCCATACCCAGAATTGCCATATGATCCTAGAGTTGATGTGACATCCCTTGGGCGCACTACAATCACTTTAGCCTGGAAACCTACACCAACTTCTTCTGTCATGAAGCAACCCATTCAGTACTGTGTTGTCATCAACAAGGAGCACAATTTTAAAAGTATTTGCGCAGTTGAAGCTAAAATGATTGCAGACGATGCGTTTATGATGGCCCCTAAGCCTGGAATAGACTTTAACCCCTTTGACTTTGCTCATTTTGGTTTTCAATCAGATAACAGTGCTGGAAAGGATCGAAACTTCATGCCTAAAGCCTCCTCCTCAAAGCTATTAAGGCAGATAACCAAACCAAAAGTGGATATCCAGAAGTTTTGCATAGGGAACAAAAATATATTTACAGTGTCCGACCTGAAGCCTGATACTCAGTATTACTTTGATGTCTTTGCTGTCAATGCTGCTACAAATATGAGCACAGCATATGTTGGAACTTTCGCTCGAACCAAAGAAGAAGCCAAGCAAAAAACCGTAGAATTAAAGGATGGCAAAGTCACTGATGTATTCATCAAGAGAAAGGGTACAAAGTTTTTAAGGTTTTCTCCAGTTTCTTCTCACCAGAAGGTAACCTTTTCTGTTCATTCTTGCCTGGACGCCATTCAGATCCAAGTCAGAAGAGATGGAAAGCTCCTCTTGTCACAGAGTGTTGAAGGTGTACGTCAGTTTCAGCTAAGAGGAAAACCCAAAGCAAAATACTTAATCAGGCTTAAAGGCAGCAAAAAAGGTGCCTCAATGCTAAAAATTCTGGCAACATCCAAGTTTAACAAACAACCATTCCCTTCCCTTCCTGAAGACACACGGATCAAAGCCTTTGACAAGCTGCGTACTTGCTCCTCGGCCACTGTAGCATGGCTGGGCACCCAAGAAAGAAATAAATTCTGCATTTACAAAAAAGAAGTTGATGACGATTATACCGAGGAACACAAAAAACGAGACCAAAATCAGTGTTTGGGACCAGACACCAGAAAAAAATCAGAAAAGGTTCTCTGCAAATATTTTCACAGCCAGAATATCCACAAAGCAGTCACCACAGAGACAATTAAGGGGCTGCAGCCTGGGAAATCGTATATGTTAGACGTTTACGTCATGGGTCACGGCGGCCACTCCGTCAAATATCAAAGCAAAATTGTAAAGACAAGAAAGTTCTGTTAGGATCCGTCTGAATTTTCGTGCAATGTATCCTACAGTGACCATACTGACTGACTACTTGTGCAGCTGGGCACTTGTGATTTGACTTGTGCAGTATGTTTAACTGTGTAGAAAGATATCAACTTGTACTCCTATGTTTACACAAAAAAGTGGTTGCGTGTCAGTGCTAAACCCCGCTGCTGCTCTGGAAATGTTGACATTACTACATGTCCAATGCTCCCTGTCTGATGCAGACTAGATGCTGGAATTCTCAGACATCGGAAACTGGAGTTGGAACAACCTATGTAGCTTCACACACTGCATGAACTGCTTCTAAGTTATTTTAATACAACCGTGGCAAGTCCCAAGACTGCCCTCCTACTCTACTACACAAATACTTCCTAGATATGATAGACTATCTGTAAATTATTTTATAAAGTCTTGTCCGAAATGTATATGTTTTATGACTGTAAACGATAAAATAATTCCCTATGACACGCAGATTGAGTATTAACTGGACACATCTATTCTTAATGTCATCGGCTATTGTACATTCCTACTAGGCTGGTTTATTTTTTAAATATGTAATTGTATGTATAAAGTCGTCAAACATATATTCCTGTACATATAAAATTAAAAAATATGAGATTATATATATTTCCCTCTGTTTATTCAATGTTTAAATAAATCCAGAACTGCGATATTGTTATTTGTATACATGGATCCCATGAATGGGGGTGGGGGAAGAGGAAAAGAAATACCGTTTAGTTTGTGGAAGAAATAAAAAGAACTGAATCCTCATTGCTGGAGTTGAAATAATAATTGCTTCTTTAAATAGAAAACTTATTGTGGGAATTAAACATGAGGGCTCATTAACTTAAGATATTAGATGCAAAGTGCCAATGATTTTGCCCACAATTTTTTCCTAGTGTACCTAAAGATGGCCTTTCATTTTAGCTGCTGATTCATCCCTTTCAATTGAATTCGGCAGCTTATTTGTATGGGGTAGAGTTAATTGTATGTGAATTAATTTTCCCTAACGTCTATTTTACACTAGTGGTTTTCTTAATCTATTTCTGCTGGATTTCTGCTCCACTGATTTTCTGCCCCACTGATCTTCTGCCTGTATATATGGTAATGGCTGGGGAGTAAATGGAATACATTTGTATCTTTCCCCCAATTAATGTACCAAAAAGTCCACTTTACGTACAGTATGGTGAACCAAATTAGACAACGATCTGGGAAAACCCAAGCATTCTGGATAATAGATCCTATAACTGTGTAGAAACAAGCAACATTGTCCTTATAAAATGATTCTGAGAAAAAACGCTCAAGAAAATGTGGGTCTGATTCCTCTATAGTTACACCACACTTCATGTTCATTTTTGTATTAAATACAGACGAGATATTCATTCATTTGTAAGTATTATTGGGAACTTCCATGCTGCTTGACCCTGATAGGAATTTAATTTGTTATAGATTTAGCGACTGCTTTGTTTGATGGGTATCTCTAAACCAGCAGTATAAAAATGTAAGGGATAATAAAGCTGGACATAAAGGTAAAGATCCGCTTGTTTGGCAAGACAAGTTTCACTGATCCTTTCAGTTTGAGTTATCAGGCTGATCTGATGGTTTGGTTTTTGGGCCAACAAATGGATCATAATTGCTGCCAAGGGCGTAAGGAAGAGGACCACTTCAACATGCCTATGCGGTATTCTCAAGATGGGAAAATTTAACTTGCCCTTGAAAGGCACTAAGGCATAGATGTGCAAAATATGGTATTCAAAAGAATTACAACTCCCAGGATCCAATCATCAGTCTAAAGCTTTCTAGAACATCTAAAGTCCTAGAGGTTGTCCATTACTGCCAATGCTAACTTTGTCACAAACAACTAATAGCATGATAACTTAGAAGCGGTGTGCTGTCTCTGTGAATAGTTAGTATAACTTAAAGCTATGTGTGCATTTAAAATTGTAGCCACTGATTCTATCAAATGCCTTAAGAGATACCCAAAAAAGAAAACCCCCTAATGACCAATCCATTTGTTTTCTTTATGTTTTTTGATTATCATTTTAAAAATATTAGAGCTGTAAAAGGCAACCACTGAGCAGGCCCAGATTTGTGGTGAGGCCACGGAGGCCGGACCTAGGGTGGCAAAATTTCAGGGGCATCATGCTGTCCAGCTGCAACAAACTGGGCGTTGCTCACACTCTTGCGGGGGGGGTGCGGACACTAGGACCTGGGGCGCCAGATGAGGAGGCCAATGAGTTGGATGGAGCCCTACAAAGAACTTTTATCTCTCCCAGCCTGACTTCATAGAAAGAAAAGTATTTCCTCTACTGCTCTTAGTTATAAATGTATAGATGTGTGTATGTGTGCATATAGATACTAGGGGTCCTTTATAATGAAGTGCCCAACACATGAAATAATACAAACTGAATGTAAACATCTTTCAGGGCAATTCAATCAGTTTTCCCTTTGTAGCATATTCACACTTTTTTTTTTTAACAACTGTTCAGTGATTTTTGATACATAGGTCACTGGTAATAGTAGCTGTGCCCCGTGAAAGCATATCCTTAGATTGCTTCTTTTTTTACACTTCAGAGAATATTTTAAAACACACATCTGTTCCAATTGCTTTGAACTTTGTGTGGGTGGGATATAAAAGAAACCAGCAGGACTTGGTTTGAGGAGAGAAGAGAGGTCAAACGTTATCATTAAACGGCACATTCAAAGGGAGACAAGAACATTTCATTTTACTTATCGTGCTGGTAAAAGAAAATCCTTTATATTTGTACTTATTCCAGAGAGCACACTTCTGGAATCCAGTAACATTAAAGCCATGCTATGTGCTAAAAAGGTATTTATCTGTTCTGACAAATAGCATGGAAATGAAATACAGACCTTTTTTCTTTTTTTTTTACTTGAAAGGCACTAAAAAAAACTGAATTACAGAAATGTTCTTGAGCCCCTGCTAACAAAACTGAAGGGCACATTAAAAGGCAACAGAGGTAGATGAAATATAAGCTTGAAGAATTCACCACGAGGGAAACACAAAGAAGAAGGTTCTTCAAAAAAAAATGTCAAATATTGTCTCAGACGAAACCACATTACGTCAGCTAATTCATTAAGAGGAAAGTAAATAAGGGTTTGGCAAGGAGTAGTATTCCTTAAATCTGCCCTGCTTTAAGGCAAATGGCTTATTTAAAGAATGAAGAATAACATATATATATGTGTATGTCCTATCATTATCTTCATGAGAGGTACAATACGGAGTATAATCTGAAACTGCATGCATTTGTGAGCTTCTATCATTGCCTCCCGCACATACTGACAGACAGCAGTAATAGGGGTATAATTGCCTTTACAGCTTGAAATTAAATGCAGAATGCTGGTAGACAAGCCCGAAGCAAAGTTTTTTATATATTCCGTACAGTCTGTGCTTGTTCTGCAGTAATTTAAAGAATACACCCTGTGCCTTCTATCTGCTCAGTAGAAATTTGGAATGCATCAGACTACAGTATACACATGGCAGAGGACAAATGCCTCTGAGTAAATACTAAGACATTCCTGATAAGGCTGTGGAGCATGAAATATTCAGTATATCAAATAAAAAAAAAAATGGTTGAACTTGATGGACGTGAGTCTTTTTTCAGTTTAACTTACTATGTTACTATGTATAGGCAATATTAATGATTTCACATTTCTTAGCCTTAGATTGGCTAATCTTATACAATTTGTATTTCAAAATAAGCAGGATGGGACTCTGCTGAGGAAATAAATTGAATATTTTTTACTGAATACATTTGAACGATAAAATAATTACATAGTAGATAAAGCACCAATGGGGTCAAACATTAAGCATGCAGATTATGTACATAAATACAACTGAAGAGATAAAGACAGCCCTACCTACAATCAGCTACAGGCTAAAAATCTGTGTATCAAAACATTAATGTCATAACAGGTCCAACAAGAGCTTTACATGTTTTACTGCAGAAGCTCAGTGAAGTCAAACAAAAAAGATCCCCTTGCATTTTTTTCTGTTAGGTTTAGACATATTCCGTGAGAAGACAAGACATGAGCATGGACTGAATCTGGAATATTTTAGAATGTATATTAAATGTGCTAAGAGAATTATGAACATGGCCCTTTGGTAAGACACAATAGAGTCAGACTGGTCCATGAGTATACCAGGTAAAATGCCAGTGGCCACCAATCCAGGTGGGCTCTCTTTTCCCTTCCACCCACTCGATTGTTATTTTTTGTTGTGTGCTGAAGAATTTTTGCCAAATGCAGACAATGGTTGTGACCAGACAACTTGTCCAAAACAACAAATTCGCCGTTTTGGCTGAAGATGCTGGGGAGAAAAGTTCTGAACTGGCGTGTATGGAGTAGGCTGACTCTCAGAGCACCCTGGGAGGCAGTGGTTCTAATATGGGTGGTGGG
>CM044431.1:74081178-74097046 GCA_024363595.1 Xenopus borealis | reverse complement strand
AGAAGCTGCATTTAATGAATATAAACACTGTAATAAATGTTGTAAATCAGCAATCCGCAACACAGGCCGAAAGTAACCCTAAAACGTTTTTTAAATATATTAATAGTAAAAAGATGCAGGTTGAGAGTGTTGCTCCATTAAGAAATGGTACCAGTACAGAAAAGGCAAATGTGCTAAATCAGTTTTTTTCATCAGTGTATACAATAGAGTCTGAGTTCCCAGGCTCGCTTCATAGATGCACTGACTCAGCTCAATCTAGTCAGTGGCTGACTCAGGATATGATTCATAAAGCTTTAATAAAACTTAATGTAAACAAGGCACCAGGGCCTGATGGTATAGACCCACGGATTCTGAGAGAGCTTAGTTCAGTTTTAGACCATCCCCTATTTCTGATTTTCTCAGATTCACTTTCATCTAGTATGGTGCCTATGGATTGGAGGAAAGCTGATGTCATCCCAATATTTAAAATGGTATTACTATCTCAGCCTGGAAATTATAGGCCAGCAAGTTTGACATCTGTATTGGGCAAATTATTTGAAGGCATGTTAAGGGATCACATTCAAAATTTTGTCCTAGTGAATTGCATTATGAGCAGCAATCAGCATGGCTTTATGAAGGATAGGTCATGCCAGACAAATTTGATTGCTTTTTATGATGAGGTAAGTAAGATGCTGGACAGTGGGGGGGGGGCAGTAGATGGATTTGGATTTTGCCAAAACGTTTGATACCGTTCCCCACAAACGACTGCTTTCTAAACTAAGGTCTGTTGGTCTTAATGAAGTCGTTTGCACATGGATAGGAAACTTGCTACAGAATCTGGTACAGAGGATGGTTGTTAATGGTATGTTCTCTACTTGGAGTAAGGTTCTTAGTGGGGTCCCTCAGGGCTTCGTATCGGGTCCACTTTTATTTAACTTGTTCATCAATGACTTAGGGGAGGGTGTTGTAAGTAATGTATCAGTGTTTGCAGATGACACAAAACTATCCAGCCCAATTAATTCCATCCAGGATGTGGCATCCTTGCACCATGATCTTGACAAACTAGCAATCTGGGCAGCTAAGTGGCAAATGAGATTCAATATTGATAAATGTAAAGTCATGCACCTGGGATGTAAAAAAATCCAAGCCACTTATACCCTTAATGGGACTGCACTAGGCAAATCCATTATGGAAAAGGACCTTGGAGTCCTTGTAGATGATAAACTTGGCTGTAGCAAGCAATGCCAGTCAGCAAGGGCCAATAAGGTCTTGAGCTGTATTAAAAGGGGCATAGAGTCACGGGGGGGGTCATTCTTCCACTTTATAGAGCGCTTGTAAGGCCACATCTAGAATATGCTGTACAGTTTTGGGCTCCCTCACTCAAACAGTACATTATTGTATTAGAGAGGGTACAGAGAAGGGCAACTAAGCTGGTAAAAGGTATGGAAAATCTTAGCTATGAGGAAAGACTGGCCAAGTTGGGGAAGGCGCTTAAGGGGTGATATGATAACTATGTTTAAATATATAAGGGAATCATATAATAATCTCTCTAATGCTTTATTCACCAGTAGGTCTTTCCAGTTGACATGAGGTCACCCATTCCGTTTAGAAGAAAAGAGGTTCCGCCTAAATATTCAGAAGGGGTTTTTTACAGTGAGAGCTGTGAAGATGTGGAATTCTCTCCCTGAAACTGTTGTACAGGGTGATACATTAGATAGCTTTAATAAGGGGTTGGATGGCTTTTTAGCAAGTTCATAGTACAAGTTGATACAGGGACTAGTCCGATTGCCTTTTTAGAGTCAGGAAGGAATTTTTTCCCCCTCTGAGGCAAATTGGAGAGGCTTTGGATGGGGATTTTTGCCTTCCTCTGGACCAACTAGCAGTTAGGCAGTTAAAATAAAAAATAAGTTAAAAAGGTTGAACTTGATGGAAGTGTGTCTTTTTTCAGCCTAATTACTATGTTACTACAGATAGAGTCACTTGGATTTGTAAGTTAAATGCGTCGTGACTCAGCATTAATTGAAGAAACTGTGTTATCTAAAGTTATCTTAACTCATTTAATGCATTTAACCTTTTCATTAGCATACCAAAGCTCCATTGTTTTCAATGGTGAACTCTTTAATTGGATGGGATGCTGTGACACAATATTCTGTGATAAGTGGGATAAATGAGATAAATGGGTTAAGTCGCGACGCATTAAACTCACCATCCAAAGTGACTGCATCTGTATGTTACATTACATATATTGGTCACCACACCCTCCATCCAACAAGGGCAAAACCTATCTCTAGTTGGTTTATGATAAGCAACCTGGCTGTATTTTATAACATAATTGAATATATTCTTCCTATAGTTCAGGGGTTTCCAAAACGTAGATCTGGATCTACCAGTAGACCTTTAGCTGGTGATCAGTAGATCTCAAGACACTGTCAACAAACAGTTTGACTAAATTACCCTCCTGTTTCTTGCTTTTTAGTCAGATATTTATTCTGTTAAAGCTACAAAAGAAATAGTTGTTATAAATCAATATAATATTTGAGTAATATTTTCCATGCAACAGAATGCTAATCTGATATTATGGATGTGGATCATAATGGGTGCAGGATTAGCACTCAGGCCCCCATACAGATTCCCTATGCCTCCAGACCCTTCCTGGGTACACACTTATCATCATGATCATTGCATCACTGTGTCTCTCAACCTCATGGGAGTGGGCACAATAGGGGTGATGGCACTCTCTGCACCCCTGGTAATTTGACAACTCCCTAGATGGTGAAGTTGACATGAAGGCATCTGAAGAGTCTAGCAATAATTTTAGAATAAAATAACTTACTGTTTGATCCAGTGAGTTATCAGACTTCTTGTTTTGGGACCAGGAAGGAATTGTTTTTCCCCTTAGAGATCAGATTATCAGATGTCTTGCTGAGGTAGATTATTTGGCTTCCTCTGGATCAATACAGAAGGTTTAGCAAAGACAGAATCTAATGGAATAACAGCATATCTTTTTCAAGTGCAATTACTATGTGACGCTGGAAGGAAAAATACATTTGGAATCAAATGAGATTTCATTGAGATTTCACTGAACACCTATTTTTGCTTTGTCGCTGTTAGTTACAAAACAAAGTCACTTTCTTGCTTTGATAGTCTGCTGTTCTTGGCAATCCTAACTCCTACTGCACAGGTCCTGATACTGAATGATGTAATGCTCTATAGCTTTTTGGATGCCAGCTATTCCTTCAGGGCTCGTTTAAATGGAAAAGATTTAGGTTATCCTTGTCTAAACTAACTACAATGGAGCAGACTACAAGTTGTCTGTCTGTAGTTATTTTATAGACAATCATCACAAGCTAAAGTTTAATAGCAGCCCTCCACTGGATAATAAGTAAGCACTAGATGCCTCTTCATATAATCTGTACCTAGATTGCTAATAAAAAAAACAATGCAATGGGCATTGGGCCAGATTCAGTTCAGTGAGAAAAAGTTTTTATCACGTCAAGTCATGGACGAGGTTCAATTTGAGGTGCAATTCAATTCAGAAAAACCCTATCTCACTTTTTATCACGTGAAAACTCTATTGAAGTCAAAGATAAAACTGAACTTAAACTGAAGTATTTTCTCCTCAAACTGAATTTTTTCCATGATTTCTCACGTGATAAACCAGCAGATAACTTTTTCTCACTGAACTGAATCTGGTCCACTGTGTAGCTTTATAGTCACAGAAAGTGATTCCATAATATAATTAGCATACTAACTGCCCCTTTCTGTCATGAACGAAAATCAGAAAAGGCAGTCTCTATGGGCAAATAGATTTTTAAAGTTATTATTATTACTAGTAACTTATTAAAATAATACTTCTGGTCTTACATTAAACTTTTTGGAATATTATTATTTTGGTTTTTAGTGCACTAACCCTATACAGATACGGTACTTGTTATCCAGAATGCTCAGGACCGGGGGTTTTCCCCAGATCTTCATACCTTAAGAAAAAAGAAAATCATGTAAACATTAAATAAACCTAGGTTTGTTTAATTATATCTTAGTTCGGATCAAATACAAGGGACTGTTTTAATATTACAGAAAAAAAGGGAATACATTAAAACATTTTGATTATTTGGTTAAAATGGAATCTATGGGAGACTCCTGGAGCTTTCTGGATAATGAGTTTCCGGATAGCGGAATATAAATTATAAATATAAATTATAAATATATTTAATTAATATATATATATATATATATATATATATATATATATATATATACTATATATATATAGATAGGAAAACTATACCCCAAAATGAATACTTGAGCAATAGTTTATATCAAATTAAGTGGCATATTAAATAATCTTGTCAAACTGATATTTCAACTCTAACTGTAACAATGTGACATAACGTATAATTTGTTTGGTATGTTAGTGTGCACCGTTGAATCATAGGATCCCAGGAGGCTGTCCTCATTTTTTAAAATGGCAATTTTCTATTTATGATTACCCAATGGCACATGCTACTAAAAAAGTATATTTTTATGAAAATGGTTTATTTACATGAATCAGGGTTTTACATATGAGTTGTTTTATGCAATATCTTTTGATACAGACCTACATTGTCTGGGGGGTGTAGTTTTCCTTTAAGTTGGGTTGAAAAGTCCATCAAGTTTAACCCCTCCAAATGAAATCCAGTGCACATACTGTATATCCACACATTCACACAAACCCCTCTATACACTCAAAAACTATATCTACCATCTATATTATATCTGTCCAAGAAATTATCCAAGCCCCTCTTAAAGGCATTAATAGAATGAGCCATCACAACATCACCCGGCAGTGCATTCCACAACCTCACTGTCCTCACTGTGAAGAACCACCTACGCTGCTTCAAATGAAAGTCCTTTTCTTCTAGTCTGAAGAGGTGTCCTATGGTGTGTTGTTCCTTTGTAAGAGAAAATATGTTTTCATTCCTTGAGAGTATTCCCTTTGTTATACAAAACAGAACTTTATTTGGTTTAGTAGCTACAAAATGACACTGCCTGGAATCAAACAACTTGTCATCTACTGAAATCCCCAGATCCTTCTCAACTAAGGAAACTTCCAACACACTGCCATTTAGTGTATAACTTGCATTTATATTATTTCTACCAAAGTGTATAACCTTGCATTTATATTTTTCTGCACAATTTAGGATCATCAGCTGGGCCTCATACTCTTCATTCACACGAGGTGGTTTGTAGCATCCGCCAATGATAATTTTCTTTGTAAAATTTTGCCCAGCCAAAATCTCTTTCTAAAGGGATTCTACACCCTCCTCAATGTTATCTATGGTGATTAAGTAATTAAGTAAAAATGCATTGTTTTCAGCTATAAATAAAGCAATATTTTTCTGATAGTGCCCATTTAACTTGACTAGAATTACAAACATGACATTTGAAAGCACACGTTTCCATCTTTAAATAAATGCAAGATGGCAATCTGTTCATCATAAGCAAAATATTCTATTACCATTATTGGCTCTGATGCCTGTCTCCAAACATTTTAAGTTCAGACTCTTCATGGTCTCAGAAGCCAGAGGATCTTTCAGATTTAATTTAATATTGTACATTTATTGATGTAGCTTCTTTTATCTCTATTGTGAAATAAGAAAGTCCATTAAAGAAGGATACATATTGAATTACCTATGTTCTCATTCCAAAGGATCATTGACAGAACCAGAATTTGATCCTCAGCTTCTAAAACTGACAGACAGCCATCAAGCTTAACTTTCATTTAAAGGTATCTTAACATCTAATGACAGCGTTAGGATACTTTCAAATAATATCTGTGTGTTAAGGTGGCCATAAACGCACAGATTATATCATACAAAAAAAATTTCGTACAATATTCTGTGCTTTTATGGTGGGAAAACAGCTGTCCAATACCAGCAGAACACTTGGATATCGGTCTGCTCATCCATCGGGCTGGACGGAAAATTTTGATCAGGTGCCTTTGAAGGCACCCAAACATCAGCCATTGCTGAATCCATCAGATACAGGTAGAATTATATTGTTTCTATCTGTATATTTGACAATTCAGCTCTACATCTGTGTATTGAAACAAACAACCTTTCTTGGAAAGATCTTTTCCAAGAAATATCGTATTTGTTACATCTATGGCCACCTTTAGATGATCTCTATGATTGGTCTAGTCGCATAGACTAATTCATCATCTAAAATGCTGTTTACAGTACTGGAGGGCAATTACATGGTTATGTTTGAAAGCTATGTGGCCACAACTCCATTTTAAGTTATATTTTAACTGGAAGGCACAAAATCCTAAATAGACTTTTCCCATATGTCACAGGCTGTAATAGGACTCAATCCATAGCCACTTCACATGCAAGATAGAGTTAGGGAGCAGTTTAAATACTCAACATACTGACATTGTCCCCTAGAGTAGACTATTAGGTCTCTGCCACCACCTTCTGATGTACTGATTTAGAAGGGACATATATTATAGTAAAATTACAGTGAAGGGTGGCATCATAATGAACAATATATGAAACAACATGACTAAAATATAATTCAAATTTGTTGTGACCCATTAAAAAAATGAAATTCAGTTAAAGAACCATTTTCATCATAACATTATTATGTATAAGGATGTACTTAGTTTTACTATAAATATATTTTATTGAATCAAGATACATTGTTGTGGCAAAACAACCAAAGCTGCAAAAGAAAATAGGGTAAAATTATTCCCAAACTAATTATAGCTGCTGACCCATAAACTCCAGACTAATACTTACTAATCATTACTATAGTGAATGACTTTCCTATTATTATTGTACATTTAAAAACCATTTGCTCTTGCAAATACACCTGGGAAGCGGATGTGTGTTTGAGGCTGCTTTAAGACCTTCAAGTGAAAGGTTATGTATTTAAAGCCACTTATTGCTACATTCCATAAACACTGAAATGTTCTTTCTGGCTGTCTTGGAAGTGAAATCACCCATTGACTACAATGGGACATTTCAGCTGAAAAAAATCCCAGATGGTCTCCTCACTTTTAGGGTCATTTGCAAGGGTCATGTAAATCTTCCTCGACAATCCCACATAGGAGTAACACGACGTAATGGCTGTTATAATAGTCTGTCGTTTAGTTTAATGGCTGTACTTCATTTTGTTTTCTCATTCTAATTTTGTTTGATGCATAATTGTTCTTGCTAGTGCATTGTCCAAAAATAAACCAAAATACATACACAAAGTGAAATACATTATTACACATCTTTACAATGTGTAAACCAAAGCAAAGGATGTTTTTGTCCCATGAAGCGAAAGGCGGTTTCTTAAAACCACAACATATGTTTTATACTGACACTGTGTAATGCACAGAATAGAACCTGTTGGCTTTTTGAAGCAATGTAGTGAAAGTTTAGGCAGTTTGGTACATCCTAGGTAGCAGGAACGGCCAGGTTTGGGATGAAGCCCATAAACATCGATTCTTCAGGTGAAGAGAAGATTATCCCCTTGGAACATTGAGCTTAATCGCAAGTCAGTCCATGGTTTAATAAGATTAGCTAAATGCCTAAAATGCAAGTCAATGTCATTCTTGTTACAAGAGCAACATAAAATATCTGGATAAACTAAGTGCAAGTGATTTTCTTTTTATTTGCCTTTAGATTCAGCCTTTCTCTAACTTCTATATAAAATATTCACTGGTTGTTTGGCCAGCAACACCTGACAAGGAAGAAGAAGAGTCAAGGGTCAAGAGTCAAGAGACTTATTATTAAAATTATATTAGTTATTAATTTTTTTATTACTTATGTTGCTATGTAAACCTTTCCTATTCATATTTTATTCTGTTTTGAGACCATTGCCTTGTTGCTTTGGTCAGTAGGTATTTGGAAACTAGATATTGGCAATATGCTTTCATTATATTTCTCTAGAAGATAATTTATTTGTTAAAGGGCTTTTTATAGCTTTTCACCTCTTGGGACTGGCCTGAAAAATAATCTGTGTATTTGGGCTGAAATTAGTTTTTATGACCCTACAGGCTCCCCAGGACCTCCTAGCTGCTTAAAGTATGACATTATCCACAACATTTTTCCTTTGCTTTGACAAATATGCTTTCTCCAAAAATGTGCCCATTGTAGTATATAATGGGTTACAAACCATCTGATCCCTGTTTCCCATTGTGTACACACCTTGCGTAATGGAAGTGAAGAAGATACAACAATATTATTAGTGTCTTTGTCACACTTGAGCAAACTAAGCTGCATGCATCTGAGTAAACTGACCTGCTAATCATTACTCTCTTTTTAAAATATACAGTTTGCCAGAAAGAGAAGTTTCCTTGGTATTTACATAGTGTTTACCGCCACATGGCAAGAATTAAAAGTCCTGCCAGTTCCCATTTATGTTTTAATGTTCTCCTTGTTTTACATATTGGTTAGACAAGGGGACATACATGATTGACAATAAAGGAGTCCAGTAGTTTGTGCACTTAAATGCAAATATAACAGTGCGCACATGCACAAAGAAAACTATTATAGGTGGAGGAAGATGCAAAGAAGATTATACATACATATATATATATATATATATATACATATATATATATATATATATATATATATATATACAGTATATATCAACAAAAAAGTCCAGACCACATATGAAATTTTACCAGATTCTGGCAGTGTGCAAACAAACAGCAACGACGTTTCGTAGCTCCCGCCCCTTTGCTGTTGCTGTTTGTTTGCACACTGCCAGAATCTGGTAAAATTTCTTTTTTTCACCTTCATATGTGGTCTGGACTTTTTTGTTGATATATATTATTTGCCTGAGACAGGTCTAGTACTCCACTCCAGTTTGTACGTATATATATATATATATATATATACCGTATATATATATATATATATGTTTGAAGGACCCGCTCTCCATTTCTCAAGTGAACAAAAGTGTTACTTTATTCTTAGATGCATCTAAGAATAATGTAACACTTTTGTTCACTTGAGAAATGGAGTGCGGGTCCTTCAATCATCTTGCACAAGTTACATTTGACCAACGCACTTGAATTTGCTTGAAAATCTGGTAAGAGTGCATGCACCACATGGCAGATGCCACAAGTTCGGAATTATGGGTTTACATGTTGCATTGTGGGTAAAAACATTATGATTTTGTCCATTATTAGATCCATTATTAGATCCTACACAGAAACACATACCATTCAGTCGCTGTTTTTATCTTTAAATCTTTATTTTTGTTTTAATTTTAGATAATGGTGTTGTATGGATCAAAAAGGGAAAATACCCATGCCATGGAGCAGGGAGTAAGTATAGGGTTTGTTTGCACTCTGTACCAGCCTGTTCTCAGACAAGTAGAAGGCAAAACATATGTACGTTCCCCTGCCCACCCCTCAACAATACAACACTGCCAAACACAGGCAGGGCCTTATTCATTATGGGACCTAAATACTGAAGCACTGAGGGCAGGCAAGGTGCCATGTGTGAAACACATGGTGGCTTGTGCCTGGTTTTTGCACTGTACCCTGCTGTTGGTATCACAGTATCCACAGCCAATATTTGACAAAATAAGTTGGCTGACTAAATATGGTGGCCAAACAGAACAGCTGAGGTCCCTGAGAATCCTGTCCCTCGCCTCTATAAATACCTTAATGACTTCACTTTTTTTTTGTTTTACTACTTAATAAATCTTGTTACTTATGTTCTTTGCAGTTAAAGGCACTTCCAGACAAAAGCAATTCAGTACTGAGAAATTAGATTTAAACAAGTTCCAAATGTGTTTTATGAATGCTTTGTTTGCCATTATTATTAAAACAGTTAATCAGTTTAAAGCTCTAAATTAGCATTTGGTTTCCTGAGAATCACTATAGCTGTGATGGGAATTTCACTGTATGGTGCCTGTGGATACATGGAGTCAGCAGGGAGTTATATTTATCTAATATTGTTGTCTGTTTTTTTGTCTGCAGTTGTTACATGTGTTGGGGCTCAGCATCTGTTAACTTTATGACTTAATTCTTAGTGAATGCAATTAAGTCTATTCCCAACATGCTTCATTTCAAAACAAGGTGAAGAAAAGAGATTTTATGTCTCTTCTGTCTGTATCATTTCATTCACTGTGAGGTAACAGATATTGCCGTTAGCAGCACTATGACACTGAGAACACAGCTATGCCAACAATACACAGTAATAGGTATTTTTTTTACTTATTTTGCCACAAAAATGACACCCGTAGACTTGAATGGCATCGAGCGTAAAAAAAGAGGCCTGTAAAAAAAAAATTGCCACCCGTAAAATCAATTTTTGACGCCCATAGACTTTAATGGGCATCTGCAGCATTTCGCCTGTGACAAATTTTTGTCGAAATGGGTCAAATTCGCCCATCCCTAGTCATGTGTCACATTAAGTCACATTAGCGCTGATTTTAATTAAAGGAGAACTAAACCCTAACAATAAATAGGGATAAAAATGCCTTATTTTATGTACTGAACGTATTGCACCAACTTAAATTTTCAGCTTATCAATAGCAGCAATGATCCAAGAGTTCAAACTTTTTACAGGGGGTCACCATCTTGGAAAGTGTCTGTGACACTCACATGCAAATTATCAAACAGAAAATGGTTGCCTTTCATATAAGCTGACGTTACAAGGCTAATTCTGATGCTAATTACACTGGTTTGTGTGACATTTCTATTCTATGTGTACTGTATATTGTGAGTGGCTCCCTAAGCTCAGTAAGTGACAACAGCACAGAGCATGTGAATCAGTGAATCAGCAGAAAAGAAGATGGGGAGCTACTGGGGCATCTTTGGAGACACAGATCTTTACTGCTAAAGGGCTGTGGTTGCCTTGGGCTGGTACAGAAGCCCAAAACATAATGTACAACATTTGTAGCTACTTCTTTAGTTTAACTTTCCTTGTCCTTTAATGACATTACTTAGGGGGATATTTATCAAAGGTCAAGTTTTTTTTTACCTCGAATGAACTTGAAACTAGAATGGTACTTTACTTAAAGGAGAAGGAAACCCTTTCAGCGCAACCCGCCCCCCCCCCCCCCGCTAACATGCTACTTACCCCACAGCGCTCAAATTGTTGCTAAAATCATTCGACTTTTCAGGCAAAACCCTCTGAAAAAACCTCAAACGTCAAGCACTGTTAACCTCTTCAAATGGTTTAAGGGACCTCCGCTATTGACTTCTACAGAACCTTGACAGGTTTTAGGTGGTGTATTTTCGGATTCTAGCTATTTCCAGGGTCGGGGTATAATAAAACTCAAAAACTTGAGTTTTCACCAAAAAACTAGAAAACTTGAATTTTGGTGGAAAAATCAACTTGAACCTTAATAAATCTGCCCATTAATGTAGTTAAATAGGGGATAATATACTCCTTTTTGTAAAATATAAGAATATTAGAAGTCACCAAGGAGATCCCTAACCACATAAAAGCACACAAAAGGCTTCCGTTCAGGCCACAGTGTCAGTGGCATAACTACCTGGGGTGCAATAGCACCCGCTCCCCTTTTGGAATCTCAATAAGTATAGCACTGGCAACAGGGGAATTTTTTAAAGCTACAACTGTTTTCTTTTGCTCATTTCTTGAAGCTGAGTTGGAGTTTATAAAATATTAATCCTGCCTGTGATTATCAAGTATTAGGCATCTAATAGTATTTCATAAATATGGGCAGAAAGAGACATATATGATTGATAACTGGCTGTATTTTATTAAAAATAACAGCAGGTGGCAAGGTAGGTCATTTGTTTTTGTTTCAGGGCCCGTCTGCATAAACTTTGTATTATTGCAGATGGTCTGGATGGAAATGCATAACTCTTTGCAGATGACACAAAGATCAGCTACATGGCAAACATTCCAGGATACATATGTAAAATGGTCAGTGATTTTAACAAATAAAGGAAACTAGTACAGGAACTGCGAAACATAATCTACACTGCAAATTCCAACTGAATAAGAGGAACAATATATAAAGATAGAAAGTTAAGAGGTATCAGTAATATTATATTGGACAATGTCTTAGATGGAACTAATAGAATATATATATATATATCATCTCATTATTCAATAGTGGGGGGGGGGTGCAAAAAAAATGCAAAGCTCCATTTATTTGTACCCATACTTACCCTCTCCATTATTTGCCCATTCTAAGAACTCGTATTTCTGTATGCCAGCTGCATACAGATAGGGCATGGGTGGCATTTGGGTGTCCCTTACCACATCTCCATATTTTGTACCAATTTGAACCAAGCCAAGAGCCCTGGAAGATACAAGGTGATAAGTGCACAGCACTATGATGTCTGGATTATTAATTGACACAAATTGCACTGATAGAAGGGCCCCCTAATTAATGAGCCACACTAAATGAAACAGCCTTTGAGGCAAATCAGTCATTTGAACAAACTACACAGGATCCATGCGACACTTCAAACTGTTAATGCAAACATATTAACTTACAGGAACAGATTAGATGAAAAAATAAAGAGAGGTATAGTTTACATGAAAGATTGGATTCAGTGGAAAGGAAGCTTAATACACACACACTGACAAACTTCCATTTAATCTTAAATTGTCTCAGGAGACATAATCAGAGTAAAAAAGTTTTGTAGATCTAAAGGATTAAGTACCAGATGTGTCCAAGGCTACCAAGTCTGAGGGACACAATCTGGTAAATGTGCGATGAGTTGTCACTGTCCTCCTTAGTTAAGGACTTTTTAACAGCTGTACTCTAGCTGCCACTGAGAACATCCAGAATACCAAGGAACTGTGCTGTCACATATCTAGCTGTGGTATATGTAAATTAACACTTCAGCTTGGGGGTATGTTTATCTGCAGTGACTAAGAATACCATCTGTATTTTCCATACCATGAAAAAACAGGGAAAAACTTGTTAGACATCTGGATTATTATCCTATTATGCCTGTTTTAATAAATTCTTTGAGTTTTGGGGGGCAGATTTAATCAATGCTCAAATTTGACTTTTGTAAAGGTCTGATTTTCTTATGAAACTCATATTTCAGAGATCAATACACCAAAAATATAAACAGTTGGCATCTAAAAACTGGCGCGTTTATGTAGAAGCTAAATGGAGTTGTAGTAAAAACAAAATTCAAGATATTTTTCAATTACGGAGCCATTAAAATTATGGGATTTTTTCATTTTTTTTTTGAGATTCAAGTTTTTTTTATCAATAAGCACACATTTGAGATTTTTTTCAAATTTTAAATAAACCCTATACAACTCAAATTCAAAAATTCAATTTTGATAAATCTGCCTGTTTGTATTTTTTTCAGTAGTTCAGGATCTCAGTATTTATGGTACAATTCTCTGTAATATGGCGGAGATGCTGTGTTTATAGTTGTCTGATGCCGATATTCTGCTTGGTGGTGCATCACAGAATCAACATCTTACTGAATAATTAAAAAAAAAAAACTACATGTTAAAATAGCTAAATAGAGATGAATGAACAATGCTGGTTTGTATGTAACCATAGCTTTTAGATTTGGGCTAAAATGGAATGTTTCACAAGAGTTTTTCTTGGGACCTGGAATTTTCCAAGCACCGTGCTTCGAAGCAACCAAAATATTAAAAAACAAGGATTGTTTTTACATTATCTTTAATGTATGGCATCTCAGTTACAAAGTATGAAATTATTATTACAGAGGAAAAGCAAGTCAGGACTAAGTAGGACTCCATGGTAAACAGCATTATTTTATTTTTGAGGTTTCTTTACATCCCAAACTCATACATACTCCTTTATACTCATGGTTGTTGCCTCTTTGTAATGGATGAGATTGGTGTGTGAGGATTACAACAGAGCTTTATAGATACTCTCTGTATGCTGTGCACCAATTATTACACCATCATTTTGGTATAAAATATTTTACACATACGTGTAACAAAACAGCATAGCTTCGATAATGTTTTACTTCGTTTTCAATTTTTATTTACAATCTATACAAAAATGTAAACATTGCAAAAGGAGAAAACTGCAGTTCATCAATTTCCCTTTTCCTATCATGGGAATTTCATTTTAATATGTTTTTTGCAAGTAATAAACAGAGGTGCTGTATAATGTAATGAAAGAAATCTCAGCCTAGCATGAGGTAAATGTAATTTGCTGTAGGTACTGCTTGGGTCTGCATTTCCATGTTGTGGGAGTTAGAGATAACCATATATCTCTGCAGCATGTTATCTGTTTATATAATGTATGGGCATCCAGCAATATACTTTCATGCTTCAGAAAGCGACCAACAGAATAGCTCAAAGAAGAGCAGGCACAAACTTTTAGCTTTGAATCTGTTTCATGCAGGCTGCTGTAGAATTATGCTGAGATGAGGGAGAGTCGTAAGCAAAATTGCACTGACATTGTCATAGTTGTAGAATGTTTCATTAAATTACAAATAAATCTCTGTGACAGTCTTGACAACACTGCAGTTTGTGAAAGTAGCCTTTTACACTTTATTTAATTGCTTATTAAAGTGTTACTGACCATTAGTTGCCCTTACTTATGTGACTAAGAACATATTAGGTCACTGGATTTTCCCAGTTAGTAAAACGCACCTACTGTACATACTAAATCAGGGGGTGTCCAACCTGCGGCCCAAGGGCCCAGGATGGATATGTATGCGGCCCAGCTTGAAACTCTTGGTTCCTGAGGAAACATCATTATTAGTGATGGGCGAATTTATTCGCCAAGGGGAATTTGCGCGATTCGCCACTGGCAAATAAATTCGCGAAACACCAGAGAAAATTCGGCAAAAAAAGCCGTGTCACGCGTAGTTTTCGACGCGACGAAAATGATGCGACGCCCGTCGAAAACAACGCGACACGTCAAAAACGTGCCACGACTCATTTCGCGAATTTTTACGGCGAAACGAAACTAGGTAGATTCGCCCATCACTAATCATTATAATATAATAAGTTATTTAATATTCAGGTGTCCCATATTCCATATGTATAGCATGTGTATAGCTCCATCTGGTTATCCAACTTTTTCTGTGTATTTTCTTTACTTTTAAAAATCAAAAGTGTTTGTGTATTTCTTGTGTGGCCCCAGACAATTTTTATTTTTCCAATGTGGCCCAGGGAAGTCAAAAGGTTGGACACCCCTGTACTAAATAGTATTTAGACATACTAGCAGGTGCTACTAAAGGAGGTAAACTTTACTTTGAAGGAATACAATTAGTGAGGGTCATTGTATTCTGTTTGCAGCCTGCACCTATCTTGCTTGCTTGCATTTCCAGGAACAACCCATTCAAGGAATTGGAGAGAATTTTGCTGACATTTGATATTCCAGTCATCCTTAGCAGTGTTAGTCGGTGAAGAACGAATCTCACCTTAATCTACTTGTGGCTTTGGGGATGGCAGAATGATGCCCTTCAGCATACCTTGTGCAAAGGGCAGGTCCTTTAATTGTTGTTGATTGCAATTATAAACATTTCAACACCCTGGCTATTAAAGGAATGCTTAAAACATGACTCCATACCATAACTGTCCTTTGGCCATGACAAGAGGGAATACATACATCAGTTTACCATATTCTCTGCTATGGAGCCCCCCTGAGCACAGTGAGAAATGGTAGGATACATTCCAAATTGTACATGGCAAAATAATTGGTAACAAGGCATGACCCCACTGCAACCAAGGCCCTGAAATGTCCTAGCCCTTCCTTTGCATATGCTAATGTATCTGGTGGTTTTCTCATAACATTACCAGAAAAAAAAAAATGGTGGACTCTAAGCACTGGAGCTTCAATTCAAAGGGTCTAGCATCTTCATAATACACACACCTTGAAATGTCTATTAATGATAGAAATTATTTCACATTACTGGCTACAGATGTACTTAATACCATCCTATGTCTTTTGCAAAGTATATATA
>CM044431.1:74069081-74079615 GCA_024363595.1 Xenopus borealis | reverse complement strand
TATATATATATATATATATATATAGAATATATCCCATGATAAATAAGTTTAGCTGGGGTGACTACACAATAAAATATTAAAATCTAAAAATAATTCAAGCGCATGAAATGAAAGCATTCTAAATTCAGTTCTGAAGAATGCTGAAGTAACTGTTATTCCGTGGAGGAAACCTGGCAATAAAAATCATTAGGAAGCTTTTACTGGACAAGGGCACAAGCATTAATATGCAAGCTAAGGGATCAAGTTCAGCATTTGGCTCATGAGACAAATCTATGATCATTGTGTCAGCGGATAACATTAAAGAATCTTATGCTGTGTGACATTTATTTAGATAGAACTGCTTCTATTCATAAGCCATAATGACGTGGAACAATATTTTAATCATCAGCAGGAGAATACATTTTCTACATTAATATTGTTTCTACAAAAAATGGCACCTTTATAGCTATCAGCATTTCTAGTGCATATGATAGTACTTTAGTTTTTTTTATAGTATATATATACTGTACATATATATGTATACATACACTAATCTTCAAACCGACACACCCTCAAATGGGAACTCTGTCTTCCAAACCAAAATTTGATAAAAAGGCCCACATAACACAGAAACCCCTAATATACCCATCACAGTTACCTTTTTTTTCCAAAAAGTATAAATAAATGCCATTTCCTATGCTGAAAGCATAGCCCAGCAGTTTAACAGTTATACTCTTTCTGCATCATTTGAAGCAGGGAAGGAGGGACTAAAGACTGATGTAACAAATTGTAACAACTTCTCCGCAGCTTACAGACAGCATGCAGGAACTACTTAAACCACAATGCATTGCACTGTGATGTTCCGTTCCTTATTGAATTTATGTGTGCAGGGAATTGTGGGTTTTGGAGGATGCAGGCTATGGGAAGATGGCTGCTGATACAAAGTACCAATAGTCAGCCAGCTCAGCAAAGTAGTCAGACAGATCAGCAGGAGAGCATGGGGTCTAGGCTCAGTGAACTGTTCCAAACCATTAAAAACCAGGAAAAGTATATTTTTTTTATTGCAAAGTTGCTTGAAATTATGTTTACTTTTCAAAAAGCTTAAGTTATGTTTTTGTGGAGCTCCCCTTTAAAAAGTCTAACATTTCAGTCCTCATTAGGACCTTTCTCATTATATTTCAGTACCCAAATCACAAATGATGTTAGTGATCCCAACAAAGACTAAAGTAGAGGCAGGCAAATTACAGAAACATGCATTGTTTATAAATAAACATTTACTATATATTACTATATGATTATTTTCATTTATACATGAGTGAGCGTAGTAATGTTGTTTTAACAACTGTGTAGCAGAAACCAAAGAGAAACTTTCCCTTCAGCAAAGCTGGAACACACTACAGGTACAAGTTTCTACAAGTGCCCTTTTAGGACTCTGCAGCGGCAATTGTAGGAGTCCACCCCCACTAAGCAGGTCGGACTGAAAGCTACAGGACAGTGAGTGGAATGCAGCTTTCAAGAGGTTAAGCAAAGTTGATGTCAGGTCCAGGCAGAGGTCAGGGCAGGTAGTAGTCAGCAGAGTAATAAACAAAACAGGTGTTCAGTGGCTGGTGATAGTAGTGGCATATACTAAATTCTAATTAGGTTTCAGTGGGGTTGCACAAAAACATGCAGACTTAGGTGCGTCTAAAAGGAAATTGGGCTATTTACACATATATTGACATCAAAGTGCAAAGGTGAAGCTCGGTTAATGACATTTTAAGAAAACTAGAAATGGCATGTTTAAAAAAAAAATCTGCAGGTAAGTGATATAGCGTCAACATATGTACGCAGCACAGATATTATATATAATTTCAGTGTCCCAGTGAAGCTTACAGTTATAGGACACTATCACATTTAGCAAGGTCAATTTAATAAGAAGACAATTCATTTCCCTTTATGTTTTTTTGGAAGAAATGAATGCAAGGATGGGAAGAACTCCCAAGGCAGCCACTGAACCACCATGTGCCACATTCTAATCTGGCTGTTAATTTGTTTTTTCCACCTACATTGTATTGTATTGTATAACTTGTAAAACACTGTTAAGGAGCCGCAGCGCTGTACAGTGCATAAAAGTACAATATATATATATATAAAAGTATATGGGGAGACAAATAACATAATAAATATATACAGAATTATAAGACAAAGAGATTAAGTGCTATGTGGTAAGAGACATACTGTAGTTGGAAGGAAGTCCCTGCCTCGTAGAGCTTATAGAAGTCAATAATTATGCAGAACAATCACTGCAGTCTTATTAACATTAGTCAATATGCAAACATCTAAATGTGTTATTTTCCTCAAAGAGCATTTTTCCCCAAAATATCAGCATTATGTCCCCCTAACTGTCTGCACCCACTGTTTAGCTCAAGGGGTGCACCTGTGCACCAGTGCAGCTTGCAAAGCCAACCCTGGTCCCTTGCACCCATAGCACTGATCACTACAAGAGTAAAGGTACTGTACTAGATGCTTGTATGGAAATTTAAGGTTGCAAATCAGGAAAGATTGTGTTGTTCTAGAGAGAGATGTCTAGTATATGTAACATGGGCACTGCATACGTCAAATATGTTTAAGCATATGTTGATATCCACCTTATAATAATTTAAGAAGTAATACAACTACCAAATATGAAAAAAAAGCTCTTCACGGTAGCTGCAATTCTTCACCTCACACATACTAGTATAAATTGAGTTGAGGAACTCTCTTCATAAATCATTTGCATATAAGAGCATTGAAGTGTAGCCACTGGTATAGTCACAATGTTAAATGTACAAGGTAACCAAAAACTGTATCCTCAATAATGGTAACAGATCACATTTTATAATTCATTTATTAGTTGGAATTACATTTTGCAGATGCTGATGGGTTCTGCTTGATGGAGTGGGGATGCTTATTTAAGTGATCCTTCCCCTGATGCTGATCCTCAGTTTGTCATTTCTCTTAATATAATGTCATTTTATAAAATGATAAAGAGCTCCAGGGTTTAACAGCATCAATACGTGCACTTGTGTTTGGTTTAGCAAAAGAGGCAGGATAGAGGTAATGGGTTGGTGCAAATATACAAAAGCATGCTTGGATGCAATTACCTGAATAACATTAATGAATAACATTAATAACAATAACATCTACATCCACTTGGGGATGACCACACTTACAGCTACTGTACATTTGTAAATTACCATGTCATGCCAGTGGCTTTAACAATATCTCCATACTCACTACACATCAGCCAACTTTATTGATGAATGCAATTCTGAGTGAATTTTAACTTCATTTTCAAGAATACCTTTTTTACTTATAGTAGTAGAAGCTAAATGAAATCAAAGTACATCATGATTCATCTGAGCAATATTTTGTTGTCTTAATGGCAATCTTGGGAAGGATAAAATATATTAAAAAAAAATAGATATCCCCAAACAGGTCACTCAGTGAGTCAGCCTACTCATCGGACCTAGTTGAATGAGACTGTGTGCTGAGCTCCCATTTAACTAGGTCCAGTGTTTGATTAAATCCACGAGTAACGAGTACTTTAATTGGATGCAAGCACTTTCACATGGGATCATTCCCTTGAGTGGATTTACTGTACTACTACTCTTTGTGAGCTTCTTTTTTAGTGTTTACAAGATAGATGTGTGTGTGTCGAAAAAATATTTGTTAGTAGTCTGTGATTTTAGGGATGAGTAAAATATTTTGCCGCATTTCACCATGAAAAAACACCCTTAGACACTGATATTTAGTACAAAAAAAATGTGCAGAAAAAAACACCAATTGACTTCAACGTGTTTGGTGAATTTTCTGCCATTTTTGGAGAAGCGAAACAGGTCAGATTTACTCATCACTCTGCGTGTATAGATCTCTTGGGCTGGATAATGCAGGGTATGCAGGATAATTCCTCTGTAGACATCCTTAGCAGGTACTTTATTTTCAGAATTGTTGTCAGGGCCTGAAGGCGTAGTTTGGAGTGCGGACCAAGGAGGAAGCAGCACAAGCCAGCAGGTTCGAGGTACAAGAGGTTGAGGCAAAAGAGTAGTCAAATCCAGGCAAGAAGTCAGTTCAGGCAGCAAGGTATCAAGGTCAAAGTTCAGGCAGGGGTTCAAATCCAAGAAATCCAATATAAGGCACACCCAGGAACACAAGATGTAGAACCTATAAACGGGCAATGAGTCTCTGTTCAGAGTTCGTTTAAATAGGCCTAGTTTGGCGCCAAGCGTCAGCGTGATGACGTCAGAGCGTGCGTCCGTCTGACGTTTTGACGCGTGCGCCCATGTGGACGCGCGCCGAGACTTTGACGCGCGCCGAGACTTTGACGCGCGCCGAGACTTTGACGCGCGCGCCCACTTTGACGCGTGCTGACGCCATGACGCGCTCCTGTACGGCCACATCCAGCAGGAGTCCTCACAATTGTGTGTTTTTGTTATGCGATTTAGCACCTAGCCTGGGGTCAGCAAAATAATGTGCATTTGTCTCATTTAGTTTGCATGAACCTCTGGCATCCTCTCTCTTTAGTCTTATAGAACAGCATGATAGGTGTAGCTACATAAGACCCTAGCCTTCCTCTTCCTCTTAGTGAAGGCCCATCTTGAGGAGAAAGCCCATTGTGAACCATGTTCTACTCTTTAGGAAGGCCTGTTTTTAGCCAAGATAGAGTTCATTCTCATAATGTTTCATTTCATTTCAAAGGTGTTCAGTTGCATTGAGGTCATAGCTTAGAGTTGTTTTCCTGTTGAAACAGAAACTGGCCTTACCCTAAGCTGTACCATAAAGTAGGAAGCATGGAAAAATGTTATCATATGATGTAGCAGCACCATGGTTACTGAAAGGAGAATTCAACCACTTGTTAAAAAAACCATACCCTCTACCCTACATAGACCCCGCTCCCCCCCAGCCTAGCTGCTACCCCGGGTAAAAGCCCTTAACTTTTTACTTAACCCTCGGTGCAGATTCAGGGCATCGGAGTTCATGGCAGCCAACTTCTTCTCTTTGGAAATTTGTGGTGTATCGGCGCATGTGCAGTTGGAGCAATTTTCTGGTTCGCAACAACTGCACATGTGCAGAAAGTCTTGGAAATTCCCAAAGCACCAGAAGAAAACCTAAAGATTTACAAAGAGAAGAAGAGGTCTACCGTTTCCTCATTTACCCGGGTAGCAGCTAGGCTGGGGGGGGGGGGATCTATGTAGGGTTGGGTGATAGGGTTTTTTTTTTAATAAGGGGTTGAATTATCCTTTAAAAATCAGAAACCACAGATTAGAAGGGTTGTCCACATACCATATAGAGTACATAGATGGAAACTATAGTGATCATGCTCAAATTACTGGTGGGAGTTTCTATATGTTATCTGCACAGCAGAGGTTCCCAGACTGTGAAGATCCCTGCTATGGGGGGGTGGGGGGTGACAAAGCAGTTGATAGGGTGATCCAATCTGAGTGTGAGAAATTAAGATGCAGTTATTCTGAATACTCTGAATAGGAATGCCTGTTGATGATGATTATGCCAATTATTTATTTGAAGACCCAAACAAATTTTGTACTGTAAATGGGAAGTCGAATGGCAAAATGCTTCTTGTGGTTTATTAAAGAGGGTAGCTGAACCATGTATGCAACATATATGGGGACATTCTAACTGATTTGAAGTGGGAAACCCAGTCTTTTCAGTTGAACGGTGGAAGGACAAGGGGCTTGACAACCCCATGGAAACAAAAAGAAGACACATTTTATGTAAGTTTATTGAAAGAAATGTAAATCTCTAATTAGCCATATGTTTAATATGGAAGTAGACTACCGAATTGGCAAATTGGAGTAATGAAGTAGTAATATACTTGGGAGAATAATTCAGCTCTAGAAGAAAGAGCATTTTTCACTTGTTAGCTTTTCACTTGTTTCTATAAAAATAAAGTTTTATGAAGGCAATAAATCTTGTAAAAATGAAAAACATTTTATCCTATTCAGAATTGTATATTTAAATTCCAAGAACCAAAATCCCTTATGAGATATAGTTGAGTTAAACCAAAATTTAAAATGAAAGAAAACACAGCCCTCTCAAGGTCTCTTCAATTTACTTCTGGTGCAAATTATAGTGTTATCCCACTAATAGTTGCATACCCCCAATAACATTAAAGACAAATGTCTGTGTGTGGTGTTATTAACATATGAATATGAACAAAGTTAATAAGCAGGTTGTAAACTATTCGCTAAAATCAAATCTCCTTAGAAATACATATGGGAGTGCATTAAAAGAGAATTAGCAAGTGTTTCTTAGCATTCAATTACTTTCAAATCAGCGTATAGGAAAGGACACAAATAGAATTGTGGAGCTATCCAAGAGAAAACTTCTCAATTTATTACTAACTAATCCCTAGCTGTAGAAATTAGGATACCCAGGGATGTGGTCTCTAATATATCTTCCAACTATCTCAATGGGGTAGGCTACATTATCTATATAAAAAAAAACTCCACAAACAAACTGATTGAATTTTTGAAGATTTGATAAGATTCTTGGAACTATAAAAGCAATATAACCCATTTAAAAAGCCAAACTAGTTTTTCTTACCCCCAAATGTTTTACCCTCAGGGTCTGGCTAAAGCTCAAATATATTAAAAACAGATTATAATGTTTTAGAAAATCCCTGACATGAGTTTCACCAGAGCTTTATTAAAGGCAAAAAAAAAGAATTCCCTGATGTAACAACTAGTAAATTGGGATGTATATTATTATACAATACAACTGTATGCTGCTTTGCATTTCTACAAGATTGTTATTAATTCTGATAAGATGTCAATGGTCATTCCCCAGACTAATGGCTTATTGGAGTCATAGTTACATTAAGCAGAGACAGCTTTCTCCAGATGACCATCATGCGTTGTTCTAATAAAATGAGCACTTCTCAATAGCTCTAGGATTTCCAATCACTTTTTCTCCATTATATATTCACTACACAGCAGACGAGGCATTGTTAAAGGGCATTGATTTAGTAGCTGCTGTTTATTTTTCGATTTTAACATGCTGTCTTTCATGTATATATATAAAATATATATACAGTATATGTGTGTATTCACCTATGTGTTGTTATAATAATCCATACAAAATATATCTTGGGAGTTTTAATCTATTTAGTTGATCAAAAAGAGTTTGGAAAATAAGTATTTTTGTATTTCTTTATAATGTCACAGTGGTGCAGAATTTTTTCAGACACTGCAGACAATACAGTTTAAGAGAATATGCCTCTTCCATTATTCAATTTATGGTATCCAATAAAGTAATGAATCATTTGTGAAATCTTTCTTTTCACTTGTGAAGATCTTTACTGTGATCTGTCGTGCACATCTCTTTTCTTGTGTATCCACGTTTGTAGTACTTTTTAACACAAAAACTACTAGGCAGTAGTATTTTATTTATGTATTGAATTTATCTCATTTTATGTAATTAATTTTATCAATGTCCAGATTTGGGGGAAAAAGTAAGCTTTCTATAAAATAATATAAAGATGTAATAGTAAAAATTATTTTAATAATATACTTTATTTATAAAGCTCTAACATGTTACTCAGAGTTTTACAAAGATTGGAAGTGATTTGCATCAGTCCCTTCCCCTACAAAGCAGAGTTCATCAAGAGTCAATTATTCTTCCTGTGTGTTTTGAAGTGTGTAAAAAACTGAAGTTCATAGAGGAAACCCACACAGACACAGAAAGCAGCTTAATCTAAGAATGATTTACATTTACAAGAACATTTTAAATTTTTAACACTTTCTAAGATATTAACAATTTTAGATTAGCTTCATACTTCTAGGCAGGCTTTAGGTTAAAAGCTCTCATTGAAAGCCAAGAATGTAAGAAAATCTGTCTATGAATTTTCCATCTATTTTTCATATTCAGTTAACCCTAGGGATGTTGATTTTCAGTTTTATACAAAAGCCTAGTATTAGAATGGGGGGTATTTAATATGGCTTGCACTTTTTGGCATGAGTAATCTTTAAAGGGATACTGTCATGGGAAAAAATGTTTGTTTGTTTTTTCAAAATGCATCAGTTAACAGTGCTGCTCCAGCAGAATTCTGCACTGAAATCCATTTCTCAAAAAAGCAAACATATTTTTTATTTTTCATTTTGAAATCTGACATGGAGCTAGACATATTGTCAGTTTCCCACCTGCCCCCAGTTATGTGACTGATAAACCACAGCCATTCTTTACTGCTGTACTGCAAGTTGGAGTAATATTTCCCTCCCCCCTAGCAGCCTAACAACAGAACAATGGGAAGGTAACCAGATAGCAGCTCCCTAACATAAGATAACAGCTCCCTGGTAGATCTAAGAACAGCACTCAATAGTAAAAATCCAGGTCCCACTGCAACACTTTCAGTTACATAGAGTAGGAGAAACAGCCTGCCAGAAAGCAGTTCCATCCTGGCTGCCTCTTTCTGAAATCACATGACCAGGAAAAATGACCTGCGATGGCTGACACACCAAATTCACAACTTAAAAAAAAAAACTTGCTGGTTCAGGGCATGAAATTTTATATTGTAGAGTGAATTATTTGCAGTGTAAACAGTGTAATTTAGAAATGAAAACTACACCATTCTTTTAAGGAAACCCTGTGTGAATTTCTACCTAATGTTGGGCTTTGGCCTGAAAATTATCTGAAAATAAAGTTCCATAATTTTCCACAAACAGGCTTTTAGCTGCCAACGTTTGTCTTTATTCCAAAAGCCTGTTTGGGGAAAGAGCACAAGAAATCTTAAATAGGCCCCTAAATTAGGGTATGTCTTTAAAACATCTGAAAAAATTTGAATGAAAAATTCTGATATGTTTACATCATTTGTTTGATTTTAGAACCCCTTTTGTGCAAATATATCAGAAACTGCTAAAAAATAATAAAAAAACATAATACAAATACATTTCCAAAAAACCCACTCCATTTATACATCCATTAATTTAATAGGGGTTTGTACTCTGAACGGAATCTGTGCATTTTACCACTTGCTGCAGTTGACATAAAACCTGATATTTTTGCTAACAATTCATGACTTTATTTTAAACTGCTTGTTTTATATATTCAATTTGCAAAATACAATCGTATTGACTTTTAATTTATCTGCATGAATACAAGTGATTTCCCATTTGCAATTAATACAAAAAAATACACTGTGATCTACAATATACATTTATTAAAGGAAAACTATCCCCATCCCAAACAATGTAGGTCTCTATAGAAAGATATTGCATAAAACAACTCATATGTAAAAGCCTGCTTCATGTGAATAAACCATTTTCATAATAATATACTTTTTAAGTAGCATGTGCCATTGGGTCATCATAAATATAAAATAGCCATTTTAAAAAATAAGGTCAGCCTCCTGGGATCCTAGGATCCAACGGTGCACACAAACATACCAAACAAACTATAAAGTTAGGTCACATGAGCCAATTAACAGACAGAGTTGTGTCTTTTGCTTCCACACTTCTTCCTGTTACAGTTAGAGTTGAAATATTTCTGGTCAGGTGATCTCTGAGGCAGCACACAGACCATCATGAAATGGTGGTTCAAGGCAAGAGATGTAAAAGGTCAGTATTTACTTGAATATATATACCAGTTTGGTAAGATTCTTTAATATGTCACTTCATTTGATATAAACTGCTGCTCAAGTATTCATTTTCAGGGTATAGTTTTCCTTTAAAAAATGTCAATGCTTTTAAAGTCATTTGTAAAAAGAAATGTCATTGAACGCAGCATTTGCTTGACTAATAGTTGTTTTTAAAACAATGTTGCAAAAGTCTTAGGGGCAGATTAACTAAAGGGTGAACTGACTAACGCTATCGAAAATTCACCAGCGTGACGTCAATTTGTTACTTCGCCGATTTACTAACGAGTGCAGGCGCCGCTTTGCTGGTGAAGGAGATGTATGCTAGCATTGCTTCACACTACGAGAATTTCGTGACTTTCTGCCCATGCTCAGTAGGCCCATACTGGCTAATGCCGTCTACTAAGCATGCTCCACCAAACGCCACTGAATACACGAAGAAGAGCGTTTGGGGGCGAAGATGGCTGCCGTAAACTCCGCTGGAGAGGACCTAGAAGGAGTGGTAAGTAACAAGTTAGGGGCATTTGCTGGGGGGAGGAGGGTTTTTTTGCACCTAGGGGGTTGAATGCTGACGAATGTCCGTTTTTTAAAATGGAAATTCGGCTCTTCTAGTACAGCTAGCACAATAGTGCTCAAACTGCCTCAAGTGGAAGCTGCCCCTGAAACTGGCCTGGTCACATTCTGTCATGTCGTTTAACCCTCATGAGAATTAAATGCTCAACCTACCACAACTAGCACTCATCCATTCAATTTTCATTTAGGAGCTGAATCCTAACATCCTAAATCACATTGGTTCATACAAAAGTGTTAGTTTTATAAACGTATGACTGCTATCATTTATGGCAATACAGTCCAGTGATGAAAGTCAGTCTTGGACCAGCTAACTAAACAGTTAGTATACAGTGGTGTGAAAAACTATTTGCCCCCTTCCTGATTTCTTATTCTTTT
>CM044431.1:74024516-74066481 GCA_024363595.1 Xenopus borealis | reverse complement strand
GCAAAAGAATAAGAAATCAGGAAGGGGGCAAATAGTTTTTCACACCACTGTATATACTGATGTAGTACATTTAGAATAATGCAAGCAAACATCTCAATGGAGGGCAAATATTGTTCATTAGCTTTAAGACTATTACTGACACTCAAGCAGTGGGCTCAAGGGAACACTCAAATGTTGTTGTTTTTTAAGGGGAACTAATGAAAAAGATGTATTTCTGAATGCTTCACTGTCCAGAGTGCTGGGAGCTGTGGTTCGACAACAAAAACAGGAAGGCCACAGGTTACCCATGAGTAATGTTGAGCGTGAAAAGGAAGACTTATAAACAGTATAGACATTCAGTTGAAGCCAAAAGGCATTAAATGACAGCAAAATGAAACGTATTTGGTCTAATCACAAACCATCTGAAGATATGCTTGATATATTTCTTGTTATGTCTACCTTTGCTAGAATATTTATTTTTAATCTATTCCTCCCAGAGATGCTTCTTTGTGTTATCTTTCTCTTCCAAAGCAGCTCCTGATTTTCCTGTAATTAAAACCCACATGCAGAGTAAGGAGGATTGATTTTCACATAATTTAGTTATTAGATTTTTTTTCTCCTCAGTTGTTACATTTTTTGCCGGTTACTAAGGTTACATTATTGCTTTAATTTGACCTTAATGTTTTCTTTTGTGTAAGATATTTAATACCCAGGACAGCAGGCATGTTGGGTGATTAACAGCTACCACCGCACTGAAGCTTATAAAACCTAAACATGGAGGAAAACCTAATTCCTCCTGCACCAAATGGCCAGACCTGATAAATGATAAAACTCAAATAAAATGTGCAGCAGTTAAAATATTAATGCAAACAGAGAGAGCAAGGGAAATGACTACAACTCCCACATGTGTGAGCGTAGGGGAGAGATTAAGATCTAGTCAAAATATTAATTTCATTTATGCTTCACTTTCACTTTAAAAATCAGCAGGACAAGGGATAGATTAGGTCCTAGAAGAGAAGTTTTGGGGTAGGGCAGAAAGACCATTTGCTCTAGTATCTGCGGGAATGGATTAAAAGGTCATTCGTTAGTCTTTATTAGCTGAGAATATTCGCTATTTGAGTCCAAGCTGCTGCACTCCAGCTATTTTGGAACTCTTAGGGCAGAACTACACTGTCGATTTGCGATCTGACGCTGAGCGACAACGCCCGCGTCAAAACGGATGCGACAGGAACAAGGTAAGTAATATAAAGTCGGATTGCAGCGTTGATCCGAAGCAACACGACTGTCGGATGAAAATGCTGCAAGCTGTGTCTGTCGTATCGTGTAGGATCAACGTTGCAACACCTTCCGACTTTTGTATTACTTACCTTGTCTTCCGTTGCATCGGGCATTTTGTCGTCCAGAGTCGGATCCAGCGAAAATGGACCCAAATCGTCTGTGTAGTTCTGCCCTTAGAATCTCTCTAACCCCCAGCAACTGTTTCTCATTTAGGAATGCAAGTTCAATGTCTTTAAGGGTAGAACTACACAGCAGATTCTGACGTGATTTCGGTAGATCCAACGCTGGGCGACAAAACGGCCGCAACAAGTCGGATGGGACAGAAATAAGGTAAGTAATAGGAAGTCGGATGGTATTGAAGAGTTGATCTGATGCGACACGACTGTCAGATGCTGACGCAGCTTGTCACGTCCTTTCAAGTCGGATCAACTCTGCAACACCATCTGACTCTATTTCCTACCTTATTTCCGTCACATCCGACTTGATGTGGCCATTTTGGCACCTAGCATCAGATCGTGTCAGAATCTGCCCTGCAGTTTTAACCTAAAAAGAACAATGGTACATGTAAAGTCATGCTGTAGCACACTGTAAAGTGTAATGTACATTGATACAAAACAACTTGCTATAAGTACCAGTGTGCCCGTGCATCCATCCAACATTCTTCACTTAATTGCGCCCAACTGCATACATGGATACAAGGGGACCCTGCAATTTCTGGCTGACTTAATTTGAAGTCAACTCAAAGGTTCATTTACAGTAGCAGGTTGTGATCTGTAGCTGATTTGCGCAAAATAATCCAGACTTTCATGCGTCGTTTTCTATTGATTCCTATGGGATAGAAGGTTAATTCATCAAATGGTGAACTTCAACTTTCACCCATTGATAAATACATTTCTAAAAATCCCATAGGAATGAATAGAAAGTTGACAAGTTTTTCTGTAGTACGCTCTAATCCGCCCCATGTGTAGTACACTGCATACATTTTGAAGTTGCATTTGAAAATATATTAGCAAACTCATTATCAGTTTTAATGGCAGGTTTAGAGATGGGGGAAATACTGTAAGAAGGAGGAATAGAGAAGCTAAGCATGTTTTTGCTAGCCCAGCCCCTACACATGGTGCTACAAAGGCATCATGACCATATTAGAGGAGGATCAAACTTGTAAATTTTTTTTTCCTTTTAAAAAAGCCCAGTACACCAGCCCAAAATATTCTTAACTATTTAAATGATAAGCAAACCCTTAATAAAAAAAAAACATACCCTCCTACCCCACATATACCCTCCTCCCTGCTCCACCCCTGCCCCTAACTCTTTACTTACCCCTCGGTGCAGATTCTAGTGGAGTTCACAGATGCCATATTCTTCTCTTTGGTAATCTTCAGGAATAGAGTGGCGTATCGACGCATATGTAGTTGGAGCGACAACTGCTAGTGTGCCAAAAGTCACGGAAATTGCCGAAGCACTGGAAGAAGACCCAAAGATTACTGAAGATGGAGTGTACACCTAAGCTGGGGGGGGAGGGTAGAGTTTTTTTTTATTAAGGGTTTGTTTCTCCTTTAACTTGCCTTTTTCCCTTTGGCTCCCCAAGGGGGAAGGGAAGGTAGTGGTACCTTGCTGGAAACTGCAGGGAGGACTGCCTAATCTAATGCCCTTCTCAGGCCACCCAGCCCTCACCGTTTCAGGTTATGCAACCTGTCTTATTCTATTTGGCTCTGTCCCTAGTGGTAGCTTGCTGGAAATAGATCAGTAGTGTGTGGATAAAAACAAGGAATGGTAGATTAAGGGGGTTATGTAATAACATTCGCAAAGAGCAAAATGTTGTGACTAAAATTTGCATATCACAATGGAATATTCTTCGTTAGGCTTTTATTGCATTGTAAATCTTAATTGAACTTTACGAACCTTTAACACCTGCTCTGGAGTTTGGTTAAATATTTTGTCGGCAAAAAGGGTTTTCGATAACGAAAACTATAATATTCACTATAAAATTCAGCCATAATTATTTAACATATACAGATAAGAATATTGCTCAACTGAAAGGGCAACCTTTTGGAAGTTGTAACTTTGGAATAGCAAGTTGCAGATAAACACTCATTCCCTATAAATATACATAATGAAATAGGAGAATTTTTAATTATGATATTATGATAGGATTTCATTTCATATCTGGACAAACAATCATTCTTGTTTAAAGGGTAGGGGAATTTTTTTTAGCTTAGTAGCTAACAACATGATTTAGGGGATTATTTACTAAAACTTGAATCTATTTGTGTTTTTGCCCATAAACCTTGACCAGAAATAATTGAGTTTAGAAAATAACCCCCTTCAAGTCCATAACATGTTGATATGGGAGTTGATTTGCTCAGTGAGTTCCCTTTAAAGAATACACTAATGTTTAAGATAAGTATCGGCACTAACATTAAATTATTTCCAGCAATGTTATTAAAGTTGCTTGGAATGAACTAAGTATCTTATCATGAGCTTAATTTGATTTGACATAATATTCTTTAAATAAAGAGACAATGAGACAATTTTCTGTCAGTATATAATTATAATTCACTAGGTATTCAAAAGAACTGAAGTAAAACATGACTCACCTCTTTATGTTTAGCACTGAGCCTCATCCTTTATAACATGATCCTACTGCTGAGTAACTGACTTGAGGTTACTGTTATTGGGAGAACAGGATGACCTTTAGCTTTCATAGTATATAGACTAGTTTTTGACATGGGGCGCTCATATTATTGTAACCTAGTCTTTGATATGGGGTCATGTAAATCTGTTATGTTCTAGAACGTATGGCATACATGTAATAAAATTTCACTTGAACTCTTAGTGGGTAACATAATAAAAGTTACAAAGTTTCTACTAGGGCTGTTAACCCATAGCAATCAATTGCTTTAAAACAGGTGACATGTATGTATGTATGTATGTATACATTTATTTGTAAAGAGCTGTTAAGGAGCCGCAGTGCCGTACAATGCATAAAAGGGCAATGTAAATAAAAGTTCAATATATAAAAGTATACACAGGGAGGACAAGTCAGACAATAAATACAATAACACTGTACACAAAGCTCATATAAGGACAGAGCTTAAGTGCTATTTTGTAAGAACCACAATAAGAAGGAGGTCCTTGCCCTATAGATCTTACAGTCTACAGTCTACCTACTGGTTAGTTGTTATGGGTTTCTAGAACTGGTTTACAACTTGTGTTATATAACGTCTTACCACTTAAAGTGTAAATTAATCAATTCAATTTATTTTGTTGTCTGTCAGTTCTGATTCATTTGCACGTAATATACATGTTTTGTATTTATTTGTGTTTCTAAAAGCTCATTTAGGTGTTTCTCCAGTGGCTGCAGAGGCTTTGCATGAAATCTAATACTTCATGAAAAATGTGGATTAAATTTCAGCAACAATGCCTATAATTGATAAATGCTGAATGTTCATAAATATAAAACTATATTGTGCATTGTATAGTTTATAAGGTATACTTCTCTCTGTACATATTTATGATGTATGGGGGGATGTGTTTGCATCCACTTACGTTGTAAAGTGCTTTGGGAGCCTATGGTGCTACATAAATAATATAAATAACAAATAGCGAGTATGGAGGTAACATAGAGAAGCAGCAGGAAGATAGTATTTTAACAGAGGGGGGGAATAAGAAAAAATTGCTTGCAGTTATTGTAAGTTCAAATCTTATATTTATTTATTTTTCTGAATCCAAAAATACACCATCTCAAACCTGTAGAAGTCAATGGCAGATGTCCCAGAAGTTGTTTCTTGGTCTTGTGTTCTGCACTGGATAATCTGAAAAATTCTGGGTTTTCAGGACAATAATCTGGAAAAGTCACATTTTTGAGAAAAACCAATGATAAATGAGTTAAAATCGTGGAAGGGAGTTTGGTCGCATTTGTTTTCAGGAAAAAAGAAGATACATTTTTAGAGTTTTAGTATATCAGCCCCTTATTTTGTTTAAAAAAATTCCTTCCATTAAGTACTTATGTATTTATGTGAATTTATCGCCTTCAGCTATGTGCTGAAGTTCTTCCTAAATGTAGGAGTTAGTGTGGTCCCTAATCCATAAAACCTGTTTTTAAAAGAGTAAATAAATAAAAGTTAGTTCCAGTTTAGCTCACCTTCCCAGTTGCTAACCCCTATTTACCATTGGATGGCTCAAGGTAGAGTCCTGTAGCAAGTCAGTGATCCATAGGTTACCCACAAAAAAAGAAGGTACCTTGCGGTATGAGGGTAGGATTTTCGGGTGCAGGTATAGATGCGGGTCTGTGGTCGCGGGTCTGTGTGGTTGGGTTGCAGGTCTCATCTAAATTTCTTATCTTATGTTATATTGTTTATATTTCACTTCTTTTAATATTTTACAGAATTATTTTCAGTCCTGGCTCACTTTTGATGACATCACTTCCAGTTTGCAGCAACATCACTTACTGTTTAATGGTAGTTAGCGGGCTGCGGATCAGGTTGCGGATAAGGCAGTTGCAGGTCAGGGTCGGTTAGTGGATCAAAGTGGGTAAATATGCGGTTGCGGTTCAGGTCATGGGGTGCGGATTTGGTTCAGGTCTTATAAAGCAAAATAAAGACGGAAGCGATCCTCTTATGCCCTAGATAAATGTGGCATGCATCTCAAATTGGTTAAAAAAATTGTTAACCAGGCCTGGACATGCTGCCCACTTGCCACATTAATAGAGCTGCAGTGCAGCTCCGCTTTCAAACTGTATAGTGTGATGGAGCCATGCACAGTTTGAAGTCAGCACACAGTCATCCTATTGCATGTGTGCGTGCACCAACGTGGGGCAAAGCTCCCTGCACAATCACATGCCGGTCTTGGGGTGGACCAATTTGAAATCCAGCACTGTTGGTAACACAAAAATATTTAATAGTTAGGATTTTTGAAGACAATCCCGCTTTAAAAAATGAAAGGACACCTTTTGGAACTTTTATGAGTTTCCGGCTTACAGGATATAATGTCACTTACATAAGACTGAGGAAGATGTAGCTTTGTTTTATCAGTTTGCCTGGTCCAAGGTGGCAAATGAAACTCTGGCGAAAGAAGTAACATTCTGTAAAATTTGCACTTAAGTGAATTTGCAGATTAATGACCATTCGTCTGAGCAAAAATGCGTCTGGTGATAGGATGCAAAGCTGCGCTAACGTTGGTCTCTTTCACTAGCAAATTGTCATCTGCGATTGTTATTAAATTGGCAATGTCCCTGAGGATGAGATTTCTGGCATATTGTCATGTGTCACTTCACCCTTTAGTCACTTTATCTGCCCCTTTGTGTTTGATGCCCCATAAATAGTCCAACAAAAGAAATTTTGTGAAAATGCCGGTAGTTGTTTTTGGCAATAATATAATTTTTTTACTATGTTAGGTAGGTAATCTTATTTATAAATAGTTTGCATCTTCTTTTTAAATACCAATTCTATTTTTACAGATTTTTCCTTTGCAGCACTTACTTTAACCACAAAGAACATAAATAGAGAATTCAGTCTGAAGAACAATATACAGTATAAATAAGCTGCATAAATGAATGACATTGTAAACAGAAGCAACATTTGTTGCCCTTTGCTTCTCAAAGATGCATTCAATAAATCTGAAGAGATGCTTAACATTGTCAAGTAAATGATTATGTATGGTGTTTAATGCTTACTAAAATAAACTGAACCTTTTAGTATTTAAAGTTCCCATTATGAAGAAATAGTAAGGCTAATTATATACTACTTTTAAATATAGCATTGTTAATTCGTTTTAGTACTAGTAATTTGTTCAAATTTACATTAAATGACAGCATATACAACGCTGCATCAGAACTGATTAATAAAAAGTCCAGTATAATTATATTTTATGACAATTTAATTTTCTTTTGCTGATTTGTGATAACCTTAATCTTATTACTCAAAGGAAGCCCAGAACACACTGAGCATGTGCAGTGTCACCGACACTCAAAAAATTTCATAAATATATCCAAGATGGGGAGTGGTTGTGGACAAATTTATAGGAATGGCTCTTATTGTTAAAGACCTGCTAAACCTCTGGCCAAGCACAGTAATTTCCCTATACACTTTTTTAGGATTCAGCCAAATTCTTTGTGAAAGATTTGGCCAAATACCAAACCCAAATTTGCATATGTAAATTAGGGGGAAAAGGAGAAAAGAGACCTGTGTGCACAGCAAATGGTTAAAAAAATGTGTTTCCTTGTTTGTGTGATGAAAAGTCACAAGATTTTTTGCATTTGGTTTGGCCAGGCACTTGAATTCAGACTAATCCGAATCCTGTTAAAAAAAAGGCAAAATCTTGGCCGAATTCTGCTGATAAAGGCCAAATCATGGCAGAATCCTGAACTGAATCCTGAATTCAGTTGCATCCCTAAAAAAGGCATTATATCTAGCCAGATTCTTTTTTAAGACTTGATTATACTTCTATGGTCTGTTGCCACTTTAAAGAACCATTCAGATGGATTCAGCTTGACTACCTGTTTTTCCACTCTTGTACACCATCTGCCATAGGGACCTGTGACCTTATATTGTAGTACATGACAGTATTTGCCATTTTCTTTCTCCCGTTAACTGTGGTTAGTAGATTAGTTGACTAGAATAGCAGCATATGTTTGCTCTTGATAGATCATTTTCAAAGCTCTTATTTTGTTGGGTAGGGCCATCTAACTAACAAAGCCTTCTCACATTTATTCAGCTGCCTCTACATTATGCAGCTGTTGGTGAAAATTTTGACAAAATAACCTATAAATACAGAATTTGGCCAATTGGCACACATCATACTACATCACAACATAGCCTTGATAAAGCCAGATAGGCGAAACACGTTAGCAATCCTCCATTTTATTTTAAACATGGCTTCCTGAGCTGCTACTTTCATGCTATGCTGTATAGATAAGTAGTCACGGACTGTTTCTCCTTTCTCTCAAGCTGTTTTCAATATCAAAAGGCACTATGGGATTTGTAGTTTTTTAGGGAATCTTAGCTCCTTCAACAGTTAGAGAGCAAGGTAACATTGAGACTACAGTCCCCAGTGTTCTTCTTTCTCCCTCTTTTGGAGTCCCAGGGCTTAGAAAACTTATCAGGCAGGGTTACTTTTGGGACCTCTCCACATCTATTTCATTTCCTACTATCTTCTAAATTGGTCTGTGACTCGTTTGAGCCTCGTTTTAGCCTTCTGGCTAAGCACTCTGAGATTGCAATCAGTCCTCCATATGCTTTACAATATGATGATTATATATAAGGAATATTTATTTAGGACACCTTATGAATTGGGCTTTTAATCTATCTAGCACACTATTTATTTAAGTAAGCACTAGCACTTTATAGCATTTATATATTTGATTATAAACACATGCATTTAATTTAATTACCCTTTATAATGGATTGCTTAATTAATGAATTATAGGGTATTAATTAATTAATTAAGTTAATTTTCCTGATTTTGAATCAATTTCTAGAACTAATTTATCTACATGGATTTTAATTATAAATCGTGGATGGAATTCCGTTACGAATAAGAAACTTTATTAGATATTTGGTGCCACATAAGGAAATATAGAGTGAGTGGGGTGACTGGGATATAGATGTGGTAGAACTGATAGAAGGGTTTAACTTCTTTCTTTTTCGAACGAAACTACATCACAACATGTCACAGCATATATTTTAATGGAAAAAGTTTTACAAAAATGTATCTACAAGGTAGGTAAACAATGCTGGATTTAGGAAAATCATTCTGATGGTTATTACAAGCTACAGGAATTAGCAATATCATCAGTTTTAGTGATGTTAGATCTTGGAATGGAAAAGATTTGAAAAACACTGATAGGAAACATGTACCAATTATTTTTATGCAGTGAGGCACAGCATGTAAATAATAGATTAACACATGTTTTCCAGATTATCAGAAAGAAGGCAAAGAATCAGCTAATTTAGAAAATAAACAATTCTTTTGCCCCGAAGGACTCAGAAATGTATTCTTATAGTGACAAAAGACAAATGTAATTGTTTAAGAAAGTGGATTATGCCTTTGATTTTATTTAGGGACCTAAAAGTTCAGCATTAAAGGTCTGACATGTGGTTTGTGTTGGGGTCATGTCAATATCATTTGTTCCAGGCCTTATGTCTTTACTTGTATTCCTAATATATGTGAGTTACACAGTAGGGCAAAAGTTGATTTGCTTTGTAACTCTTTGTAAAATGGGTCTTTATTCAATGTCTGATTTTGTTAGTTACTCTGGATTACTTGTATAACATAGAAAACAAAGTACAATATCTGTTTCAATGTATGATTAAAGGGCAATTATCATGAAAATATAAATTATGATGATGAAAAGCTAATGGTCCTGCTTAAGGGTAGCAACCTATCATGTTTTTGAGCTATAAATATGATTACCTTATTTTGAAGATGAAACCAGTTCAAGGGATGATTTGTCACCCTGACATTTTGTGCTTTACGTTACATTACATTTTGTGCTTAAAATATTAGTTGTGTAGGAATTTTAATTACATACAGTAGTTAGTGCTTCCCTTGACATTAAACCCATTACACAAAAAAGCATTAGCTAATGTATTCATACAACACTAGACAATCTAATAAACACCACTCACAAACAAATGCAACCTCCTTTAAAACCGCCAGATGATATGCGCATGACAGTCACTCTAAAGGCTCCCATACACAGCCGATAAAAGGTGCCGACAGACCGAGTCAGCAGCTTATTGGCCCGTGTGTGGGGCCATCCGATGGGCTTCCCCGAAAGTCGGCCAGATCTTGATCGGGCAGGTTAAAAAACCTAGTTGGATTGCGGGCGCATCTGTGCGTGTGTCCAGCGATCTGACCGCCCTTATCACCTCCATTCTGATCCGATCGTTGGGCCCACGATCAGATCAGCCTGATATTGCCCACCTCAAGGTGGGCATATCGGGGAGAGATCCGCTTGTTTGGCGATATCTCTACGTGTATGGCCACCTTTACACAAACTGTTACTTGATACAGACAATTTGCAATCAGTGTATTTAACTGAAATTTTGGATTCTTTTTCAAGGATATTTTTCAGTCAAACTCTGAAAAAAACCCTAAAATTTTTCGGGTTTTTGTAAAAAAATTCAAAATTTTCAAGCAATAGCTGGAAACAGCTTGAATTCGAAAATACTCCAGCTAAAACCCATCAAGGCCATGAAGAAGGCAGTGGTCCCTTGAACGATTTAAAGATGTTAATAGACTTCTTGAAGTTCAAGTTTTTTTCAGTGGGTTTTTGCTCAAAAACTCAATTATTTCAAGTAATTTGAGTCTTTTCCCAGGTAAAACACAATAGATTTGAGTCTTCGTGTTTTTTCACCTCAAATAAACTGATTCAAGTTTTTTCATTCAAGTTCCTTCATAAATCGGTAACTATTCAAGTTGTGAGTTCATTTGAGGTAATAAATAACTATAAAACTCAATAGTAATGGGCGAATTCCCCGCTGGCGAATAAATTCGCGAAACACCAGCGAAATTTCACCTGGCGAAAATTCGCCGTAAAAACGCGACTCGTTTCGCAAATTTTTTGCCAAATCGTGAATTTCTCTGGAAATTCGCTAATTTTTCGGTGAAGCGAAACTGGGGAGATTCGCCCATCACTAAAACTCAACCTTTGATAAATAACCCCCTAATTTATGACAAATTGAGTAACTCTGTTATAGTTAAAAAAAATTTGGGTAAATGCTTTATTGAGCCTTTTGGGGCTTTCATGCGCAAATGTTTTTCATACACAACTCTCTATGTGTACTACAATTTGATATGTGCACATGCAAGCTTAGTGGGAACATTGACTGCATAAGATTTCCATATGGTTAACTAGGATGCTGACAGTCAGAGAGAAGCAAGCTAGATAGGAACAGCCTATAGTTGGGTATTCACAAGGGGCATACAGGTAGGCCCAGGATATTACTGGTAACACACAGACTCAACCCAAAGGGGCAGATTTACGAAATTCACATGAAATGATCGAAGTTCGATCGAATTCGATCGAATACCGATCATATGATTTTTTTGTGAAATCGTATAATCAAATTTGGCCTCTTCGGTCATCGAATATCGAATAGATCGAATGATTGGATATTCGATGATCAAAGGAATCAAAATTTTAAAAATTATTCGACTGCCTACTTCACCAGATTGAACCTACCGAATTGTAATAGAAGCCTATGCTCCCCATAGGCTTCTGAGGCTAAGTCCTGCTCGAATACCATTTGTATGATCGTACGAATTGTACGCTTGAAGGAAATTTCACTATCGAGCAAAATGATAGCCTAAAACAATTCGATAAGCATTCGATGGTCAAATGCTTATCGAATTTCGAATTTGGTCGAGCTAATTTTGGGGAATAAGAGTAAATTTTCCCCAAAGTGTTAGGGAACAAGCTATTGCACAGTCTAAGCAATTACAGCCTCCTGGCAGAGATAACAGTTATAACCATTGCATTTCCTCTGACAAAATGAAAGCTTCTTGTGTAGTGTGCAGTCAAAACAAACCCCTTTTATATATTTTTTTTTTTAAATACTGAACAAATGTAATCAATGTGGCCTTTAATTACAGGCAGTGGTTGTCTAGGTTGGAACACTAGTCTCCCAACTGTTCTGTATATAGAGATCGAAATAATTGTTTTTGTATACAAATCCTGCTAGTGATGGGCGAATCTACCCAGTTTCGCTTTGCCGAAAAAAATCACAAATTTGCAGAGAAATTTGCGAAATTGGCGAAAAAATTTGCGAAACGAATCGCGGCACGCTTTTGACGCGCGTCGCGTCAGAAACGACGCGCGACTCGTTTTTTTTTTGGTGAATTTTCGCCAGGTGAAATTTCGCTGTCGTTCCGCGAATATATTCACCAGCGCCGAATCGTGGGAATTCACCGCGAATTCGCCCCTGGCGAATAAATTCGGCCATCACTAAACCCTGCATTATATCTTCCACATCCCCAAAATTCAAACATACAACATTCGTCTTAATTTGGATAATATATACTGTAACTGATGTATTGCATGTCATCAGTTTAGATATTTTTAAAAAGTATTTATTTTAATTATATTTATATATATCCTTAATTCTCTGCCATGAATTTGCAAAATATTCTGTTGCCCACATCATTAACAATTATGAGGACATATAGATCTGCCAATAGTGATTGCATCCCTTTTCAGAGTTAAACTATAAAGACATGGGTAAACTTTAGGCCTAGCAGTCAATCCAGGGAACTCTGTTTATGACACATCTGTTTCTTATGCTTTTTATGTTGTCTTGACCTGAGAAGATGTTGCAAATTTCCTGCTCTGATGACTGGTTTTAAAAGTTTACTGAATGACCTAACCTATAAATTCCTATTTAGTGTTATGTTGACAACAACTTTTCATAATTCTTTCAAAATAACCCAATGACCAAACTGATTACCCAAATATTCCTATCAACTCTTAACATAGTTTCCATTTCTGAATATTCACAACAAAAGAAAGCCTATTAAGGGAAACTGGCAGTCATTTCACATATATATTTGGAAAGGCTATATGGCTCATTTACCTTTAGTAGATGAATTTATGGGAGAAAAAGTGAAGCCAAAAATGCTATCGCCAGGTACAGGGATTTCTTTTGAAAAGCCCAATACCCAGGAAGCTCAAAATTACATTACAGAAAGGCCACTTGCCATTGAGTATATTTCAACCCAATAATTGTATTTTTTAAACATTTTATCCTTTTTCTCTGAAATAATAAATTAGTGTGTTGTGCCATAAGAACTCCATGTCCTAATTGGGTTTATTTCATATTTAAAAAAATTTCAGTAGGATTAAGGCATAAGGTTGCATAAGGATTGCATAAGGAAAAAACCCTTCTCCGGTAACCCCAGTCTTCAAGCAATCTGGATAATAGATAATATGTACAAAGATAGTGTAATATTATGCTGTAATACCATGATGGAAGAAATTTGTCCATGTGGACAATAATAATGCATCTGGTTATGCACTTTGCTATAGTACATGCACCTTCAACAGTATTTATTGTGTAAACTAATTCTTCAGAGCTCAAGACAGACAAAAGTAAAAATAATATTTGCTGTGTTAGATCAAGCAGCTAATGTCTTTGGGTTTGTCAGAGAGATCAGAGGTAATATCTCAGTGAAGCTTTTTTAGATAATCTGTCAGCCAAAAGGCTTGAGGTTGTTTACTTACTGCACCACAGTTGCTCATCTGCAAAACTACCCAAGAAGTTGCAAGAAAAATGCCATTCTTTATGTCAACCTGCGCTCCTTGCAATTCTGTATAGTTGTGCTCAGCCCCACTACCTTCCTGCTGTCCTGAATCAAGTGCTGTTGCACCGATTGACGCAGGCAACTATCCATCAAAAGGTACAGCACAGAGATGTTAAAGGAATTCGGTACGCATATCAATCTCACAACGGTATTACAGCTAAAAATATGGCACCACATAGCCCAAAAGTGCTTTCATCCACTTGAACGGTAATCACTTGCAAGCACTTGTGGTACTCAGGCATTACTTAAGACAAATGCAGCAGTTTACTTTTTCAAGCAACTCTGGATTTTAGACACATTTTGGTAATAAGGACCTCAGGAAGTCCCTTTCTTCTGTATAATGGAGTTCAAGTATTCTTGTTTGTTTATTCTTTCAAACCATCTACTTTTTAAATAAACAGAATTTGATTTTTGTTGATATGAAATGAGAAGAAAATTGATTAAAATAGTAGTTAATCCAATACAAATATAGGGCAGGAGCAAAGTAAGCTGTGTTTCATTTTGAACTAATTATCTAACCGTATATGTCTAGTGTTCACTGCAATCCCTTGTCTCTCATCAGAAATATGTAACAGTAAACCACCCAGATCCAAATCATCTGGAGATTAATACAAGGATAATGTTTTCTTCGTGAAAGACATAGTTTTTAAAGACTTGAGAACGCTGAGGGAAAAAAAGCAAAATGACATCATTGAAATATGAAATCGGGCCAAGGTTTTCAGGCTACAAAACAGAACAAGATAAAACTGTGTTTGTAAAAATACACACCAAAGAATGCAATCCAGACCATTTTGATTGTGTTGGACACAAAATGCAATGCCCTTTACAATTACCTTGAAAGGTGGTAAGAATCAAAGTTTTGATCACGGCGAGCATTGTATATTCTCTGTACTTTGCTTTGTGCTCATTGTGAGCTGATAATAATCTTTAACTTTGCAGTAAAGTGCTTGGGGTAAAAAAATCCTACACTATGTTTTATTATTTTGCCTTTAAAAGGCTGTCAGGCCATGCAGCAAGATGGTTGTGATTTCCAGCTGCATAGAGCATAAAAAGAGCCACAGTACAAATAATATTTATCTGAAAATAAATGGCTCAGGATTTTACAAAACTCTCTGAAATGACTGAGTGTCAAAAGAAGGCATAATCAATACAAACACTGCTTTATTAATATTTTGTGAGGTCTTGAGCAATTCTGAAGTTTGTGGCGTGGTCTTTTATATTCAATGTCTTTCATGGTTACAAGGGACCATAAAAACTCATGGGAAAGAAAAATATGTAATGTATCAATATAAATATACAAATAATATCAAGTTAAACTATCAAAAAAATATACCCCCTCCAATGGTACTTGGTGGGTACTACTTAATTCTCTGTAGTACCCAATACACCTATGCTTTTCTCACACAGCTCTTAAATGTTCTGACTGTCCTGTTCAAGTTGTTTCATTGGGAAAAAAGTTGCATTTTCATAACAAATAACTGGAAAAATACACAAGTTTATCAAACTAAGAAGATACCCCAGAGGGTAAATAAAAATGCCTAGCTTACAAGCAATTTTTAAAAACGTAGTCTACCTTTACCTCATTCTTATAAGAACATGGAAGATGTTTGTGCCATCTATACTACAGTATAGTACATTATGGGTTCCATATTTATCCAGATTGTAGAGACAAATACATAATTCTAAATGCTATTTTAATATATTAAAAAACATTGTCCCCTTGTAAAGAGTCAGATATGGAGATCAGTTGATATCCAAGCAGTGCATAGGGGTGGCCATCAGCAAAGACATATGTTTTTTTCAAAGCATTAGATGGGTCCTAAGTGCAGGTTTCTGGTAAGAGATACACTTTGAATGCTGGAAATGTTCTAGCCCCAGGGGCTCCAAAGCTGAAACAAATTAGACTAGCAAACATATCAATAGCTAAAACCCAAAAGTCACTTAGAGGCTACTCCTATATTTAAACCAACAATATATTTAAAAATCACGCCAATGGAGTTTATGATATAGGCTCCAGGATTTAATCAAATGTCTAGCAGCAAGATCATAATTGATTTAAGAACTACTAAATTAAAATGTTTGTGTTAATCTACTGGTGTGGTATGTGTGCAACAGCTCAAAATTATTTTGTTCCAAGCCATGTCCAAGTACATTACCTTTAAGTCACATTTGCATTCAAATATAGTCTTGCCTACATGCTCCAGTCCAAGGCAACACAAATTCTGAGATCAGCAGGAGTAATGCTCCTGCAAAGAAAAGTTACATTATATAGGAAAGAGTATGTATAGAGGTATATATAGAGGATATCTTTAGTAAGCTGGTAACCAATAAAATACACAAATGAGAAGTTATTCCTTGTGACTTGAAAAAAAAATGGATTTAATGCCACAAATTTTAGAAGGCACAGATTGACTCTGGGAGGTGAGGACTGCATTTGGCTGTTTGGCATAAAATGTGTAATGATGTTGGTATGGTTTCTACTGTGTAGATGGTGCAGAATATGTCATTATGACTCAAAACAGCCCTGATGCATTATATATATATATATATATATATATGTGCAGCATGTGGAACACCATATACAATTTTTATTCCATCTTTAGTTATTGTTAACGCATTTATGTTTGGTAGCTTATGGGAAAACTGAGTGCTTAGAGGAGCATTCTCTGTATGTCTATATTCAATTTATATTTGTGTTTAGCTCTTCAGACTTTTTGGATTCAAATAAACTCCTGCAGTTCATCATTTGCACAAGGTGCCAATTTAGTGCATGCAAAGGTTACAGATAAATAAAAGCATTGTTATATAATAGTAAAGAAGCTATCCAAAACAGGAAATAACCTTTAACCCCAAATTTAGCTCTAATTGACATTCAGCCCGAGTGCCAAACCCAGTGGTTTTGGCCAACTAGGAGGATGTTATATGGTTCACTTCTCAAATTTGTCTACATATTTAAAATGAACAATATGACTACCACTTAAGAACTGAAAGACCAGAAGAGATACATAGGGGCAGATTTACTAAATTCACATGAAATTCACATGAAGAATCGAAGTTCGATCGAATTTGTATCAAATTTGAATCTTCGAATATGCAAATTAGGCAAATTCGACCATCGAATATTCGAATTCGAATGATTCGATTATTCGAATAAAGTTTTATTCGACCACCTACTTCTCCAGATTAAAGCTACCGAAATGGGCATCCTTTTCTGAGATCGAATATAAAAAAATTTGATCGATTGTATATTCAGTCATTTCAAATTGCGGTAAAATCCTTTGAATTCAATAGTCGAATTAGAAGGAATTTACTTCCCCACTATTCCCTTGGATTCCCCTCTACCAATAGTAAATCTGCTCCTTACATTTAGGGGGCTCTTTTTCATGATGTATAAAAAAAAAGACAACCAAATACACCACACATCACCAGATATCAATACGATCACATACCTCTGTGTAAAAATATATAAGGAGATGCTTGAAAATGCTATGTCAAATGATGGCATTCGCCCATCATGTTTTTTTTCATTCTGGAACTTGCTGCTTCAATTTTCCCTTTTACTTTAATGGATGACGTAGATTCTGTATACTATAAGTGTAAAAAACTGCATTAAATCCAGATATCAGGGCAGATACATTTTCCATTTATTTTGCGCAGCTTTTTCACCTTTTTTGGCAGTATTCCATCTTTTTTTTTACACAGTACATGTATAATACAGAGGCCCCTTAATTTACAGGAACTAATAGTTACTCAATAGAGATGTCAAAGAGCAACTGATGAAAACCACATCAATATCTTGCTATGAAGATAGGGCCAAAAGTGAAATCTAAGTAGAAGTGTGACCTGCAGGTCAAAAAAATTAAGATTTTGCAATTAAAACAGCTGCAGAAATTGATGAAGGCATTTCACATAATTTTAATTTCACATGTTCAAAACAATGTAGTATGTTGCATTCAACTGCATTATGAGAGGTATGGAAACTTGAATGTAATTGTGTTGCAGATTTATATTAAACAAATTATTCAGTTCTCAGAGCTCCATTATAATGACTGAATTTATAGAGCTGTCTTTCCTCATTGTTCTACTTTGGAGGAAGAGTTATTGTGTCACATAATTAAATGTATGAAGAGAAAAAAAGGGGCAGTCTTTTTATTTATTCCTATGAGTGGATGGAAGAAGGAGGGCACTAAAAATGAAATGTGCAACATGTTAAGCCAAGTCCTGTGAATTGTGTTCAAAGACCAAGCCTGGAGACTCACTGACCAGATGTCTCTAACACATTTTCATAACCTCCCAGCCAGCTCACAGGCTTCATTGTTTGTGATCAGAATTTTAATACAATCTGACCCTCGAAGATGTTATATTTCAGATTATTGTCTCACAAAATAAAATATTTGGACAGCTAGATTATAAGGGACATACGGAATTATAGGGGAAAGATATTTCCAACAAACTATTTGGCTGAGGTGTTCTATTCAGCAGAGATCATAGTGAATATTTTAGGTTTCATGATAATATAGAAGCCTAGAAATGCATACATTGTAGAAAAGCAATATATCTTCATATTTAGAAGCAGCAAGTAAATTGCTTGGGGCCTTAGTTGTCCAGCTAGTCATACTGCAGATGTTATCAGACTGCCAGTATCTGAAATTCACACTAAACAATCGTTAACAATTATTGTAGAAATTTTAATTAACCCTGAAACAGGAGACAGTTTGTTTGGGCACCAATGTTGACACTGTGTGATATTTGTTTAAAAAGTTTCTGAAACAGTTAGGAACTAGTTCTTAGCTTAATTGACAAAGGAAATTAAGTTTAGGGCTATCTGACAGGAAAAAGGGGAAAGGTCAAAAGTAATGTTAGGAGCAATTACTTATAAAAAGAAATAGTAAAAGGTTTGGACTTTAGCTAATGTGATAAACAACTATAAGAATTTAAATAAGCATTCCAAAACAGGGTTATATATGTATGGAGAAATGGTGTGGGAGGGGCATTGTTTGCTGACCAACAACTATTAAAGATACCATAATAATTATATACAGGCAGTCCCCAGGTAACGTATGTGAGGGTCTGTAGGTTTGTTCTTAAGTTAAATTTGTATGTAAGTTGAAACATAAACATTTACTTATTTAATGCAACATGAGAGATGTCTGTCTTAACATAGTATTTATTTTTACCTTTCTATGCATATGTATTTTTATATTTCTGTGCTATGCAGTAGACAACACATGTGATTATTAGATGTTGTAGAACAAATTTCTATCATAATTATTTTTCTTTAATAGCACCCTACCTGGAACTGCCTGCCACTCAATTTATTCATCGTCATTATTTCACACATTCAGCACACTCAAGTGTTGCTGCCTACTGTTTACCAATATGCTTTTAAAATTAAATCTGCTGTCACAAATTAGCAAATCTCAAATGGTCAATCCTTCTTTTAGTGCTGGGTAGTTTTATATTGCTAGCTATACCCGGTTGCTAAAAGTACACAGATTTTTTTGGCCTTGCTAAGTTTTGCTCTGCTATTTAAGGCCTGAAAATCTGCACTGATTCTTGTTCTGAATATTATTGTATAAGTTATTGTTGTAAGTCTTGTGCATAAGGCTAATGCCATTGCCTGTATCATCCACTTGTCAGCATGTGTGCACGCACATGGAGTGGATTTCTGCTTGGAAATGCGAAAGAGTGAATTTTTGCAGTGAAATTCACTCTGTGTCTGCAGACAGTGATAGCAGATACAGAAAGCAGTGATTGGGATCAGACTGGCAGTTTCGAAAACACAGGAGGAGAAACAACCATGTGTAGCATTAGCCTTAAAATTGTTGTATAGTACTGTTGTGTTTTGATAGCCGAGTATAACGGTGCTTTATTAGCAGGCCCATGCAGCCATTACACAACAGTAACATAAACTCTAGCACCTTAAGCAGTATAGACAGTACTGTTAATGCACAGTATAACTCATGTGCACAGTGACATCTACAGGCCATTTGTATAAACACCACATATTCCCACTATAGTAGGAAAGCATTTGGGCAAACGCAATAAACAACAACAACGCATCTTAAAGCAATAATATGCATTCTTTACATGACATAGTCCTTGGTCCATGCAGGTAGTTTTCTGATTCTCTCAGTACGCCTCATAGGTTCACTTTCTTCAGGCCTATTGCAGTTGGCATCAGGAGTAGGAAAATGTCCTTCATCAAATGGAGCTTGTCCAAAATCATATCTAACAGGAGCAAGACGACTTGCATTCCATTTACATCCATAAGATAGTTCATATATGTATGTTCCTCGCTGGCATCTCACTTCAAGTGGTGTAGTAAATTTAGATTGTTCTTGTTTCAGTAGTCCTGGTTTCTTAATTCAAAGATCCAGGCTGAAAGTGCACTTCTCTTGCACCATGTTTTCTGTCAGTATAAGCCTTTCATTTGGCTTGTTGACGTTTGACAATATCAGCACTAGACGATTTTGCAGATACAGTATTTTGTGGAAGTTTGATGTCTGCAACATGTAACTGTGCGCATCTGCCTGTCATGTAATAATTCAGCTGGAGATACTTGTTGCATGGCATGTTGCTCTGTAGTTATGTAGGAACTCTATTGTAAATACTTTCCAAGATTTCCCAGTAAGATTTGCTTTCTGTAGTGCTTCTATCAGACTTCGGTTGAATTGCTTGATTTCTCGATTTGCTTGTGGGCAGAAGATTTCCTATGCACAATATTCCTCTCTCTGAGAAAGAATTAAAACTCAGATGAGACAAACTGTGATCCGTTGTCTGATATTAACTCTTTTGGATTACCTTCTCTGCTGAAGACTGTAGACAGAAATGTTATTACTGTAGCTGATGTTATATAAGAAACAAATGCAATTATACTGTAATAGTCTATCAGATTTATAGAAAATCTGCAGTCTATAGGAGCATTTGCAAAAGGACCCACAATATCAATAGCAAGGTTTTCCCATGCTGAATCAGAGAATGCGACTGGCTGAAGTGGTGGTGTGTGTGTGATAGCTGTTTTGTCATGATTCTGACACATAAAACAAGAATGAATGGCAGTTACCACATTGGCATCCATTGCTGGCCACCAGTATAGTTCTCGTAGTCTTTGTTTTGTACGTAAAATACCTTGATGACTCTCATGTGCAAGTTTTATGAGCTTTTCTCTCAAGGTCTCTGGTACCAGTAAGCAGTGAGTTCCACAGACAACATAGCCACCTACTAAGGATAGTTCATGTCTAATCCTGTAGTAAGGTTGAAGATCAGGACTGAGTTTCTTCTCAGCATTTGGCCATTTGCTTTGTAAGATGTCCCGTAGTTTGACTTGAATTGGACATGTGAGGAAAGCTTGCTTATAATCAGCAGCTGTAGATGATAAATCAGTAAATCAGTCAGTGCTACAACTTCTCTGTCCTCATCCAGTGTATCAGAAGCTGCAGGTAAAGTTAAACGTGACAAACTATCAGCAGTAACATTTTTCAAATTTGTTTTGTATTGCATTTTGTAGTTGAAATTCAGTAGCGTTGCTGACCATCTAGCTATACATATTACAGCTCTTCCTAGTCCTTTTGTTGTAAGCAGTGTAGTTAAAGGGCTGTGATCAACTGCATAATGTAAATTCTCTAGCCCATAGGTAGGTTCTCCATTTTTCTGTTGCCCAAACACATGCTAGAGCTTCTTTTTCGACAGTTGAATACTTACACTCTGTTTCTGTAAGTGTTCTGGATGTAAATGCAATAGTTTTCTCTGTATGATCGGCATGAATCTGTTATGAACAATTAATTGTTTCACTATTTCAAGGCTATGTTGAGCAGTCTCTGGCCAAACCAGACTTGAAGTTCCATTTAGAAGAGCTCTAAGTGGCTCCACAACTGAAGTATAGTTGGAAATAAACTTAGAATACCATGAAGTAAGACCTGAGAAAGTTCGTAAGATCTGAATATTAGATGGAGTAGATGCTTGTGTAACAGCTTTGACATGGTCAGAGTCAGGCAGTAATCCCTCTTGTGAAATGATATGACCCAGAAATGACAGCTGAGTTTGTCTGAAGTGGCATATGGCAAGGTTCAGTTTCAGTCCTGCAGAATCAATGCATTTCAGAACCTTTTCTTGGTACTTGTCATGAAGATCCATAGTTGGAGCGTAGACAATTATATCATCCAAGTAGCATTGTACACCAGGTATGTCTTGGAGTAAATACATCAGTCTTTGAAAACAACTCGGTGCTGAAGCCAGTCCATAATGTACATGCTTGAACAGAAACAAACCATTGGTTTGGTTGGGTGATAAATGCAGTGAGGTCTCTGCTTTCCTCATGCAGTAATACTTGATGATAAGCACTCTGAAGATCAAGGGTGGAAAAGAACTTTGCTCCTCGGAGTGCTTTATTAGGTTCACAGAGATCAACACACAATCGAATACCTCCAGTTTTCTTCATTGTCACAACAATTGGTGAAACCAATTCAGAGGATTCTGATTTTTCAATCACATCTTGCTCTACCAGTTTCTTTAGTTTCTGTGAGACAGGCTCCCTTATAGAGTAAGGCAATCACCTCAATTTCTGGCATACTGGTTTTACATCTGATCTCAACTTTGTGCACAAAGTTCTTTACACAGCCCAGTGAAGTGTTGCTTTGTCGTGAAATTTTAGACACAGGCTGTGTGGCAGGCACTGTAGTAATGAGACCATCAACTAATTGAATGTTTAATGCAGCAAAGAGATCCCTTCCAAGTATAGCAGTACCCTTATTCACAATGTAAAAGTCATATTTTGCAGTATTTGATTCAAATTGTACAGTCGCTGGTAAGCTTTTTGAAATCGCTCCAAATTGCCTCGCCAGGCAATTTGGAGCAATTTCAAAAAGCGCGCCGCTCCGTGTGGATACGCGCCGACGTTTTCAAGCAACGCCGGTGCGCTTGGGTACGTGGCTATTCGGGGAGGTTCGGGGGCTACAAGTCGCGGCGAGAAGTCGCCAGGAGACAAAATGCCCCCGAATCTCCCCGTCTGGCCTTAGCCTTAGCATTTCATCTGTTAGATTCCCAAACTCACAGGTAACAACCAGCTCTCTTGAAGCTGCTACAAATTGTTCTGTGGAATTTCAATTATGTTGTCCACGTTGGCGGAAGTTATATCTTTCAGCAGCCACATTAACTCTTGGCACGAAAAAGTTCTTTATAGCAGTAAGTGCAGTTATATAAGTCTCATCAGGTAATGGTAATGCATAGAATATACACTGTCCCACTGCTCCCAGGCAGTGAATAAGTAAAGCACGCTTTCTAGCAGCAGAAATCTCCCCTTGGTCAGCAGCAATAATGTAATTGTCAAACATACAGATCTCCACCACACTCCCATCACTGTGTGATCTAGATACAGCCAGATGCAAGAAAAAAATTAAAGCCATTATCTCTGACCAGAGTCACCCAGGACATGAAATATTCATCTGACACAAACCCAATTACTCACTGAGAAATAGAAGGCCTGAAAGCCAGAAGCAAAAGACTATTTAATAGCTTCTTTCCAAGGGCTGTCAGGCTAACTGCAAATGAGTCCCACCGATAAGAAAATACAATCACCCATCCAACCACCCATCCAATAAATCATGCAGTCCCAATGAACTTAAATGATCTAATTTGCACTCCCTGATCTAACTACAGTACTTACTCACGTTTACTATCCATTAACCCCTTCTCTGTGACCATATATGTAAATATCAATATACTGTAAACTAAACATGTGTCTCACTGCATTATGCTGCAAAAGAAATTCCTATGTACTCCTGGTACAAATGGCAATAAATAATTACTTGAAACTTGAATTTAATAAAAGGTATGGTAGGCTCACCAGGGTTTGGGAGAAATGGTGAAGGCTGCAGCAGAACTAGAAGGGACATTTCGTTGCCAATTTTTTTGTGTTTTGGTAGCCGAGGATGAGTAGAGTATAACAGTAGTGGTGTGTGAATCTATCCCGTTTCGCAACGTGCGTCGCGTCATTTTCGGCGAATCACGGGAATTCGCCACGAATTTGCGCCTGGCGAATAAATTCGCCGGTCACTATATAACAGTGCTTTATTGGCAGGCTCATGCAGCCATTACACAACTGTAACATAAACTCTAGCACCTTAAGGCATATGGACAGTACTATGTATGCAAGGTATAACTCATGTGCAAAGAGACATCTACGGGCCATTTGTATAAACACCACAAGTACTGCAGCTGTTAGAATGTTTCAACATATTATCATGGGTTAAAGCATGCTGGGAGCTATAACCCAGTATATCTAGGGAAGAGTTATTTTGCCTAAATAGATTATGTATGCAAATAGTATGTAAATAACCAATTCTAGAAATGGGTTCCAAGCAAGGACATAAAAGATGAAAAGGCTAATTCCTTATATATTAGCAACATTGGTCTATATCAATTGTATGATTACATAAGGGCTTTTCATTTATCAAATAAGCGCTATATGCTCCCACTTTATTACCATGTGAAAGTTGGAGAGTAGCTTTTTCAGAGTCAATATGCTGGCAAATTATGTCACTTCAGTCTGCCATTCTTGCATTGTGCTGATTAATGATGACTTCAGATAATATAGTTATGAACTCCAACTGACTCCGTTCAGTTCAAAATTCTAGAAGTGTTTTCATGTGCTTTGGTTACTTTATTTACAGTATAAAAACCAAATTCATCACACCCTATCTACATCTATTTATTGAGGTTCCTCATACTGGGGCAAGTATTTCACAGAGTGGATAATGTGTATTCTATTCTATGGTGATATTTGGCTGTCTTTTTGTCACTGCTAATAGATATTAGGATTAGTATTTTTAGTCCAACATTCCCTGCAGCACTTTACAGAGATTGTCCATATAAGATAAGTAAAGGGCATGCATAATTTTTAACAGAAGAAACCCTCACAAATAAAGGGAGAACATAAAACCTTCACCTAGATGGCAGCTTTCTGAAAACCAAATAAGATTTTTTAAATTTACGTTTTACTGATAGATTTCAAATAATATATTATATATGGTATTGGATCCGTTATCCGGAAACCCGTTATAAGTTTATAATTCCATAAAGGCTGTTTCCCATAGACTCCATTTTATCCAAATAATTCACATTTTTTAAAATAAATTCCCTTTTTCTCTGTAATAACAAAACAGTCCCTTGTACTTGATCTCAACTAAGATATAATTAATCCTTACTGGAAGCAAAACCAGCCTATTGGATATTATTAATGTTTGCATGAATTTTTAGTAGCTATAATATCCAAATGAAGGAAATATCCTTTATCTGGAAAACCACAGGTCCTGAGAATTCTGAATAACAGCTCCCATACCTGTATATATACAGTATGTATATACAGTACTGTATATATATATATACATACATATAAATAATTATACCTGTTATCCAGAAAGCTAAGAATTACAGAAAGGTAATCTCCCACAGACTCCATAATAAGTAAATAATTCAGATTTTTAAAAATGATTTTATTTTTCCTTGTAGTAATGGAGTAAGACCTTGTACTTGATCCCAAGATATAATTAATCGTTTTTTGGGGACACAATCTAGCCTTTTGTGTTTAATTAATGTTTAATTGATGTTTTAGTAGTTATGAAGATCCAAATTACAGAAAGATCCCTTAAGCAGAAAACCCCAGGTCCGAGCATTCTGGATAACAGGTCCCATACCTGTATCTATATGGGAGAGAATGGAATCCTGCAAGGCTGTCACAATAACCTTTGGGCCAACATTATGCACAACAACCCTGCTAGAATGAAAATAAATAATTACTCTAAAACAGGACTTTATATCGATTAAACAGACATAATAATCAACTCCACTTGAAACATTGCTGACTAAGTATTAAAAGCTAAAGTCCAGTATTAGTGCATCTGAGGAATCGCTAATACAAAAGAACCATTTATAATTTCTTATATTGTGCTGTAACTACTAATAGTGTGAATTACAGTAGGGTATGTGTTATATACCAGCCTTTCCCATGTGGAATTAAATTTCTTTCATCTTTGATGAAAATGAAACGTGTTATGACTTTTGAGAAATCTACCTGGTAAATAGAAAGGACTGACCATATTTGTGTTTCATGGACTTGAAAGATAGATCAGGTTCCAAAATATACTTATTACTTTTAACCTTGGGGCACAGTGCTCTGGTATACATGTTCATTTGTACCTTGCCGCTGGCAATTTCTCTGCAGTAATTTTATATTTGTTCATCACTCGGGTACATAGAGACTGGAATTGGAATTGCCTGCATCTGATTACACACACTCTATATTTGCAGGTAGAGAATGGACATTCACATATCATTTTTTCTTGGTCTTAAAGATACATAAACAAATTGCAACAAGAAAATGTTCCTGGAGCTGCCAGCACATAATCTTGCAGATGTGCAGGCATGTGTTAACAAAATACTGACCCCTACATATTGATCTCTATATGCAACTTTACTGACGTCTGCTGCTTTTCCAGCTTCTGAGCAAGCAAAAAGAGAAGGGTGAACAGAAGTATTAACTAGATTAGGTAAGTGCAAACAGCTGCATGATACGATAAGAATACATAATAATAAACAATGTTTAGAAAAAACGTTTAGCCAATATTTGACTCCTTTAGTTTTTCAGATTTTTTTTTTATTCTATGTATGTTGTATTTCCCTTTTGGTGACTGCTTGGGCCAGTGTGCTGTGCATATGATAAAATAAAAAATTAAATTAAAAAAGGGCTAGGCACAATTAAAATTGGAAATGCACTTATATAAGGGCCAACTGGTGTAGGATACTTCTTTGCAAGTGAGTTGGCCAAGGGTTTATGTAATCAGCAATCACGCTGGAGAAACTGGTTTGACACCCTGTGGCAACTGCATGTGACCCTGGAAAAGTTACTTGGGTTGCTCACTTTGAGTTAAATGTTAAAGGAATAATGTCGTGGGTAGTGATGGGCGAAACGGGCGCGTTTTGCTTCGCCGAAAAATTAGTGAAACGAGTCGCGCGTAGTTTTCCGACGCGTCGCGTCGTTTTCGGTGCGCGTCGCGTCTTTTTCGGCGCGTCGCGTCAAAAACGACGCGCAACTCGTTTTTGCCCGCAAATTTTTGCCCGCGAAATTTTTCCGGACGTTTCGCGAATTTATTCGCCAGCAGCGAATCGCGGGAATTCGCCGCGAATTCGCCCCTGGCGAATAAATTCGCCCATCACTAGTCGTGGGAAAAAAATGTTTTTTTTTCAAAATGCAACAGTTAATAGTGCTGTTTCAGCAGAATTCTGCATTGAGATCTATTTCTCAAAAGAGCAGATGTTTTTTTATTTCATTTTGAAATCTGACATGGGGCTAGACATGTTATCAATTTCCCAGCTGCCCTAAGTCATGTGACTAGTGCTCCGATAAACTTTACTGCTGTACTGCAAGTTGGAGTGATATCACCCCCCCCCCAGCAGCCTAACAACAGAACAATGGGAAGGGAACAAGATAACAGCTCTCTAACACAAGATAGCAGCTGCCTGGTAGATGTAAGAACAACACTCAACAGCAAAAACCCATGTCCAACTGTGTTCCATTCAGTTACATTGAGAAGGAAAAACAACAGCCTGACAGAAAGCAGTTCAATCCTAAAGTACTGGCACACGTCACATGACCAGGTGCAGCTGGGAAATTAACAGAATGTCTAGCAACATGTCAGATTTCAAAACTGAATATAAAAAATACCTGTTTGTTCATTTGAGAAATGGATTTCAGTGCAGAAGTCTACTGGAGCAGCACTATTAACTGATGTGTTTTGAAAAAAACATGTTTTCCTATGACAGTATCCCTTTAATATGATAGACAGTACTATTCTCTATTCTCATGTTTTATTATTTGTGGTTTTTGAGTTATTTAGCTTTTTAGTCAGCCGCTCCCCAGTTTGCAATTTCAGTAATCTGGTTGCTAGGGTCCAAATTACCCTAGCAACCATGCACTGATTTGAATAAGAGACTGGAATATGAATAGGAGAGGGCCTGAATAAAACGCTGAGTAATAAAAAGTAGCAATAACAATAAATTTGTAGTTTTAACAAACATTTGTTTTTTTACAGTGACCATTGACTATTGTAACATTTATGATCATTCCAACCAAATCTTCCCAACAGTTAGTGGATGGTATGATCAAATTATCATTGTTGAACGTTCACTGCTCATGGTTTTTTTTTTGTTGTTGTTTTTTTTTAAAGGAACAGTTCATGGTAAAAATAAAAAAAGGTAAATAGATAGGCTGTGCAAAATAAAAAATGTTTCTAATATAGTTGGTTAGCCAAAATGTACTGTATAAAGGCTGGAGGTGTAACATAACAGTATACAACACAACATCCTGCTTTTCAGCTCTCTAAATCTGAGTTAGTCAGCGACTTGAAGGGGGCCACATGGAACATAACTGTTCAGTGAGTTTTCAATTGATCCTCAGCATTCAGCTCAGATTCAAAAGCAACAGTTATGACCAATGTGGTCCTCCCTCAATTCCCTGATTGGTTACTGCCTGGTAACCAGGGTAACCAGTCAGTGTAAACAAAAGAGAGCTGAAAAAGCAAGAAGTAGTGTTCTGTTCTATTAGACATCCAGTCACTCCAGCCTTTATACATTACATTTTTGCCTAACTAACTATATTGAAAACATTTTTTATTTTGCACAGCCTATCTATTTACCCAGTTTTTATTTTTATACTGAACAATTCCTTCTTCCTGTTTCCGCCTAGGCACAGGCCCTCGGGTGCCTTAATATTAATATGGCCCAGCAGACAGCCTTTCAAATTATTGGGCTGTCCAGGTAAAACTGCCTAGATGCCATGATAGAAGCAGAGTACTTGCTTGTACCGTTGGAGCTGACTGCAGTCTGAGTAAAGGTATGGGATTCGTAATCCTGAACTCCGTTATCCAGAACGCTGGATGCCATCACCCATAGACTCCATTTTATCCAAATAATCCAAATTTTTAAAAATTATTTCCTTTTTCTCTGTAATAACACAGTACCTTGTAATTTATCCCAGCTAAAATATCATTAATCCTTATTGGAAACTAAACCAGCTTATTGGGCTTCTTGAATTATTTTCTAGTAGACTTAAAGTATGAAAAACCAAATTACAGAAATATACATTATCCGGAAAACGACAGACCCAGAGCATTTTGTATAATAGATCCAATACCTGTATTGGCTTTTAAGTACAATTTGCACAGTGGTCACTATTTATTCAATTGCTGTTGTACACTTACATACAGTATATATATATGGTTATATATATACAACCTGCAACTCTTATAAAGAGCTCAACCTTCCAGGAATTATTTTGCATATACATCACTAAAAGCTGTATGGGACTGATTTTAATGCACCAAATGGACTTCTGAGATCAACAAGTTTGGGGCAGTAAAAAATAAGCATGTTATACAAGGGACAGTAGTTCCCATATATTTGCTGATGTAGGGGCTCCTATCTGTGATGCAGGGTTGGAACTAGGGGTAGGCAGAAAAGGCACATATATGGGGCACAACAGTGTTGAGCATATACCTTGGTTGCTGCCTTTCTCTATTTTTGGCCCATCTGAAGTGCAGATTCCATATGAACCAGTGCTGAAAAGTATCTTCTGTTCAATTGGTCATTTTTTAAAACCATTGTCCCGGTGCAAAATGTCCATGGATAAAAACTCCTGAGAAATAAAAGGGGCCCTAAGTACTATAAGAAAGTGAAGGGACAGTGCTAGGAAGGGGGTCTGGAAGGAATAGGTCACAAGGGATTGTGGGGGGTTGTAGTACAGCACAGAACTGGCTAGTTGGAGTTCATTCATAGGGACTTAAAGGGGTGGTTAACCTTCAAGTTAACTTTTAGTATATAAGGCACAATTCTAAGAAACTTTTCAATTGGTCTTCATTATTTATTTTTCATAGTTTTTTAATGATTTGCAATTTTCTTTAGTTTCTTTGCAGCTTTCAAATGGGGGTCACTGACACCATCTAAAAACAAATGCTTTGTAAGGCTACAAATGTATTGTTAATGCCACTTTTTATTACTCATCATTCTATTCAGTCCCTCTCCTATTCAAATACCAGTCTCTTATTCAAATCAATGCAGGGTTGCTAGGGTAATTTGTACCCTAGACACCAAATTGCTGACACTGCAAAATAGAGAGCTGCTGAATAAAAAGCGAAATAACTATTAAACTACAAACAATAAAAAATGAAAACCAATTGCAAATTGTCTAAGAACATCACTCTCTACGTTATACTAAAAGTTAACTCAAAGGTGAACAACCCCTTTAAGTGGGTAAAGCAAGTGGACATAGGCTCCGCTTTACCTTTTGCAGCCCCAACTGCCCTCTTTGTAGGGGTGAGGGAAACAGGAAAAGGGTACGTTAGTAGTTGCAGCTATGTAATGGGATGAGTAGCATACGGTCAGGCGCTATGGCAGAAGTTGTCTGAGACTACGGATTGCAGAGTTAAGCCACTGTTAGAAGGGGAGAACAAGGGGGCTAGCTTCAGGGTTTTGTGTTACTAGGGATTACAGAGAATCTCCATAAGTAGTGGAGAGCAAGTTAGTTATTTACTCTAATGTTACTATGTTGGAAATTTTTAATTTATATGATGGTTAATTTAAGTTTTTAATACATTTGCCTGCGGCCTTTTCAATCCATAAAGAAGTGTTTTAGTTGAAGAGAGGAGTGTCATACAGGTTGGGGAAAGGAGCCAAGCCTTGATGCAGCCCATGTCAAGTGATCATTCTGCTCTCTAATACCCTAACATTACATTTTACACCAGCCTGTTTGGCATTTACCAGAATCCGCAGATTGCCAGTCTAGACCTGCAATATTATAAGTCACCTTGGAGTTCCATTACCTGTATAAAAGCACTCAGGATTTGGCTATGCTGTGCATTAACAGGGTCACAGAACAAATGTTCCCTCTGAGGCATGTGCTTGTGTGGGCAGAGCAGGCACATGCCTAGGGCACTAAGCTTGGGGGCGGACACCAAGCACATACCTTTAACTGCTGCCTACCCCAGTAGAAAAATCCTGGGCTGTATGTATGTGTATTGTAGGGGTTGCCTGGGGTGCCGGGATGGTCTGGCCCTGAGTGATAGGGCCGTTTCTGGGTCAAGAGCTGCCTGAAGCAACTCTTGCAATGCGGCCCCTCCTTGCTCCCCAGGAATTACCTTTCCTGTGCCACAGGGGGTAATCATTTTTGCCTCCCTTAGGAACCTGTTTAGTGCTGCCGTCTGAGTGATTTTTTTCAACCCACCTCATTGGCGTTGCGCCCCTTGTTGTGAAAACAACAGATTTTGTATTCATTCTGATCTGAGCAGAAAAGTTTTAAAAACTAGGAGGATAACACTACATGATATTTTCATTACTTTTTTTTTGGTGTTACTGTTCCTTTAAAGGGAACATTGTGCAGAATGTCTAATATATTTTATAAGTAGGGTTTATATAATTCACTATAACACATAAATAAGATGGATTTCTAAATTACTTAAGCAAAACCCAAAAAGCTCTTAATCTTTTAAGAAACAAACTACATAGCATTCAGTATGTGAATACTGGTAATTAATATTTCTGCTACTAGAAACCCGTTTTAAATGCAGCCCCCTCAACGTTTGAAACATTTTATTTTTAGGTTTAGTAAGCACTAAACTTCATAAGTCTTTGTTTTGAATGAGAAAACGAATGATCGCAGGAAAACAGACACGAATAAGATGCCCTGAGAGAAAGTATCTCAGGAAAGGAAGCGACCCCTGCAAGCTGCATATATTTGGGAAGAGCCAAATTCACAGCCAATAGGAAGTCGCTATCCCCCTTCCAATGGTGGAGCGGCCCGTACGGGAGCCTTGGAGCGCAGATATGGAGTTCTTAGTCCAGTCAAGGAGCCGAAGCGAGTGACTTTTCCACTCGTGCCGTGCAATGAGCTAAATGCCCTTCTACCCATCTAACCCCACGGTCCCGTCATTTCATGAACCCAATGAAGCCAGTTGTAAGACATTAAAAAGCCATAAACATGCTGGGCATGTACGTGCCAGACAGATTTTCCCTGAAGTCTTCCAAAGTTCAAGACGGGATGGGGCTGTATACGAGCAGGCGAGTCAAAAAGGTTTGTCCGATTGAAATTAAGCCGGTCGGGTGTGAAAGCTTGGCGGGGGGGTTGTCGAGCAGTTATCCGGGGCAGGAGGAGAGAGTGGCAGTCTGTATAGAAGAGACTTGGGCAGGGAGACACGGACTGGGACTGGGAGATGCCACGTCAACACACAGCACAGAGCGGGGAGGCGCAGCTAGGAGCCTTGTCTAGGGGTCCTCATTTCAATACCTAGAGACTTACAGCTTTTTCAGGGGCACCCCTGCGACCCTTTGCAATGCCCAAGCCCCTGTTCTGAGTGAGCTCGCGCTACATATCCTATCTATTTGTTTTTAAAGAAAAGTGTCTGTGTTACCTATAACTCCTCTCTTATTTATTACACATTTATGTGTGGCTCAGACATACGATTTTATGGCATCTTGTCATTAAAGATTGATATATCATTGTTATGCCGGCTATTCTGTTGTTGCCATATTTGTGTTTATTTATGTGTGGGAGCTTATATGGCCCCTGCCCATGTATCTACAGTGAAAATATCATGAAATATTGCTTTTTTTTTTATCGGCTGTTGGTTGAAATTAATTCATTGTCGCAAAGCTGCCTTTTCATTTTCAGAACAAAGGAGGGCCGCCTGCAAGAACATTTATTGCCAAAATAGGTTGAAATAAATGCTGCGGTTATGTAATAAAAGGTGCAAAGGTCTTGCCGCCTATAGCAACCAATTAGCCGGAAGCATTTAGTGGTCGCTTGTTTAAAAGCAAATGATTATTGGTTGCTTCAAAATGTGTGTCTGTTATTATATATAGTGAATAAAGTACCCCCTGTTGTAAATTATAAGGATATTATAAATTACTGAGGCGTTTCTTGACCATATAAAAACACGAGGCCAAAGGCCTTGTGTTTTTATACAGGTCATGGAGCTCCGAGGTAACTTCTAAGATCCTCATATTTTGCAACTGGGGGTACTTTATTATAATACACAAGTTTCAGTGTCACGTGACAGATATTACATCAGGACTCACCGTTTATAACTGATGACATCAGAACTCACCGTTTCTAAGGATATAATTTGCAAGATATGCATGGCTTTTGTGTATTATATATATAAATAAATATATATATACTGTGTAACTCACCATGCCATATACAGTGGTGTGAAAAACTATTTGCCCCCTTCCTGATTTCTTATTCTTTTGCATGTTTGTCACACTTAAATGTTTCTGCTCATCAAAAACCGTTAACTATTAGTCAAAGATAACATAATTGAACACAAAATGCAGTTTTTAAATGAAGGTTTAAGTTATTAAGGGAGAAAAAAAACTCCAAATCTACATGGGCCTGTGTGAAAAAGTGATTGCCCCCCTTGTTAAAAATAATTAAGAACAAAAGTAATTGAGATCTATCAGTCTGGTAAAGGTTATGAAGCCATTTCTAAAGCTTTGGGACTCCAGCGAACCACAGTGAGAGCCATTATCCACAAATGGCAAAAACATGGAACAGTGGTGAACCTTCCCAGGAGTGGCCGGCCGACCAAAATTACCCCAAGAGCGTAGAGACAACTCATCCGAGAGGCCACAAAAGACCCCAGGACACACCAGCAAATCCACCTCTGAATGGCTGAAGAAAAACAAAATGAAGACTTTGGAGTGGCCTAGTCAAAGTCCTGACCTAAATCCTATTGAGATGTTGTGGCATGACCTTAAAAAGGCGGTTCATGCTAGAAAACCCTCAAATAAAGCTGAATTACAACAATTCTGCAAAGATGAGTGGGCCAAAATTCCTCCAGAGCGCTGTAAAAGACTCGTTGCAAGTTATCGCAAACGCTCGATTGCAGTTATTGCTGCTAAGGGTGGCCCAACAAGTTATTAGGTTACTTTTTCACACAGGTTTGGATTTCTTTTCTCCCTAAATAATAAAAACCCTCATTTAAAAACTGCATTTTGTGTTTACTTTTGTTTACTTGTGTTATCTTTGACTAATAGTTAAATGTGTTTGATGATCAGAAACATTTTGTGTGACAAACATGCAAAAGAATAAGAAATCAGGAAGGGGGCAAATAGTTTTTCACACCACTGTAAATGATGTGACATGCTATGGGATTTAATAAAAATAAAAAAAAAAAGCTTGTTCTATCTCGATGAATATCAAGACACAATACATGTAGACTAGCCTCATATAATACACAAAAGCTGTGAATATGTTGTAAATTATATCCTTATAAACGGTGAGTTCTGATGTCATCAGTTATAAACGGTGAGTTCTGATATCATTTCTGTCACATGACTTACTCAAACGTGTGTATTATAATAAATAAAGTACCCCCAGTTGCAAAATATGAGGATATTAGAAGTTACCTCGGAGTTCCATGACCTTCGGCCTCGTGTTTTTATATGGTCATGGAACTCCTTGGTAACTTATAATATCCTTATATTTTACAAGAGGGGGTACTTTATTCACTATATAATAAACAAAAGTCATGCATATCTTGTAAATTATATTCTTATAATCGGTGAGTAGTGATGTCATCAGTTACAAACGGTGAGTAGTGATGTCATTTTTGTCGCATGACTCACTGTTGCAAAATATTAGACGTTACCCCATAGTTCCATGACCTCTTTAAAAGTAATTAATAAAAAACGTATGTAACAATTATATCAATCAGTGACACTTCAGAGCTGTGTGACAAGTAGGTTGGTAGTCGTAGCTATGAAAAGGAATTGGTTTAACCCAACCTCCACTGCCCCTAAATGAACTGACTTAATTAACAAATTAATTAATTGAACTATTTATATGAACAACTTATTATAGAGTAACGTCAAGTGTAAACATTGTGATCTGTTACTGAATTATGAGCATCTCCTACATCAATGACTATTGATTGAAAATCATTGGGCCGAAAGCTTTGGTAACAAGACATTTTCCATGAATATATATTGCAGCTGCTTATCAGTTAGAAGGGAGAAGAATTCACTGGCACAACAGGATATTTCAAGTAGGGCAAAAACCCTTACTCGTTTATTTGCTGATGCAACGTTTCGGGGCGTAACCCCTTTGTCAAGCTTGACAAAGGGGTTACAACGAGTAAGGGTTTTTGCCCTACTTGAAATATCCTGTTGTGCCGGTGAATTCTTCTCCCTTCTAACTGATTTGGAGGCTGCCTTTGCCTCTGTTCTCCGAGCACCAGGGCTCACGATATTGGACGGCCAGGGAGTGCGAGCACAATTCTCCTTTTCTCCAGCTGCTTATCAGTCCCACAGGGACCCAATAATTCCCCTGCCCCCATCATTTGCAGGTCTGTTTCCTCTATAGTTACACCCCAGCTTTTCAGTAAAATAATTGGTGAGCTTGTATCATAATAGCTGTGGTGAAAAAAAAAATACATCCAGCAAGTTCAAACATTTTGTCCTAGAAAAACCTGCTAGTTGACCATTTGTGTAGTGCACACACTAGGGGCATTGTGAAAAATGTTGGTATTGTGTGCTTATGTTCACAGGGTTCCTCATAAAATAACATGTACAGGCCCCAAAACTTCTGGTGACAGCTCTGTTTATAATGGGAAGCCGATTGTTGCTGGAGTGTAACTGTGCACTATGTGGGCAACAATGTCTGGAGCTCCAAAAGCACAAGTAGTTTGCATTAAAGTATTCAATAGTAAAGTATTTAATTTTTTTAAAGCAGATTCTGGGTTTGTACTGCAGGTAGATTCTGGCCAGAGTCTTTTTGGCTTTTAAACACATTAAAATATCTTACATATGGGCCTAATTGGATACAGTATGCACCCTAAGAACATTTCAAGAGGATTATTAACAGACCATACAGTGACAATAAGGCCTCAGAGCTTTAGATGGGCCTGTGGTGAGGAAAATGTATTTTTGTCTCATTCAGTTTGGGGTGGGCATTCCAAAGTACATAGGCCAGTCATTCTATTGGCACTGGGAATGCTGCAGACTCAGAAAGCCTGTGGCAGTTTGATGGAGTGACAAAGGTTTGGTATACAAGCAAGATTTATATATTACTGGATTGCATAGTGTTCAGTTATCCTTATGCTTCTCGTACATTATATAGTAATTTACAAATTTGAAGGGTGTAGTTAGCCCTTTGTCTGTACTGAATACCAGTCGCAGGTTGCTTGGTGAAACAGAAGTCAGTTTTTAGTTAAAGGAGAAAAAATTTAAACCATTGGGGGTGCCAGATGTTAGGTGCCCCCCAATTCTAATCATTTAATTGACACCCCAAGCCAGGGTTCCCGTTAGCAGAAAACTGCACTTCTTAGTGTCATAGAGTAATCGCTGTCCACTTTTTCATCCTTCAGTGGCCCTGAGACAGCATATGCTTAGTGAAAAAAGTCAGCTTTTGCTTAAAGTTTCGCATAAAAAGATTGCTCTGTGGTGTTCCTTAAAAAGTACTCCAGGCAGGTGCAGTTTTTTGCTAACAGGAGCAATGGCCACCGTATCAGGTATGTAACTTTTGGCACCCCCATTGACTTCAACTTTAAAGTGAGAATCTGTTCATAGTGCTTTTTGTCAATGGCCTACTAATTAACCCATTGTTTGTTTGTTTTTCAGCTACATGCTTAATTATAGATTATGGTATATTACCAATGCTGTTGGCATTTTGACCAAATGGGTTTAATTTCTTTCTCTTCTAGGGGGAGAAGTTTGGTCCTTTTGCTGGAGAAAAGCGTATTCCCAATGAGGTGGATGAAGGTATAGACAACAGATTAATGTGGGAGGTAAGAACAATATTATCAAGTATATTATTATTCCAAGTTAGCATATATATTGGACATTTTATTATATATAATAAAAATGTAGAATGTGGTAGAAAAAGGTCTTGATACAAGGCCAGTGAAGACCATAACCCGTGGTGTGTGGAATATATTCCAATTGGAGAAGACTTCGGCTTTTTATTATCTCTCGAATTTTTTCTTGCTCACTGTTGCGGTGTTGTGCATGGAAAAGGTATGAAGGAAGTGTCATATACTGCTTTGTATTTTAGGATCTGGTTTCTTATGGTGCTAAATAGTACTTCCATAATCTTTGAGTTTCTCCCATAGCTTATTGCATATTTCATATGAATTCTTCAAGTCTGAAGCATACATGTTCACATTTTGTTAAGGCCGCCATAGACAGTACAATTATGATCTTTCTTGGAAAAGAACTTTTGGAATTTGAATTTTCTAGGATATTTTTTTGTGAAATTCGACTAGGGAATTGTTGAAATTCCATTTGAGTTTTTAAATAAATACAAATTAAAATTTAGAAATTTATACACTGGCCCTTTCAGAATTCAAATTCGATTATTTGCCACCTTAAACTTGCCGAATTGCTTTTTGAACCTATGAAAGATGTTGTGGGATCAGTTTGGAGTTGTTTGCAGCCTGAGGACTGACATTCAAGTTTTTTTTCAGAGAAAATTAAAAAAACTGGAGGGCCATACGCATTCTGTTGTTGTCTATTTGGGTAGCCATACCCTAATCATAGGCTTAAACGTTGTCTGTAGACAGTAGACACTAATGATTTTCTATACAAAATACTGTCTCTATATAATTGTTTCTAGTTTGTATTCCCCATCTCCCCTCATTGTATGCAAGACTAATTGCATATAATGTACAGTTGTGCTCATAAGTTTACATACCCTGGCAGAATTTATGATTTCTCAAAGTATTTTTCAAAAGTATATGAATGATGACGCAAAAACTTTTCTTTTACTCATGGTTAGTGGTTGGCTGAAGCCATTTATTGTCAAAAAACTGTGTTCAGTCTTTTTATATCATAATCACTATACACAAACTACCCAAATAACACTGATCAAAAGTTTACATACCCGGGTGATTTGGCCTGATGCACACAACCTGACACAAAAGGGTTAAAATGTCTATTAAAGGTAACCATCTTCACCTATGATCTGTTTGCTTGTAATTAGTGGGTGTTTATAAAAGGTCAATGACTTTTCTGGACTCTTGTCAGACCCTTGCATCTTTCATCCAGTGTTGCACTGATGTTTTTTGGATTTTGGATTTTGGAGAAAGCTAAATAATTGTCAAAGGATATGTGGGGAAAATGTAGTTAAACTCTATAAAACAGTAAAGGGATATAAGAAAATATTAAAGGAATTGAGAATGCCAATCAGCAGTGTTCAAACTCTAATAAAGAAGTGGAAAATTAGGTGTTCTGTCGAAACCAAACCAAATAAAACAACTGCCAGAAAAATTGTTCGGGATGCAAGGAAAAACTTCAGGTGAAATACAGGACATGTGGTGTGGCTGTTTCAAGATGCACAATAAGGAGGCACTTGAAGAAAGATGGGCTGCACGGTCGAGATGCCAGAAGAAAGCCATTACAGGTATTGGACCTATTAGCCAGAATGCTCGGGACCTGGGGTTTGTCGGATAACAGATCTTTCTGTAATTTGGATCTTCATACCTTAAGTCTACTAGAAAATCATGTAAACATTAAATAAACCCAGGCTAGTTTTGCTTCCAATAAGGATTAATTATATTGTTATATAGTTTGGTACAAGCTACTGTTTTATTATTACAGAAAAAAAGGAAAGAATTTTTAAAAGTTTGGATTATTTAATTTTAATTGAATCTATGGGAGATGGCCATTCCATAATTCAGAGCTTTTTGGAAAATGGGTTTCCGGATAAGCAATCCAATACCTGTACTACACAAATGCCACAAAGTATCCCGCTTACAATATTATGCAGATTTTCGAACAAACTTTTCATATAGTTAAAATGCCTTTATTAGTGCTTTTTACCTTTATAAAAGGCCGCATGGCCTGAAATGTTGCTGTGATGCCCGAAAAAGCACTACTTATTACAGAAAATGTATATGGCTATATTTAACAAAGCCATTTCTATTTGTAGTTCCCTTAATTTAAAAAGGCTTGAATGAAAAGAAAGCAACAGGCATACTTTGTTGACCCGTTTGTTGGCAAGGTCTTGAGATGTACAGATTACCAGCTAAAAGGTCTAGCGGTAGATCCTGCACTACTTTTTAAAGGGGATCAAAAGAAATATTCAAAATCCTATTTTATCACATTAGTCAAGCAAAATTAACTTTATCTACACTATATAAATTATTTGATTCTTGTTTTTCAGTCTGGGAATTCTAAATTATAACAAGCAGGCAGGAGCCATTTTGTGGACACTGTTAAGGCAAGCATTATATCATCTTAGAATCTTGTTAGTGCACCAGAATGGGGAACCCAATGTCCATCCCCATGCCCTGGCTACGCAATTAAACAGTGAAGAAAATGGGGGAATGGGTGGAGAGCAGTGACATCTAGGAAGTGCTGAATGGAAAGTGAAAGTAATAGTCTGCCCAGCCTCTTTGCCACAGGCATAGAGAAGGGGCCACTAATAAAGGTATTTTAAATATATGAAAAGTTTGTTGTTGCTGTTCGAAAATCTGCATAATCTAGTGTTGCCGGTGGAAAGTGGCCAAGGCAGAACTTGCACCATTTCTACATAAGAGCTTGAATCCATGTGCTGACTATTGCTCTATCCCCCTTACAATATGCCAAACAGCACAGAGACAAGCCTCAAACCTTCTGGCAAAAAGTCATTTGGAGTGATGAGACCAAAATTAAACTTTTTGACCACAACAATAAAGGCTACATTTGGGGAGGAGTCAACAAGGCCTATGATGAAAGTTACACCATTCCTACTGTGAAACATGGTGGTGGATCGCTGATGTTTTGGGGATGTGTGAACTACAAAGGCACAGGAAATTTGGTCAGAATTGACGGCAAAATGAATGCAGTAAGTTATCAAAAAATACTGGAGGAAAATTTGCACTCATCAGCCCAGAAGCTACTCATGGGGCATACTTGGACATTCCAACATGACAATGATCCAAAACACAAAGCCAAGTTGACCTGTCATTGGCTACAGCAAAATTAAATGAAGGTTTTGGACTCTGGGGAGACCTCAAACGTGCAGTTCATGCAAGACAGTCCAAGAATTTATGGGAACTGGATTCTTTTTGCCACGAAGAATCAGCAGCTTTACCGTCTGAGAAGATAAAGAGATTCATCCAAAACTACCACAAAAGACTTGTGATGTTAAAGGCGCCAATACACGGTATGAGGTACAGTATGTAAATTTTTTATCAGGTCATTTGGGTAGTTTATGTAGTGATTATTATTTAAAAAGAGTAAACACAGTTGTTTTACAATAAATGGCTTCAGCCAACCACTAACCATGAGTGAAAGAAAAGTTTTTGTGTTATCATTCATATTCTCTGAAAAATGGTTAAGAAATCATAAATTCTGCCAAGGTATGTAAACTTACGAGCACAACTGTGTCACTAAAGTCAAACATGCACATTATATTCAGTCTTGTTTGGTTTCAGCTGGAGTTAAGTATATCATTAATCTGGCCCTGCGATTTGATACAGACCACCAATTAAAGTATATGCCTCCAACCGGCCCAAGGGGTCCATAGACTTTTTTTGTATGTTCTTATGATTTTTATATTATCTGTCTGGGCTGGAATATGTAATATATGAATTTATTAAGTAATTAAAATGTTAGGCATAGTTTAAAAAAAAAAAGAAAAACTGAACTTTTAATTTGTTTGGAGCAATCGTTGTTGTTGTTCATTTGGGTATCCATACTCTAATCATAGGCTTAAAAGTTGTCTGTAGACTAATGATATACTATACAAAATACTGTTGCTATATAATTGTTCCTAGTTTGGATCCCCCATCTCAGTGTAATGTATGCAAGACAAATTCCATATAATTTATGTCACTAAAGTCAAACATGCACATGTAGTCCCTGTTTCTATTCAGTCTTGGTTCCCTTTTGTCCCTGTTTCATCTCCAACGCTGAGATTACTCCATTATGAAAATGTTTACATTGTTTGTGTTTTTTAACAGTATATTTGTACACGTATATATTTAGGGGCACATTTATTAAACCTCTGGTCAAGGTTTTTAAGGGGAAATTAAAAATATTTTGTGGAAGAATTTATTATACTCCAAAGCTGCTAAAAATCCGAATCTGAGTATACTCCATCTCAAACAAGGTCATGTAGAAGTCAACAGCAGATGTCCCTGAAGTTGTTTATTGACATTGTGGTCTCAGCAGGATAAGCCGATGGTCGAGGGTTTTTATATATATATAAAATTGTATATATATAATTTTTGTATTATCTGCCTAGGCTGGAACATGTATGATATGGACTTATTAAAGTAATTAAAATGGTATGCAAAAGCGCCAGCTTTCATAAAACAAAAAAAAAACGATCTAGTTTGGAGCGATATGAAATATTGTTAGACAAATTTTCTTTATTTTAATCTTTTTTGGTTATTTCCCTAGATTTGATAAAGTTTATTTGATCTTCTTTTTTACAGAAAAGAAGGCTTACAATATATTAACATGTGACATGTATATGTTCCATTTCTTAAGCCTAAGCTTAGATTTGTAACCTGGTAAGAAAGAAAAACATTTCAAAAGGAAAAAAAATGCTTTTCAGGTTATTATTACTTGGAAGGAAAGCATGCCCAACAAACTCTTAGCCCACGAAATGTGGTTTGGGTTGTTTTTGCTGCTTGATACATTCAGGCTTTGAAGGTATTTCAATTTAGTTTATTGAAGCTAGATTATGCTCCTTTTTTTATAATGATTGTAAAAGTTTCAATTACCACATTATCTAAACAAAATCTCAATAGTGACTTGCAGCTGTACAACCAAAACTTTCTAGAAAAGGTAACGTACACTTTTGCTTACAGAAAATCTGAGGCTGGAAAAATCTCAGGAGCCTGGTTGCCATCAAATGTTTTTTACTATAGTTGTGGCCAGCCTGTTAATAAGTCTCTCCATCTATGGCAGTATCGACGATTTAAAAAAATGTGGACAATATTTTTTCATCTTGTGCAGCCTTAAACTGTATAAGGCAGGTTTAAGGTAAATGAATGTTTTGCATAATACAGTAGAGCTTGCTAAGGATAAAGTCCTAAAAATGGCTGGCATTTTGTAATGCTACAGTTAGGTCCATAAATATTTGGACAGAGACAACTTTTTTCTAATCTAGGTTCTGTACATTACCACAATGAATTTTAAATTAAACAACTCAGATGCGGTTGAACTGCAGACTTTCAGCTTTAATTCAGTGGGTTGAACAAAAAGATTGCATAAAAATGTGAGGGACTAAAGCCTTTCTTTAACACAATCACTTCATTTCATGGGCTTAAAAGTAATTGGACAAAGGCTATTTCATGGGCAGATGTGGGCAATTCAGGGCCGGGCCAAGGTAGTTTGGCACCCTAGGCAAGGGGTACAATCAGCGCCCCCC
>CM044431.1:73958890-74010558 GCA_024363595.1 Xenopus borealis | reverse complement strand
ACATGTAGTGTGAATAAAAAGAATCACTTGCAGCAAAGAACTGCGTTTCCCCTTGTCTGATTCCACCTGCTTATATATACTATATGTAATATAGTTTGATTTCTCTAAATGTAAGTCATTAATTTGGGAGTATATAAGGAGGATCTCTGCTTGAGGGGCATTTAAATGTCAATATTTCCAGTTTTTGCATTTGGTGGAGTAGTTTCTCTAATTTATGTTTCTTTCTATTTTTAAACATTTTAATTAACTCCCTTCTAACACATTTGTGTACTTCTCACACTGTGGCTGGATGTTCCCTTAATACATCTGTTTTGAGTCTTCTTCTTTGTATATCATTCTGTATATTAACACAGTGTTATATGGGATTTGTTAGGCTGAGGGCATCAGAAGCATTGGCTCTGATTCTCTTAGCCTGTATTTTTCTTGTAGGCTGAGGTGAGCAGATCCTTTGGTCCAAAAATGACTGCTTTTTGTCTCTCACTGTTCCCTCTGCTTTTTCAGTTTTTAATCGTTTTTTTTTTGTTGAAATTGTGTAGGAATTATTGGAAAGAGACATATATAGCGTAATTTCAAACTAGTTGTTTTCAGATAGATCACCAGAAATAAAGATTTTTTCCAATTACTTTCTATGTTCTATGTGTGACCATTTTTCTAATATCTAAATGCTGTGAAATTGTAACCACTCAGAATCTACAACTGAATTACTGAGCTGCCAGACTCAAACACCAGAGACAGAAACATTAAAATTTAAACTTAAATTTTGGAAAAACCGTAAAAAAAGGAATAATGGTCTTTATTTCTGGGGAACAATCTGAAAACAACTGAACTGAAAAAAGTTTTAGGAAGGTAAACAACAACAAGTAAGGCAGTGTGCAAAATGTAGCGATGCACCCAATCCAGAATTTGGTCCAGGATTTGGCCTTTTTCATCACAATTCAGATTCGCCCGAATCCAAGTGCCTGGCTGAACCAAATCCACAATCTATCACACAAACAAGGAATTCAACTATTTCTAAACAGTGTGCACGCATAAATTACATATGCAAATTAGTGTTCAGATTCAATACGATATTCTGCCAAGTCTTTCACAAAGGATTCAGGATTTGGCTGAATAGTGAAGTTGGTGCATCCGTAGCAAAATGCACAAAATGTGTTTTTCTACACTTCCCTACTTTAGTGTTGGATTGGCACAGGTCTCTGTGTTCTGTTATGGAGCACATAAAGCTGCAGTTTCCCCCACAAATAAAACACTGCTTGTATTCTGCAGCACTGTATTCATGAGAGGCTGCAGGCACATAGACATCCCAACTCCCAACTAACGTCATTCAGGGAGTGACAGAGGCCACAAAACATTATGGGAACCTTTAGCAGGCAGTAAAGATAGGGCTGGCCAGTGTCCATTATGCTGCTTGCATAAGTGTTCAATGGATAAGCACTAATAGCTAATCTCTTGTACCCTTGGTGCTCTTACATTATGAGCTCTTATGTTATGGCTCTGGCTCTGTTATCCTGTGTATTTTTGCAGGCTAAGAGAAGCAGATCTGCTCAGTTCCCCTGCTCAAATGATTTGAATCACACACAGCCTGTGTGCCCATAGAGTCACAATAGTTCCAATCACAATCATATGGTAAAATAATAAAGCACAAAATATACACGGCTTTGAAAGACTTGTTAAATCTTCTTTAATTAAATTTTTTCCCTTTCACATTTGGTGCTTTCAGGAGGGAGAGAACATATTCTATCTTGCAGTTGATGACATAGAAACAGATACGGAACTACTAATTGGTTACTTGGATAGTGACATGGAAGAAGCTGAAGAAGAAAATACAGAGATTATAAATGTAGTCAACAAAGAAGAAGATGACAACATAAAAGACAGTCAACAGCCAGCTGAAAAAGGTGAGAATGCCAATAATAATCCTCCACCACAGTGTCACTTTTCCAGATTAGGATTTCAATTCAGTTCAGTAATTCTTTCATGAATGTTTTGGGGATTCAGCAGATTCCCAAATAGTGGATTCGGTGCATCCCTACCTGGAATGCAACTGTTTTATCTATCTCTATGAAATTGTCACTATAATCGGCTCACTTGTATGTGTGCCCTAGATTAATATTTACAGTAAATTCATTCCGAATTCATCTGCTTTACCTTTTCTATCAAATCAGTGCACAGATATCACTGATGAAGAGCATCTTTTCCCTAAGTTAATGTGGTCTGTTACTCAGATGTAGATGTTATTGGGCAACCCTTTTGAAATAAAAAATAACAAAATGGTATAAAGGTGATACCTTTATTGGCTAACTAATATAATCATAGCAAGCTTTCAGAACATTTTAGTTCCTTTAGATGCTAATACCGGTGTATACTGTTTTCTACCTCTACGAAACATGCCCCCACAGTTACCACATTCTCACAGTTACTCATACATAGACAAAGTCCCTAAAAAAACTGGCAGACTGGACCTGATAACATTTATCTACAGCATATGAACCTAATCCTACTGGAAATGTAATTTTGCTCCTTTCTGTAAACCTGGTCCATTCCTATTTCAATAATATTTATAATGCTAAAGAAAGTCTGACAAATACTGGGAGTGTATGCTCGTTGTGTACTACTATCGTTTCTTTTTGTTTTTGCATGACTGTCCATCAACATTTTTAGGAGGGACAGAGGGATTAAAAAGGGGGGAGGAGTATGTTTGTATGTAAAGCCTGAATTAAAGCCATGCACTAAAGAAATAACCATTGCTGGCACTGGTGAGTGTGTGGAATCCCTCTGGGTAGAGATTTTGACTGGGCAAAAAGTTACAAAGAAAATTTTAATTGGTGTATGCTACCACCTCATATAAGTGACGAGTATGAAGCCCAGCTACTTTTACAAATAGAAGCGGCTTCACAGCTAGGTCAAGTTATTATTATGGGTGACTTCAATTATCCGGACATTGACTGGGGTAATGGGGTTGCCAAGACAGAGAAAGCTAGTAGGTTTGTAAATATGCTAAATGACAACTTTTTAACCCAGCTCGTTCAAGAACCTACTAGGAATAACTCTCTTTTGGATCTTGTAATTACTAATAATACTGAGCTCATTTCAAGCATTTGTGTGGGTGAGCATTTGGGGAATAGTGATCATAACATGGTCTCCTTTGAGATTCTGTTGCAGAGGAAACTGTATAAGGGAGTAACTAAAACATTGAATTTCAGACACTCAAACTTTGACAGTATAAGGGCATCTCTGCAACATATTAAGTGGGAAATGTTTTTCTCAGGGTTAAACACTGAACAAAAATGGGAATTCTTTAAAATGCTGCTGAATAAATATATATGTCAGTATATTCCGCTTGTAAACAAAGAACGTTGTTGCAAAACAAAACCTTTTTGGTTCAATAGGAGTGTTGGTGTTGAGGTGGGTAAGAAAAGACGTGCTTTTAAGGCTTTCAAGTTAGCTGGGACAGCCGAATCATTTATAAGGTACAAGGAGGCCAATAAGTCATGCAAAAAATCAATCAGGCAAGCTAAAATCGATATGGAAAAGGATATAGCAGTAAGCAGTAAAAAGAATCCAAAATTATTTTTAAAATATATTAATAGTAACAAAATGAAACAGGAAGGGGTAGGACCTTTATTATCAGAGGGGGGTCAGCTGGTTGACGAGAACAAGCAAAAAGCTCAGATTCTGAATGAATACTTTTCATCAGTATACACAAATGAGGAACCAGCTAATGAAGGTTTCCTTGTTAATAGCCCCAATTCTAGTACATCCAATGATGCATGGTTCACACATGAGGAAATTCAAAAGAGACTAGAAAATGTTAAGATAAACAAAGGTCCAGGGCCAGATGGGATTCACCCCAGGGTACTTAGTGAACATAGCTCTGTGACTGCCAAACCTCTATACTTCATTTTTCAGGATTCATTGAGGTCTGGCATAATGCCGAGAGACTGGCAAATTGCTAATGTGGTGCCGCTATTCAAAAAGGGATCCCATTCTCAGCCTCAAAACTATAGGCCAGTTAGTCTAACGTCGGTGGTAGGAAAGCTTTTTGAAGGATTAATAAAGGATAGGATACTGGACTTAATAGCAAATAACAATACTATGAGTTTGTGCCAGCATGGTTTTATGCCTAATAGATCTTGCCAGACTAACTTAATTTCTTTTTATGTGAAGGTAAGCAGGGACCTCGATTATGGGATGGCAGTGAATGTGATTTACTTAGACTTTGCTAAAGCATTCGATACAGTGCCACACAGAAGGTTACTGGTTAAATTAAGGAATGTTGGCCTGGAACATAGTATTTGTACCTGGATAGAAAACTGGCTAAAAGATAGACTTCAAAGAGTGGTGGTAAATGGAACATTTTCTAATTGGACCAGTGTTGCTAGTGGGGTACCACAGGGCTCTGTACTGGGTCCCTTGCTTTTCAACTTGTTTATTAATGACCTGGATGTGGGCGTTGAAAGTACGGTTTCTATTTTTGCAGATGATACTAAATTGTGCAGAACTATAGGTTCCATGCAGGATGCTGCCACTTTGCAGAGTGATTTGTCTAAGTTGGGAAACTGGGCAGCAATCTGGAAAATGAGGTTCAATGTTGATAAATGCAAGGGTATGCACTTTGGCAAAAATAATATAAATGCAAGTTATACACTAAATGGCAGTGTGTTGGGAGTTTCCTTAAGTGAGAAGGATCTTGGGGTTTTTATAGATAACAAGTTGTCTAATTCTGGGCAGTGTCATTCTGTAGCTACTAAAGCAAATAAAGTTCTGTCTTGCATAAAAAAGGCATAAACTCAAGGGATGAAAACATAATTATACCTCTTTATAGATCCCTAGTAAGGCCTCATCTGGAGCATGCAGTGCAGTTTTGGACTCCAGTCCTTATGAGGGATGTAAATGAGCTGGAGAGAGTGCAGAGATGTGCAACTAAACTGGTTAGAGGGATGGAAGACTTAAATTATATGAGGGGAGACTGTCCAGGTTGGGGTTGTTTTCCTCTGGAAAAAAGGGGCTTGCAAGGGGACATGATTACACTTTACAAATATATTCGAGGACATTATAGACCAATATCAAGGGAACTTTTTACCCATAAAGAGGATCACCGCACCAGAGGCCACCCCTTCAGACTAGAAGAAAAGGACTTTCATTTGAAGCACTGTAGGTGGTGATGGACTCTGTCTTTTTTCAACTCAATTTAGCTATGTAACTATGTAATATAGGATGCTCTTTCTTTCATTCCATATTTTAATCCTTTGGCTGTATTTCTGTCTCTTCTTACCTGTTTTGTAAATACATCCCTACAGTTTTTTTCAATTAACATTCTTTTACACTTTACAGAATACGTAACATGTAAGGAGGACCATCGTTGTCCTCATTGTGAATCAAGTTTTCCAAGTCAAGAGATTCTGGCAGAACATCTTCAGGCTCTGCATCAGAAGCCTGTTGAAGAGAAAGAATTTAAATGCAGAAACTGTGGCAAGAAATTCCCTGTGAAACAGGCTTTGCAGAGACAGTGTGTATCCAAAATTATTTACATCATTTAGCATTCAATCTTTTTTGTGATATTCCACGTACTTTACAGATGATAATCGTAATCCATAGTTTCAGTACAAGACAGAGCAGTAATAATGTACATTGCTGTAGACTGTAGGCTTACAGATCCGCTGCAGTATAAGCATGCTGTACAAGTTACTTACACACATAGTTCAGACAATTTTTCGGGTATGTCTGTATGTATGAATACAAATGTTTGCTATAGTCAAAGCACGTGAAGCAAAATACAAGACATATTTTTTATATTCAATAGTACGTCTAGAAATGACAAAGTTGGTAAATAGTAATACTATAAATTATAAAGTTTGTATATTTCTGTATTATGTTAGCAGCCACTAATGCTTTTTTCTGTTCCTTCAGTGTACTACAGTGTACTGAGAACATTATCTCTGGGGACTCTTCAAGCAGTTATCCGTGTTCGGTTTGCAATAGCTCCTTCAGCTCTTCGTTGAGGTTTTTTGTTTGAATTACTGAACAGCTGTCTAATTTCTGGCTATCTTTCTGCATGCCTGCTTCCAAGTTTCATTGCCTTCTCTTTTGACACCTAACCAAGAAAAAGAAGCACTTTCTTCCCTTCTTTATAGGTAATTAATAAGCTAAATCCTTACTATGGTGCATGTTTCTGACTTATGTATTCTTATAATTATTTCAGTAAAGTAACACATTTATATATGTTTTGGAATGTTTGTGTTTGCGTTGCATGTACTTGGTACTTGTCTCATGAAATTGTGTTTTTTTAGTAATTCCTGTATGTATATATAGACAGTATCTATGTTCGCAGATCAGACTTAGTAAATAATACTCGTAGTTATTGAGTTTCCCTCAAATGCAAAGTCTCAGTTTAGTAGTTCTTGTACCCCCCATGATTATTTCACTGTATCTAGTAAAATAGAAATAAAATATATACTTGTGCACACTAAACTCAGCAAAGTCCTGGCTCCAAGCACAGCATTGTCATTGGATAATGTACAGTTGTGCTCATAAGGCTACATACCCTGGGAGAATTTATGATTTCTTAACCATTTTTCAGAGAATATGAATGATAACACAAAAACTTTTATTTCACTCATGGTTAGTGGTTGGCTGAAGCCATTTATTGTTAAACAACTGTGTTTACTCTTTTTAAATGGTAATCCCTACACAAACTGACCCTGATCAAAGTTTACATACCCTGGTGATTTGGCCTGAAAACATGCACACAACTTGACACAAAAGGGTTAGAATGGCTATTAAAGGAACAGTTCAGTGTAAACATAAAAACTGTATAAATTATTAGGCTGTGCAAAATAAAAAATGTTTCTAATATAGTCAGTTAGCCAAAAATGTAATGTATAAAGGCTGGAGTGATTGGATACCTAATATAATAGCCAGAATCCAACTTCCTGCTTTTCAGCTCTTTAACTTTGAGTTAGTCAGCGACTTGAAGGGGGGCCACATGGGACATAACTGTTCACTGAGTTTGCAATTGATCCTCAGCATTCAGCTCAGATTCAAAAGCAAACAGTTATGGCCCATGTGCTCCCCCCCAAAGTCACTCATTGGTTGCTACTTGGTCACCAGGGTAACCAGTCTGTGGAAAAAAAGAGAGCTGAATTCAGGAAGTAGTGTTCTGTTCTGTCATGTTAGACATCCCGTCACCCAGCTTTTATACATTACATTTTTGGCATACTAACTATATTAGAAACATTTTTTATTTTCCACTGCCTATATCTATTTACCCAGTTTTTATTTTTACACCGAACAATTTCTTGAAAGGTTATCATCTTGACCTGTGATCTATTTGCTTGTAATTAGTGGTGTGTATAAAAGGTCAGTGACTTTCTGGACTCCTGACAGACCCTTGCATCTTTCATCCAGTGCTGCACTGATGTTTTTTGTATTCTAAGTCATGGGGAAAACAAAAGAGTTGTCAAAAGATCTGTGGGAAAAAGGTAGTCAAACTCTATAAAACAAGAAAGGGATTTAAGTAAATATCAAAGGAATTGAGAATGGCAAACTCTAATTAAGAAGTGGAAAATTAGGGGTTCTGTTGAAACCAAACTACGGTCAGTTAGACCAACTAAAATTTCAGCCACAGCTGCCAGAAAAATTGTTCAGGATGCAAGGAAAAACTCACAAATAACTTCAGGTGAAATACAAAAAATACTGGAGGAAAATTTTCACTCATCTGCCCGGAAGCTGCACATGGGATGTACTTGGACATTCCACAAAAGGGATTACCATTTAAAAATAGTAAACACAGTTGTTTGACAATAAATGGCTTCAGCCAACCACTAACCATGAGTGAAAGAAAAGTTTTTGTGTTATCATTCATATTCTCTGAAAAATGGTTACGAAATCATAAATTCTGCCAGGGTATGTAAACTTATGAGCAAACTGCATCTGTGTGCTTTGTAACCTTATATTCAGATTTGTTAGTATAATGTTTATATATATAATTTATCTCAAGGTGAATTATACTCTCCTCTCTATGATTTGAAGTCTTAGCATTCCTGCAGAGGATCCCCTCTCACCTCAACTGCATCACTGGTACTTGAAAAATAAACACAGGGGTGCTGGTGCCTTGTCTATACATGCAAAGTTGCACAGCCAGATTGGCACTCTCCATCCTGTCAATCACTCCTCATATCCAGTCACTTATTAACTTATGTCACTTCCACCTAAGGAACATATCCAAAATACGACAATTTTATGCTACCAAAATTCTTATTCACTCTTTTCATCACATCTAGACTATTGTAACTATCTCTTAATTGACCTTCCCCGCCAGAGACTGTCACCTCTCCAGTCCATAATGAACACTGCCATGAGGCTTATACACCTCAGCAACCGCTTCTCCTTTTCAATGCCATTCTGCCAATCTCTGCATTGGCTTTCACTATCCTTCAAAATTAAATTCAAATTAATGACCCTGAGATTCAAAGCACTTCATAACTCTGCCCCACCCTACATCTCCGAACTCTATATACTCCCCCAACCGCTTACTACACTCCTCTACTGACCTGCTACTCAACTCTTCTCTCATTACCTCCTCACATGCTCGCATTCAAGAGGGGTGCAAGAGCTGCACCCCTCCTCTGGAATTCTCTCCCAGTGTCTGTCTGACTTTTCCCAACCTTTCTGCTTTCAAGAAATCTCTTACAATGCATTTATTTAGAGAAGTCTACCCTCACTCTGCTTAACTACCAAATGCAATATCACATACAGTACCACATCTCTCACCAACTTAATTCTGATCTTGCCATCACCCACATCTTGTGTATTATGCCCTCTCCTTTAGATTGTAAGCTCTTTTTGCACAGGGACTTCAATCACTCTTTTTTGCACCTTTTGTACTGGTATTGATTGTGATGTAACTCCATATGCTCTATGTATATAATTCATGTGATTTAGTTGTATAAACACATTTACTTTACAGCGCTAAAAAATATGTTGGAGCTATATAAATACATGTTTAATAATAAAAATAATTAAAATTGCTGCTGATTTTAAGCTTCCTGGTATCAATCGACACCCAGAAACCCAGAAGCACGCATTCTGCCATGTAGCCCAAAAACCACAAATAACACAGCCAAAGATGGCTGACACCACCCTATGCATGTAGAGAAAAGGTACCATGTGCCTATGCATGTAGAAAAAAAAAATACTTCTACTTTCAAAAGTCTTAGGGGCTGAGGAATGGGGTTACTATGCAGGGTTCTAAGAATTCACCGTCACAGACGGTATTATTTTAAACCGTAACCACAAATAATTACTTTTTAAATTGCTTTTCATTTTTCACGGTTTTTCGAAAAATTTAAAACATTTTGAAAATAAAAATGAAAAAAAGTAATTATGACAGACATCAAACATCTCAGCAGTTCATTATTTTTCCCATTTATCAACACTTATGTCCAGAAACTAAGATTTCTTTGTGAATTCAGTAAAATGCATTCCACTGCTCTGAGCACTCAAACATCATTCAGTTCTGTGACATGGTGGTGCCTAGCAATACTGTGATGGTTTTTGCAGGGAACAATTGCATTTTATTGTACTTTGTCACAAGGATATGAAAAAATATAATATAGAAACCCTTCTGAATACTATCTATATTAGCATTAGTGAGTGCCTGCTCTTTGTCATTTTACTACACCCCTAGTAGCACAGCATGCAAACAAACCTTTATTACATTTATTTTCATGCATTATCCTGATTCTTAATGCTGTTTCTTTTTGTTTGATATAGTCTGGAACAGCACAAAGAGGCCTGCAAAGGAGATGCAAGGTTCATTTGCAAGGCTGATAGCTGTGGAAAGAGATTCAGAAGCAAAGATACACTGAAAAAACACAAGGAAAATGTCCATACAGGTGTGGAACACACACATATATATATTATCATTGGATATGCACCAAAAGAGCACAGCAAATTATATATAGTATACTCTTGCTTAGTACCAAGTTGTTGTCGACTAATAATTTCAGTTTTTAAATCCAGTATGAAGTGTTCAAAAGCAAGCCCAATATGTTGTTTGGGAATATACGTTTATACTACACAGAACGTAAACTACAATTGCAGTGTGTTCGTTAAATGCTATCTGTAGGAAGATGCAGGGATTGTGTTGGAGGCATTCCAATTCTACCTGCCCCTTGGCCCTTTAAGCATATTCTAAAGGTGCACTGACAAATAAGACTTGTTGTAGAGGGCAACCAAAAGCCTGTTGTCAAGAGATTCTTCAAGAAGAAACTAAATTCAGGTATCTTTCAGGCTATGGGTGACACAAAATTCAGAGCTTTTTGGATTAGGGGTCTCCAGATAACAGATCCCATAACTGTATTGCAATTGAAAATGCAATATTGTCTTCTAATCTTTGTTCAGTTGTTTCTAGATACTTCATGAGAAAAAAATTGCTCTACTCTACAAAACAGTGATGCAAGGTTGCTTATGCCACATTCAGTACATGTTTATTTGGTATTACAGCTTTTGGAGCCTCCAGATGACAATAAGAATACTAATATTGCATTAGCAATTACAATATTGTCTTCTTATCATTGTTCAGTTGTTTTTTGATACTTCATGAGAAAAAAAAATACTTTTCTTAGTTACTTTCTATTTTTGACTGTTTTTCTACTATTGACATTCTCTAAAATTTTCACCTTCTTCTGTCTTTTTAAAGCAGCTTTGGGAGGTAGAGTCACCGACCATAACCTGTCTGTGCCCAATCCACACCTGACCCAATCACGCCTGGGATTTCTATTTTTACACCCACATCCATGGGTATAATCTTTTCAAAGCACATCAGTTTAGTGCTACTCCAGAAGACTTCTGCACTGAAATCCATTTCTCAAAAGAGCAAACAGATTTTTTTATATTCAGTTTTGAAATCTGACATGGGACTAGACATTTTGTCAATTTCCCAGCTGCCCCAGGTCATGTGACATGTGCCAGCACTTTAGCAGGGAACTGCTTTCTGGCAGGCTGTGGTTTTTCCTTCTCGATGTAACTGAATAGAATGCAGTGGGACATGGGTTTTTACTATTAAGTGCTGTTCTTAGATCTACCAGGCAGCTGTTATCTTGTGTTAGGGAGCTGTTATCTGGTTACCTTCCCATTATTCTTTTGTTAGGCTGCTTTAGGGGAAAAGGGGAAGGGGTGATATCACTCCAACTTGCAGTACAGCAGTAAAGAGTGATTGAAGTTTATCAGAGCACAAGTCACATGACAATATGTCTAGCCCCATGTCAGATTTCAAAATTAAAAATAAAAAAATATAAAAAAAAATCTCTCTGCTCTTTTGAGAAATGGGTTTCAATGCAGAATTCTACTGGAGCAGCACTATTAACTGATGTATTTTGAAAAAAATCACAGGATCCCTTTAACATTTCTTGTGATAACAGGAGTGAGTTTTAAAACAGGGGTGTGGATAACACTGTCTTCCATTATCGACCCTCCACCACTTGAGCCTGAAAAAATGCTTCCCTTGGTACCACAGAAGTTGAACAGCACTGCATTAATATATACTTTTTTTACCTTTGGCCACGCTGAGCAGAGTCCCATAGTTTAATTAAAGGCACCTGGTATAATTGATACAGTAATTTCTAATATTACACAGATGCTGCTGGAGAGCTGTATCAACTAAAGTAGCAAATTGTAACAATCTGAAAACCACTAAACTGAAAAAAAGTGTTAGGAAGGTGAACAACCCCTTTAAGTACAAAATTCAGAGTTTTCAAATTATACAATTAACACAACATTCTGAGCTATGATGATTACATTTTCCTTACCAATAGCAGGACAAAGGCACTGAAAACTGCCAAGGTATGATTCAAAGGTGTATCTATAGTGCTTCAGCTGTTACTGAACTACACCCTCCATCATCCTTCCTTTTTCAAAAGGTGCTAAGTTGGTTTTCTGCAATAATAGAAGGGCCACAGGTTAGACAACACCATCTTGCTATATATTGACAATCTTACTGTTCCTGCTATTCTTCATTTTTCTTGCCTACAATTGGGTAGTGCTCTGTTTGGTTTGGGACCCTTGCCAGTTGCTGCCTGAAGAAAGCTCTGTACAGTATTTGTTTTTGGGACTGATGCTACATTAGTATTATAACAGTTAGGGCCCCAAATCACTACCATAGATAGTAACTTATTTTATCGAAACAGATGCATATTAATGATTAGTCTGATTTTTGTTTTCTTTTCTTACACGCAATGTACAGTAGAAAGCCCTCTGATCACTGCTCCTCGTTTCTCTTCATGTAGATTGCTACCTTTTTAAATGTGTCACAGAGGATTATTTGGCAAATACTTTAATAGCATCAGAAATCCTTAAAATGCTTGTGAAATGGCTTCATTAACTTAACATATGTTTTTTTGAAATCAAGTACTGACATCGTTTTTTAGCGAACTGTAAGCTAATGCAAATAATTAGAAGCAGCTGATCTTTGGCTGCTTTCATTTCTGCACAGAAATCAAGTGATTCACTGCAGCTTTCCCTGGATCTGGGATTACTAAAATTCCCTTAAAATCATCCATATGAAACATACTTGCGAGGCTGCAATATGTATTTTGTATAAGCATGTTCTTATAATGGAACCATAAGCTGTGAATCCAAACCAAAATCTGAGTAGAGATGATGTGATTTTTTAACAGGGGCAAAGATTTTTGGAGATCTGATGGCATAGCCTTTGTAGCATTGAAAGCTTAGATGTTCATGGAGTCCCTTGCCTATAAGGGCAAAAAAAAACCCAAATCATGTCTACTTAAATGTTGGTTTAGATCACAGCTAATTTATTTTTGTATGTTCTTTATTCATTCAGACATGGTACAGTGAAACTCCTCAAGATTTATCCTGTCATTCAAAAGGAGGTTAACCACAAATTTTTAGGGACTCTCCTCTTTATGAGGATGAGATCAGTAACTACTGTTTCTTCACAAACATGGGTCAACAAAAGCTCTCTAACCATATATGGGCATTCCATAAGGTACAACTTAATTAAATAAAACATATACTTTGGACTTGCAAATGGTTTGAGCTTCAATCTGCCATTAATTTACCTCAAATTCACAAACCTGACCATATGACTTATAAGATTGCGCCTCTGAATGCCTGACAGCAGTGTCCATAAAGATAAGGGAATGTCACTTAAGTCATAGGTGGAATTGTGAAAAGCCTCTCGCATTCTATTTCTAGAGTGATATATGGATTGTGTTTCTGTTTTAGGAAATGCTAAGAAAAAGTTAATGTGCTCCGTGTGCAATAAGAAATGTTCCTCGTCACTCAATCTACAAGAGCATCGAAAGGTTGGTTAATGACAAGATGTTATAATGGAAGTTAGATTGCATGTGTGTATATTTTAACAGCAACAGGATCACTTATATCTGTGGAAATAAGTCCCCTTTACTGCAAGTGTTCTGTAGTTTCATTAATGTTTGTATATAAGGGGCAGATTTATTAATGTTCAAGTTTTTTCGACAGAAATGTGAGTTTTTGAGATGTATTTTTGGTAAAAACTCACATTTATTATACCTTGACCCTGGAAAATATACCACCTAAAAGTAGGGATGCACCGAATCCATTATTTTGGATTCGTCGAACGCCCCCCAAATACATTGCGAAAGATTCGGCTGAATACCGAACCAAATCCGAACCCTAATTTGCATTTGGAAATCGGCGAGGGGCAGGGTAAAAGCGTGGCGCGCACGAAAAAATTTTTTACCTCCTTGTTTTGTGACGAAAAGTCACATGATTTTTCGGATTGGTTCGGTCAGGCACAAGGATTTGGCAGAATCAGAATCCTGCTGAAAATAGCCAAATCCTGGCCAAATACCAAACCGAATCCTGGCCGAATATGGAACCGAATCCTGGCAAAGGTCCCTGGAACCATTTGAACAGCTTGCTTGATGTATACAATTTTTTTTTTTTTGGAGGGTTTTGGACGAAAATCGAGGACCTGATTCAACTGATTCAAGTTTTTTTCTGCTGAAAACTCACAGAATCTGTTTTTTGCCATTAAATTATAATTTCGAGGTAATTTCAGGTAAAAAAAGACTCTAACACTCGACCTTTGATAAATAACCCCCTTAATGTTTTATCTTCTTTATTTTGCTTATCCCAAGTTTTGCTGGACTCAAAATCACAGTGTACACCAAACTTTTATCAATGTTTTGGTGTACTGGCACATGTTACATTTTACCCAATTATTGGAAAATGTAGATTTGGCAATTTCTCCTAATTCTATAGCTCTCTCTTTCTTTAAATGCAGTGAAATCTCAAATGAGAATCACAGGACCAGTAGCATCAAAAAGGGGAAAATATTTTATTTAAATGTAAAATTTGTTTATGTTGATCAAGCACCAACAATTAAACTGAAATTCTTGGCAACAATTGTACTTTTTTTTATATGAGGGGCTTTCATTCTATAGTCCTAAAGAGTTCCATGAATGGTGTTTGACCGGTGTTTTCTTCCTATGAGCCAAATTCAGTTTTATGAGAAAAGGTTATCTCCTAATTAAATTCCAGATTTCACTATAGAGCCAGATGCACTTGAGTGAGAAAAACCTCTCTCACTGTTTACCACATGAAAAATTTCTCTCCTGAAACTGAATTTCATAATTGAATCTGGCCCTATGTGTGAATTAAAGAGATTATATTCAACACAGCTCATATACTATGCTTACATATGCCTTTTTGCCATATTCAGTATATATATATATATATATATATATATATATATATATATATATATAGTCACCCCCGTTGCTTCTCAGAAGCTTTAAAACTATAGTGGTCTTTCAGAAGCAAACATGCAGTTTTTACCAGCTACGGGTAAGAAAAAAATTACCCAAAAATGTTCAGTTTTTCCCACAGACTTTAATAGAGTTTTCATTATCTCGATTAGACATGTTTTTGTTATTGAATTGCATCTGAATCTCTAGGAAAATCTGAAATTGAATTAGACGTTTTGCTTATCAAATTTAATCTGGTTTTATATGTTGTATTTTAGTGCGTATGTTTATCAGTGCATGTATTTGTGCTACTGGTCCTTGTAACCTAGTTTTTCTATCACAGAACAACAACACAGCTGCATGTCCTCCCCCCTGGTATTTGATTACAGTGCAATATCATGAAGGGTATATGTCACAATAATCTCCATATGTAAGATAACCGTGAGATGTTTGACCTCTTCATTTCCATGTGTTCTTGATATCCAAAATATGTGTTAGCAACTCCAGGAACAGAAAGTCAGTGCATTGTGGCGATATTTGCCTATGCCCTACCCTTTTCTTTACATATTTAATCACTTGCACTTTCATATCATGCATATGAATGATAACACAAAAACTTTCCTTTCATTTAAAAAGAGTAAACACATTTGTTTGACAATAAATGGCTTCAGTCAACCACTAACCATGAGTGAAAGAAAAGTTTTTGTGTTATCATTCATATTCTCTGAAAAATGGTTAAGAAATCATAAATTCTGCAAAGGTAGGCAAACTTATGAGCACAACTGTATTTAAATACACATATGGCCAGGTTATCTCCTAATTCATTTCCAGTTTTCCCCAAGATTTCAGTAGCGTTTTCATGTGATTATTAGGGAGATATGTTTTTCTCATTGGATTGTTTCAAAGTGCTGCTTTCTTTTTACATTTGCCAGTTATAACTTCTCCCAAATGACCCACAGTATTTTTATTGCCATGTCACTTCTCCTTGGGTCCAGGTCCATTCATATAACTGAGCTGACCCATTTTACCCTAGTACTATTTTCAGCATTCATTGGCTTCTCCAAGGTTATTAAAAGTATCCCTATTTTTTCATTCTTAATAGCATTCATGCTTTAATAAATGCATTCATGTAAAGATCTATGTGCATTTTGGCCTGCTTTGATGACATTTCTGTATATCTATATAGTGCCCTAGTAATATTATGACATCTCCAAAACACAAATCTCAAGCACTTAACATTATCAGCTTTCTGTACTGATTGCTGTGATACTTTTCTAGTTGACCTTTCATTGACCAAACCATAAATTCTACTGCAGTCCATTTTCCTCCACAATTCAAATTAAAATGTTTATATTCATCTTCAAAGCCCTCAATTACTCTGCATCTTCCTATACCTCTCTTCTAGTCTCCAGTTAGCTACCCAGTCCTACTCTACAATTTGCCAGATACACCAGTAGCTTTCTGTACTACCACCTCCTATATTTGACCATACTCCTTCCCATAGAGATTGCATGTATTTTGAGAAATATAATATTTTAAAGATAAAAATAAAAGAATAGTATAGTATAGAAAGCCTTGATCGGTGGCATGCAAGGTTAGTTTTATGATAAGCCAGTGAATGTAGTTGCCCTGGGTGCCAACATCAGAGGGACTACTTGGTAGAAAGGAAGTTATCACCAGGGAATTATAAATTTGTGAGGTGTTTGTATGTAAATCTTTTGATTTGTTAATATAGGGAAACTGGAACTTGTTCAATAATAGTGAATTTGCAAATCCAATTAATCGGTGGTATATGCTTCCTGAAGGCTCTGAAATATGGCATTGCCAGTTCTCATTGTCTTATTTAAACCAATATATTTTTTGTTTAATGGATTAACTATTTGCTCTTTAAAAATCAAACAGAACCTTGCACTCGATAATCCAAACAAGCATTAATCCAGGCTTCTGATAAAAACATCTTTTTGGGGTCTTTTAATGTTGACATTACAAATTATAGACCCGTTATCTGCAAAACATGAATTCCCAAGCATTTCAAATTCCCATACCAAAACTGAAATCGCAAGAATTAGACAGGGCATGCCAGAAACACTTAATACTGCTACATTGAATATAATATAGTTTATTTGCTAAATACATAATTGAGTGGCTCAATGCTTTGTAAACCATACAATATTATTTGTTTTATAACAGCATGTCCTTATTTGAGACTTACATAAGCATAATGAAGAGATGCCCCAGAAAATAATAGTTAAAGTGTGTTTGTGAATTGCATGCATTCTTTAGTGGCCTGTCTATAAATGATGTGGCACAAAAATCTGTATATAATATAATATATAATAATTCTGGCTGCAAGAGAACGCAAACATTGCTTACCTACAGAGTAAAATCTTAATTGCTGCATTTATATTATTATTACATAAGTTGTAATTTACAACATGGAAAAAGCAAAACACCAGGTGAAACTGACTTTACTTTGCACTTTGTGCAATACCTTTAACACTTGTTAAATTACTTGCAACTGCCACCATAAAAACAGCAATGTTAGTTATTCAGACTAGCTGCATTTTTTTATCCACAAAATCTGCAGAACACAGCCAGTCCGAAAGGCAGAAATGCTGTCTGCATGATCAACATGCAAACAGCACATGCTGCTCTTGCTTTTCTGCCTGGGTGATAGTAAATTGCTCTTATAATTTAGCTTTGTGTTTCAATTACTGCTTTGCTTGCCCAAACCAGAATATACAATACAGCTGTAGTTGCACTGTACCTACACACGGGGAGGCCCATTATCAACATTCTCATTAATGGGTTTTTAGAGGTCTTCGAGACTATAAATGATTTCATTTTCTCTAAAACCACAAATGCTATGTCGCTTATTAAACTATGAATATATATATAAAAATATATATGTGAAAAGAAAAAGCAGAAAAGAAAAACAAAACGCTTAATAATCCAAATAGAAATACAAAAACTCGTAAATTTCGAATTATTTGAGTTTTTCTGGCTTGTACTAGCGAAAAAAAATCTGAAACCTGCAACAGCTTTTATATGACTAAGTATTGTATTTGGTGTTTTCTACACTTTATAAATCTCAATTTTTTGGGCTTTAGAGAAAAAAAAACCTAATTCTTAGAGAAAATAATGGATTTGTGAAAAAAATAAGAATATATAACTTCTATGTTCTACATGTCTGCAATATAATAGTCCATTTATTTAATGTTTAAAGGATTTTCTAATACAGAGGTTCCCAACTGCCGGGCCACCGAGCCCAGCCCACAATTTACATGGCGGGTTGAATTGGACGCCGGCGCGCCCAAATTGAATTCCGCGCGTGCAAACTGGCCGCTTTACCCCCACACATGGTCCCCAGTCCAAAAAAGTTTGAGGATCGCTGTTCTAATAGATGGCCATACACTGAGAGTTAGGGCCCAATGATTGGATGATAACGAAGTTTAACGGGCGGATCGCGGGACCACATCAACGAACAGATGTGGCTGTGATCCGACGGGATTTTTAATCCTGCCCAATTGACATCTGGCCAGCCTGTCGGAGGGCCCCATACACGGGCCAATAAGCTGCCACCTCAGTCTGTTGGAAGCTTTTGTCAGCCAATGTATGGCCACCTTTAAGGTATGAAGATCCAAATTATGGAAAGATCTGTTACCCCAGCTCCCGAGCATTCTGGATAACAGGTCCCATACCTGTACTACAATTGCTTTTAAGAAGGAACTAGCTGAATTACTAGAATGAAGAAGTTTGTAAGATGGGCACGGCCGTAGTTCCTCCGCAGCCCTTCCACCCCCCGCCAGGCTCTCCTCCAGCCCCTCAACAGGCACAGGGTCAGATTTTTTCTTTCCAAAGCAAGTAGGAATTTGCACATTGTTTGAAGATGTGCCAGTCCTATTTGGCTTCTACAAAAACAGTGCTAATAGGAAAAAAGAGGAGGGGGCTTCTAATTATTTTGTTTCCTTTGCTGGCTTACTTTTTTGCCCACCAAACTTTTTTTCCTGGGGAGAACACTGGAGGCGGCTTAGTTCCAAATTATATAAGGTTTAGTTGGCACAGTGGAATCCCAATTTGATCTTGAATATGTTTCTGTTTCTGCAGCACCTTTGAACAATAACTCCCATATCCTAGTATGCATGTTTCATTATTAAGTATGCCAGCTGTTCAGAAATAGGTCTTCCATAAGGAGCCTTTTCTCAGGGTTTCAGGCAGTGAAAAACATCTGTCATCAGGAACGGATTATGTTGCACTCTTAACATCGATCACAAGAGATTGATAGATTTTAGTTAATAAATATATTGATAGCTCTAATTAATCTTATTTCCATCAAGCTTTAATGTGTAAAAAATTAGTATTTATGCTTTATATTTTAATTTTATGTTTGTTTGGCCACATTATGCATTTTGCTTAAAGTGGGTTTTCACCACTGTGTTAGTTTTTAGTATGATGTTGAGCAGCGGTCCCCAACCTTTTATGCCCCATGCACCCTTGTAAAGCCCTAAGTTTTTTCAAGGTAGGGGTGGGGCGTTAACTGTGCGTGGCCCTTAAATTTCATGTGCGCTGCATCAAATTTTGTGTGCACCACCTCAAATTCAGGCACGCCGCGTCAAATTTGGACTCTGTTTGGCGACCCAGTTCAGTTATGAATGGGGCCCGGTGGTTGGGGACCTCTGTTGTAGAGAGTAATATGCTGCGACAATTTGCAGTTGGTTTTTATTTTTCTTCATTTTTTATTATTTATAGTTTAGTAATTTGCGATTGATCTACATTTTTTATTATTTGTAGTGTAGTCATTTGCAATTGATCTTAATTTTTTTAGTTGTTTTTTTTTTTTTTATGATTTCACTTGTTGTTCATCTGCTCTTCAGTTTGGAGTTTCAGCAGCTATCTGGTTGCTAAGGTCCAAATTACATTTGCAACCAGGGAATACTTTGAATGAGAGACTGATATATGAAAAGGAGGGGACTTAAATAGAAACACCAATAAAATTGTAGCCTTACAGAGCAATATTGTTTTGACTGCTGGGGTCAATGACCAAACCTGAAAACTGGAAAGACTCCGAAAAAGACGGCAAATTATTCAAACTTTAAAAAATTACAGGTATGGGACCTCTTATCCAGAACGCTCTGTACCTGGGGTATTCCTGATAACAGAACTTTCCATAATTTGGATCTTCATACCTTACGTCAACTAGAAAATCATGTAAACACCACACAACCTCAATAGGATGGCGTTGCTTCTAATAAGGATTAATTATATCTTAGTTTGGATCAAGTACAAAATGCTGTTTTATTATTACAGAGAAAAAAAAGGAATCCTTTGTAAAAATTTGGATAAAATGGAGCCTAAGGGAGACAGCCTTTACGTAATTTGGAGCTTTCTGGATAACGGGTATCCAGATAACAGATCCGATACCTGCAATTCAAATTGGAACTTTCCAATCCCAATCTTTTTTGGGGAGTTACCAGATTTTCAGCTCTATTCCCCAGTCTTCCTCCACTATACTGTGGATTGGTACCAATTTTCAGGCAAAAATCTATATATATATATGTATATATTTAAATTTAAGTAAATATTGTCCTTTTACATCTCTTGCTTTGAACAATCATTTAGTGATGGTCTGTGTGCTGCCTCAGAGATCACCTGACCAGAAATACTACAACTCTACCTGTAACAGGAAGAAGTGTGGAAGCAAAAGACAGAACTCTGTCTGTTAATTGGCTCATGTGCCCTAACCAATATGGTTTGTTTGTGTGCATCGTAAAAAGTCAGTTTTCTATTTATGATTACCGAATGGCACATAATACTAAAAAAGTATATTGAGTGTATTGGTTTATTTACATGAAGCAGGGTTTTACATAGTGTATGAGCTGTTTCATGCAATCTATTTTTATATAGACCTACATTTTTTGGGGGTTATAGCTTTCCTTTAACAGGGAACGTTACATCATAAGCATTGATAAGACATGTTCTGCATGTATAATGACTGACTTGCTACAATATCAGTAGCACTGCACAAAAAATAGCCATGACAATTCATTTGTATCTTTCAACCTTAGCAGTAATTATGCATAATGTAAGATCCACAACCTCCCTTTGAGTGGAATATATATATATATATATATATATATATATATAAACTGGTCTTGGCGCATTCTAAGGTGGAGCAAGGCCAATTTATAAAGCCAAATCATGGCTCAGGCAATTGAAATGCCACCAAGCACGAAGGTACAGTACTAGTCTAAAATATACAAACTGAGTATTCACTATGTTGTAAACATAGTCATGTCCTATTCTTAAAATATATGCATTTTCAAAGTATGTAATGATTTACAATATCTTTTGCCAGGAATGTTTTGGGGTAATTTTCTTATGTGCACGTGTAGCGATTTACACTCGCAACAACCCGAGAAGCCCCTGAGAAGAAGGCAAATAAATAACTTATGTGCACGTGTAGCGATTTACACTCGCAACACACCCGAGAAGCCCCTGAGAAGAAGGCAAATAGCTTAAAAACTATAAAAAAAAAAACCCAATTGAAAAGTTGCTTTGAATTAACCATTCTATAATATACTAAAATTTGTCAAACCACCCCTTTAATGGTGACAATGTAAATTATGAATCGAAATTTTTTTTATGACTTGCAAGTTGCTACAGGGAAAAGTATAAACTAAGGGGTTATTTATATGCCTGGGTGTGTGTTTGTGTGTGTATCAAAAAAAACACTAGACATTTCCCTTCTGTTCAAAACTGCTATATGTTACAAATATTGTTATGTCTGTACATGAACATTTATGATGACATCTAATAAAAAGCCGACAAAACTCATCTATTACTACTCATTTTGCAGGTTCATGAGATCTATGAGTGTCAGGATTGTGACAAGAAATTTATCTCCGCTAACCAGTTAAGACGGCATATGATTACCCACTCAGGTAACCGTGTGACATGTGCATGCCCAGTTGCATAGATTAGTTACAAGACTTCCTTGGGAGCCTTACCAAGACTTTGTTGCATGGGAAAATGGAGAGGAGCTAAGATAGTTTACACAATCTTATTTTTTTTATTCATGTTTTTTTAATAGTGGTGTTAGTACTTGTTAATAACTATTGCTATTGACTGCATTTCTGGGATGCCACCTTAGATTATGAGCATGCTAATTAATCAGTCCAATAGTGCTGATTCTGTTTTGGATCAGATATTCAACTGCAATTTATTCCAATGGAATTGTGCTACCTTAGAACATCTTTGTACATATCATAGTTGCTTTGTTTTGCCATTTTGCTTTAAAGGAGAAGGAAACCCTGCCGGCCCCAAATGCCTCCCACCGCCATAGGCCCCCTTCCTACCTACCACCCTGGGGCAAATGCCCCTAACTTGTTACTTACCCCACCAGCAGAGTTCACGGCTGACATCTTCTCACGAGCAGTCTTCTTCCTGTAGTGAGCAGCGTCTTCTGGCGCATGCACATTATGAGGTATTTGCCGGTCCTGATCGACTGCAAATGGGCCCAAAGAGAGTTTGTGACCTTTGGGCGCATTCGCATTAGATCAGGAACCGCCTACTGCACATACTCCAGATGTTCATGGATCCAGGAAGAAAATTGCTCGTGAGAAGATGGCAGCCGTGAACTCTGCTGGAGAGCACCTAGAAGGAGGGGTAAGTAACAATTTAGGGGCAATTGCCCCAGTGGGGCCGACACCGTTTCCTTCTCCTTTAAGGGGAACTACCACAAAAACCTAAATTTAATGTAAGCTTCTACTGAAGTAGATTTTTAAATACAATCCAGTAAACATTCTGCATTGTTTCTGAAATAATCAAGTTTATATTCACTATTCCTCTCTCAGCATCTGTTTCTCTTCATTGTTTTTAGATATAATATGAATATAATGAAAATTATATGTGAACAGCTTCATCTTAGTTATTACATAACATTTTAATAACATACCATACATTTTAAAGGGGTGGTTCACCTTCAAGTTAACTTTTAGTATATTGTAGAAGGGCCAATTCTAAGAAACTTTTCAATTGGTCTTCATTATTTATTTTTCATAGTTTTTTAATGATTTGCAATTTTCTTCTGTTTCTTTGCAGCTTTCAAATGGGGGTCACTGGCACCATCTAAAAACAAATGCTCTGTAATCCTACAAATGTATTGTTATTGCCACTTTTTATTACTTATCTCCTATTCATATTCCAGTCTCTTATTCAAATCAATGCAGAGTTGCTAGGGTAATTTGTACCCTAGGAACCAAATTGCTGACACTGCAAACTAGAGAACTGCTGAATGAAAAGCTAAATAACTATAAAACGACAAACAATAAAAAATTAAAACCAATTGCAAATTGTCTCAGAATATCACTCTCTACATTATACTAAAAGTTAACTCAAAGGTGAACAACCCCTTTAAGATTTGCTAGAAGGTGGTATTTTTTAGATGTTTGCTGACAAATACAAAAGTAATTCACATTGAACTTCATATTTATATAGTTTCAGGAACACACATTAAATATACACATTTCTTTCTTATCTAAATAATTTATAGAATTCGTATGTTTAGTGTAAGGTCACACAGGCAGATTCGGGGAGATTAAGTCGCCCTAGGACTAATTGCCTCTTCTTCTGGGCAACAATCTCTGCGAACTGCCTTCCAGCGCAATGGCACTCCCGGTGCTTTGATTTCCGAAGTCGCCCAAAGTTTCCTCGTAGGCAACTTCGGGCGACTTCAGAAATCGAAGCGTCGAGAGTGCATTGCCGCAGGTGATTTTTCACTTTAGCAGGGAGAAGGCAGTTAGGGGAGATTGTCACCCAGAAGAAGAGACGATTAGTTGCCAGGTGACTAAATCTCCCAGAATGTGCCCATGTGCCCCTGCCCTTATATATACAGTTAAGCTATGCTTTTTAGGAACGTTTTCCATCTAAGATCTCACTTTTCAAAACAGCAAGATTTTTAGTGCAGATTTTTAGTTGTTTTTAAAAACAATTTAGTTCTGTTTACTTAATATAACTTAAAAACCTCTATGTTTGATCTTGCAGCAAACCTTATGCAGTAATTCTTCTAGTTCTTATAGTAATTTAACTAGTTAATAAAGTATCATTTGCAAACATTTTTGTGAAGAATGTGGCAATGTGTCTTCATACACAAATAACCTTTTATAAAATGAAGGGCATAAGACTGTTGTAATTGGCTAAATCTTACTTGGACTGACATAAATGCAACATTCTCTACAGAGATGACTGTTTGCCTTTCATCTTCTACCTCGCATAAAATGAACAGCAGATTAAATGTCCCCAATCATTTTCTGCAGAAAAGCGCCCCTACACATGTGAGGTTTGCTGTAAGTCCTTCAAGAGACTTGATCAAGTGACCGCACATAAAATTATTCACAGTGAAGACAAACCTTATCAGTGCAAGCTCTGTGGAAAAGGATTTGCCCACAGAAATGTTTACAAGAATCACAAGAAGGTAAAGAATGATTGTTATTAACAATTTACAGTTTACACTTTAAAGTAACTGGTATAGTATTGTAATTTTCTTTTTATTGTTTTTTTTCTCCATAAAATAGAACATATATTGATTTTGTGTCACTAATTTATAATATAACAATATTTAACAAAGGGCATTCTCTATATTGGCAATCTCTGTGGATATGGGGATATTCTGCAAGTTCTAGCCAATGTTTTTTTTTTCAAAATGCATCAGTTAATAGTGCCGCTCCAGCAGAATTCTGCACTGAAATCCATTTCTCAAAAGAGCAGTGTGATACCACCCCCTCCCTTTCCCCCACCCAGCAGCCTAACAACAGAACAATGGGAAGGTAACCATATAACGGCTCCCTAACACAAGATAACAGCTGCCTGATAGATCTAAGAACAGCACTCAATAGTAAAAACCCATGTCCCACTGCGTACTATTCAGTTACATTGAGAAGGAAAAACAACAGCCTGCCTAAAGTGCTGACACAAGTCACATGACCGGGGCAGCTGGGAAATTGACAAAATGTCTAGCCCCATGTCAGATTTCAAAACTGAATATAAAAAAATCTGTTTGCTCTTTTGAGAAGAAGTCTACTGGAGCAGCAGGACTGATGCGTTTTGATGTTTTCCCATGACAGAATCCCTTTAAGATTTATTTTAAAGTTTTCTGATTTTATGAAAAAGAAATTATAAAACCAAAAAACTGGAGGTATTATAGTAAAATAATTTAATGCAGAATATCTCATTGTATTTGCATTGAAACTTGCAGTTAAGTGATGCCTAATATTTTAATGGCACAAACTAAATCCTGTTATTCATTCCCATAAACCTTTCTTTGATCCAAATATCTCTTTGTCTTTGTTCCCACACACAATCATACCTTTTTCACTCCTCCTTTCCCACCCCTTATAATCCATAACTTCCCATGCTGTATGTTAAGTGGACCGTTTAATGGGGTCAGTGCAGCCAAGTGCTTATGGCTGATGATAATTGTTTTCTTGTGTAGCCTTTATGTCTCTATCTGTCTACTGGCCTGTGCACAGTCTGCTTGTTATACATCCAACAGCTGTGCAAATGGACAGCAAAAATGATGTGGGTAGTTTCCCTCCTTGGTATGTGGATCATTGCCTCTATGCCTTTCATTTTTGGTCATTCTGTATTCCATATGGGAAACAAATATAGGATTGTTGCTTCATCTGTTATAGTTAGTCATTAATCATTTGCCTGTTAGCATTATTTGTAAGGCAGAAAACATGTGTCAGCTTGCTGAATATCTATGCATATATGCACTAAAGGCAAAGTAACAAAAATGTCTTTCGAAAGGTTAGGTCTGGATATATTTGCATCAATAAGATTGGACTACATCCAAGAATAGGCCATTCTTTCAAAGTAAATTATAGTTTATATTCATTTGTGGAAAGTACAATGACTGCATTGAGTATAGAATGATTCACAATGTGTTGTGATTATTTTTGAAACAGTAACCATTTGAGTATCAGCAGGTTTGGTTTGTTCATAGCTTATATTTTAAAACTTGACAAAAATGAAGAGGAAAGGTCTATCACAGATGGATATTTAGTCTTGATTTATTTAAATATAAACCGCAGTCTTTTCAGAGTGTTTATGTACAGAGAACAAAACTACTTCCCCAGGAAAAAGCACACACTTGTGCACTATGAGGGCATACTGGAAAACCTTCCGGTCAGGATTTTTTACAGTCGGTTGGTTCCGACTCAGACTCAACTGGCACAGCAGAACAGTGAAGCCCTTTTTTTCTTTCTAAACCCTGTATCACATAAGATATCATGCAAACTCTGGTTGTCTAGTTCACGGTTACAATGCCTATTATACATTATATTATTCAGATTGAACACTTGTTTTGGAGCATGGGCATGTATAATCATTCAAACTGGTGTGTTTTAGTATCCATATATACATGCTGTTGCTCATGACACTTGCTGTGCTTATTGCTCGGAGTTTTCAATTTTGGACTCCACAGAGCTCCTGGAAGCTCATGACGACATATAAATATTTTAATACTTATGCAAATATCTGTGTCTTGTTTTCCTGTAATTCTGCAATGTGATCCATCTAATCTGTGTGTGCAACGTTGCTATCAACGTGTACTTTATTATTGCACTTACATTTGTTACAGTTGTTAGTATATGCCCCGCATTGACACATGTATAGCTATTTTAAACTCGGCTTATCTAGCCTTACTGTATCACCATGGCCAAGGATCCAGCCATGGATAGTATGGCATGGTCCATAAAAGCAATTTATTAGTTTTCCTCTGCAGAATGAATGCAACAGTATTTAACTATATTTAAAGAAAAAGTTCAAAATTATTGACTAATATAATATTTAATTATGTTGTTTTAAAAACATTATTACATTATTTTGCTTAAATCTCCAGTTCTATCGCCTCTATTTGCACTTGTTTCTATGATTTCTACTGTTTCTGTTTGTCAGTTAATGCAACCTGTTCTTTTGTGGAATACCTCTTTTCTTTTCTTCTGATGAAGTGGCGGGAAGCCACGAAACGCATAGAGCGGACAGCCCCTGGAAATGTTTGGGCATGCTTATTATGAAATTTAAATGCTGACTAATAAATATTCTGTGTTTTAATCGTTGGAATCGGGCTTCTTTTGGTGATCCGTGTTTCAAAAACTCTTTTCTGACATGAATCCCACTGGCTCCTTCTCTTTTATTTTTTTATTGACCATTTATATGGAATTGATAGAATGTATTTATATAGAAAAACAGGCTTTAGATTATTTTATGAAAAATGTTTTTTCCCCAACTTGTGTTTTTTTTCAAAAGGGAAATAGAGAACTACAAGTCCTGTTCTTTGCACCCCTACATTGTATAATACACTGATTAATTTTTTTGTCTGGTGTTAACATGTTGAACACCTTAGAATTAAATCATATTGTCTTTGGGACTTATTTATTCACACTGGGCAAATTTGCACCTAGGTGATAACTCATAGCAACCATTCAATAATTAGCATTTTCAGATAGCTGCAAGAAGAACAATGAAAGGAATTTATTGATTGGTTGCCATATGTTACTGGGTTGTATCATTAGTAGTACCACACAAGCATTTATTACCTTAAAATATGCCAGAACTTGCTTTCAGGCAATAAATTTAAATTTGTGGCAAATTTCAGTGCTTCGCACTGATGTTCTACGGAAAGGCACATGCAGAGACATTATGATCATTGACCCTCAAAATCATGCAGTGTAAGTCGGTAAAAATGGGCCAAATAAGATCTCAAAAGGTTTGGTTTAATGATAACAATTCAGTCCTAGAGCATGATGGAAATGCTGCTTTTTGAGAGAAAGGAAGGAGACTTGTCCAGCTTTGTGCCTTTATTAGCCCCATTTTTGTAAATGAGGCTTCATGCTTCAACTGTCTTCATTGACAAACACTGGGTTTTGTTAAAACAATCCAAATACCAACACAAATATTTAGAATGACAACAAAACCCTGTTTTGCTATTTATGAGAGATAAAATGTGTAAAACAGTATTACTGCTGATACTAATATAATACTAGATGTAATTCTCGTACAAACTGTTTACTCCATATTTCCCAGAAGGATTTAATTGCAGTTTTGTGGTTTTATTAATATAGAGGGATTACTGTATACCCATTCTTTATATATATGTGTGTGTGTGTGTTGTACATATACAAATTACACTGAAAATTGTCTGCTTTATGTAGATAAAAGGCATTCAGTAAGCAAAGTTTCTAAGTAAGCAATGAGGCACTATACACATCAAAGTCTTTCTGACTTTTTGTAAATAAATAAAATAAAGCACAGGAAATGTTGGACATGTATACATCCTTATTGCTGCAATTAACGTGGTCTGTTTTAATTCTCCTTAGCTATTGTAGTTCTTCATTGGAGTAGAGATCTGAATGTAAACTACTGCCAGTACAGCCTTTTTCTCTCAAACATTTGTTTTTAACAATGGATGAGGACAAGAGTCAGAATTTCTGTAACATCAAGAGAGCATGTTTGGATGCACTAGATGAAGCAGAATGCATACCTCTTCTCTCCAGTATCAGTAAATCACAGTATAGTTTAGCTCAGTTAAATTCTGAATATAAAACTAAAGTATAATTACTGTAAATCCTTTTAACCCGACAGTCCTTTGCCCTGATGTTTTTTGCCCTGCACAGACTCATTCTGAAGAAAGACCATTCCAGTGTGAGGAATGTAAGGCTTTGTTCCGCACACCATTCTCACTGCAGAGACACCTGCTAATACATAACAGTAAGTGCTAATTTGAGGACCAAAGGATCCATTTGCATGCGTACATTTCCTATTCATTCAGGAATTTCTTTAGTGACTGGCACAAATTGATTGATTGCAGTACTGAATAAAATACAATGTAAGCAATTTTCAGATTGCAAAGATTACATTTTACTCCATTCAGTTACTAGAAAGTTATGTCTGAATACATAAGTGGGTCTTGGAATTCCACTAATACTCGACGTTTTGTTTATATGAGATAAATACGAGTTTGGATACAAAACAGCATACAGTTACATTGTTGAAACACAGTGAGATCTTTCAAGAAAATACATCCAGATTTCAGAAAATTATTTGAAGCAAGCACTCAAAAAGGCAGACTTCCACCAGGCAAAGGTTTTCAAAGTGAAAAATAGTTTATTGTATCCATGGCCTTACGTGTTTCGTGTTAACAAACACTTAATCATAGGCTCAATCAGAGCCTATGATTCAGTGTTTGTTAACTGCTTCAGAGAATTTCCGGTTGTCTGCTCCCCATGCTGAGGGCTCAGGGCGGTGCACAGGGCCACTTCCTAAATGTGGTGAGTTATCATTCTACTGACTTGGACACCCCTACTTTATTTACCCTATACATCCAGATTTCAGTTCTTTGTATTCCAAGTGTATTTTCACTGGATTTCCTCTGAAGTTATTTTCATATAAAATATAACTGTCCCCTGGCATTTTGCAATGTTTAATGTTGCTTTATTCCCAGCATTTGTTCACAGAAGTGGACTGTCAGTATGCAATTAACATTTTACATTGTATTATTGTGTTATTATGCCTTTTCATTTGGGGTAAGCAGTCATAAAGACAAAATATTTTTTGGGGGGGGCATCAGTTCAAGAAATTGTCTAAACTGCACATTATCGTTGCACAAGTCAATGCAAATTTGAGGTAAAGCTCTATTAATTAGATGCCTGGCTTTATAAAGGGTTTGCAGCGCTTGAATATTCACCAGTGGCGTAACCAATCTTCTTAATCTACAGCAGCTAAAATAATCAATATGCTTGGTTCAACTTTAAATTTATGTATGATGTAGACATTGGTTTTCTGAGACATTTGGAATTGGTCTCCATTTTTTTTTTAATTGTTAAGCCTTTTGTTCAGCAACTCTCCAATTTGGGATTCCCAAACTTATCTAGTTTGTAGCACTAACAGCTAGTCAGGGAAAAGGACGAGGGACTGTGAGATGAATAAGAGAGGGCCTGAACAGAAAGATCAGAAATAAAGAGTAACAATAATAAAAGAATTGTAACTGTTTGTGCTTATAGAAACATGTCATTATAATAAAATCGTATGTCACATTCCACAAATGTCCATCCTAACCATTAACTCTGGATAAACATTCCCTGCTGCTGCTATCAAGTGGACTTAAGAATAATTGGCTTTGTGAAACGGGGCCCTCTAAGTTTCCTGCACCTGTCCTTGGCCCACGTGTGATGTTTTTCTGTGAATGATTTAGTATAAAATAGAAATCTCAAAGGTACATTCATCTATTTACATACATTAATATGGTATACTGCCATGAATCCACAGCAGATAACGGTAAATATTCAGTAAAAAGTAAAAGTTCAGATTCTGCATAAAATATGTAAGCATCTCTCTGGATATATCTTTTTAGAAATTTTTTTTAGGAAAACCACTAAAACGTTGCTTTTTTAAAATACATAATTTATTAGAATCAAGTAAAGTATTGCAGCACTAGTAAGGTCAAAGTCATGGTTTTGTTAAAATATGGGGTTCTGCCAGTAATGCTGCTTATTATTGGCAAACTCCCAGCAGAAAGTAAAACTTGTGAAATGGAATATTATAGCTATTCCACACAACCCTTATTATTTTCTAACCAGGCTCTAAATATATTTAATACATGTATATGTTACACTAATGTGAACTTTTATTTCGTAAAAAAGGAGCACCAGGCAAAAGCTTGAATTCACTGGGTAGAGGCACATCCAGTTGGTCATAAAGAGGCTGATATTGCCTGCAAAATTGGCCACTCTTAGTTGAATCAGCAGTGTATCTATTGGGCTGCTTTAAAATCCCTGTTCAAAAGGCACTGAGATGTTATGTGACCCTTTTCTAATACATAGGCACAGGTCCACTATATGATTTCATTGTTGGCCTAGGGGGCCCAACAACCAGACTAACCTGATTTGGCCTATCCTCTGGGTGGAAAATCTGAACAAAGATTTGCTCATTTGACAACATCACTAAAGAAGCTGACATTCTAGTGTATGGCCAGCTTAAAGGGGTGAGTTAACTATTAGTATGTTATAGAATGGCCAGTTTTAAGCAACTTTTCAATCATTCTTTATGATTTAGTTTTTATAGTTTATTATTATTATTTGCCTTTTTCTTCTAATTCTTTCCAGCTTTCAAATGGGGGTCACTGACCCCATCTAAAAAAAACAAATGCTCTGTACGACTATTTTTATTGCTAAAATATTTTGTTAGATCATACATATCTATATAAGACAAAAGTTACACCAGGGGATTTTTTTAACTGTTGCATTTCTGTGGAACACTGCAGGTACCTTCTATTATTTTCAGCATGTAGCGTATACAGAGCAGAATGTAATTTTTGTACTTCTGTTGTAAATGAGTTGTATGTATATGCTATATGTGAAGTGAAGTTACAGCAATGTTATCTAATATATACTATGCTGTAAATGCTAAAAGACCTGAGCATTGTATATTTGTTTCTAAATTTATCTTCAACAATAGTGGTATGTCTATGGTGGTATCTCATTTACAATGTGCAGGGCAGGGTGCAAAGTGCAAAAAATTTGAGGTATCCGCCATGTTTTTTTGCACTTCATGCTATACCCTACAGAGAACCCTATTCACCCCATAACTACTATCCTGCTTTATGATACTATTTGTATTGTCTAAAAATGTTTTTCTTTTAAGGTTTTAAACTTTGTGTGAGGTATTCTAAAGTGAATGGCTCATTTAAGAATATTAAACTTACTCCATTTATTTTTATTTTTTTTAAGGTGAGCGTACCTTTAAATGTGATCACTGTGATGCCACATTTAAAAGGAAAGATACATTAAATGTACATATTCAGGTGGTACATGATGGTCACAAGAAGTACAAATGTGATTTATGTGACAAAGCCTTTGTGACTCCTTCCGTACTTAAGAGTCATAAAAAAGTAAGTATGTGTCCGTTATTAGGATCCCAGAAAAAGTTTTTAATTTGTTTTGTAGTGCTTTGAACACAAGCCTCTAAAATCAACTGAAGATTATTGGGTCCAGAAGCTACATTGACATCATGAATCACACTTCTGCAGGCAGTGTAATGTAATACCATCAGTGGGGTTTAGCCCCATACAAAAAGAGCTGAGTGTTCCTATTGTAATACAAAGCACCTACTTCTGCTATCAATGTTGTCTTATCAATGGGATCCTATCATTTCTACACTACCATTATATACAGTATTTTTGTATAGATCTGATTATATACTTTTTGTACTGTCTGTCAAAACCAATTTTTTATTGGCTTAAAAAAAGTTTGACTGATCAGCCTGCTGTTCACCCATCATATACTGTTATACAGTATTTTGCTTGCGCACTGTATGTACCACTACACCGACCTGTGAATTTCAAGGTTGGGTGATGACTCCACCTAGGAACTTTAACAACAGTTTATATGTACTGTATAACTTTACTTGTAAAGCTCTGTAAGATATACAAGGGCTCCTTAAATGTGGGGCTTCTAATTGGGCTCAGTCTGAAGGCTTCTTCAGCAAGAGATCCTTGTTCCTAATAATCAACTGCAGTGACATTTGGGGGTGAATACTTATTTATAGTCTTGGATATACTTGAAACTATAAAAGTAGGCCTTATGCAACATTGTTTTCAATCATATCTCTTTAACCTTGTATATTTACTAATATTTTGTTTTTCTCCTATGGGGCCCGAATATGGGGCTCCATAGTGGAGCTTAAAATCCAGAAGTTATTAATAACAATGGTTTAATTTGCAAAAGATAAACTTCATTGTAGAAAGACTTGGACAGATGAGTGCTTTTGGCTTTACATTTGTAAATGTTAATGTTTAAAATGCATATAAACTGTATATTAAGCGGAAAACATCTCCTAATAGAAATATAGTTCCAGAAAATCTAAAGGGGAAATACTGTATATACAATACTGTATTACTATAATTAACTGTACAAACATTTGCCTGCATCTCTGTTCTTTAGTGTATCAGGGGTGGGGCTTTCTCAACTACAATGTTTCAGGGGCAGGAGAAGTTGTAGTTGTTTGACTTGGCACGGTTAAACAGGGGACATCCCTGTTCAGAATTCAACCCATGTTCTTGGGTTCTTTTGGTGATCATGAGAAGGGAAATGTTTTTTTTTTTCAGTTAAGCAGGGAAGACTCCTATATTTGATAAATTCCTAAAGCATGCCAACCATTACAAGGGGTATTTGCCCTCCCAAGATTATGTTTGTATTATTTATCCATAAGCAAAAAAAACTGCTAATGGCCTACAAAGTATCCTCCCTCTAGCATTGCCCATTAAAGGTATGATATACTTCTTTGGCAATTCCTGGAGCCAAACTCCCTTTTCATTTCTTCCTCTGGAGAAAAATACTATTCCAGCACTACACACTTGCCCCATTGCAGTCTGGCCTATGTCCAGAATTAAAAAACCTAGATGATGTATTCAGAAATCCAATTTATTTCTACTTAGACAGCCACTGAATATTTATTTTTGCATGGGTTTATTTGTTCATACTGAGTGCTTGTTGCAGCATAATGTGCTTACATAATATAAATGATCTCATTGTTATAAGCCATGCTGGTGTAATCCACCACACTTTAAATGGTCCCTTAAGAAGTAAAGAGATTGGTAATTGGATCTTAGAGAGGACCACTGGAAATGAATAACATAATCATTCTGATTAGTTTCTAATATCAGTAGGAGCAGATAAACCACATGTTTCTGGCTGGGATGAATTACATTTACAAATAACTTTAAAAGAAATAACATTTTAACCTGTATGGAAATTTGTCAAGAAATCACAGATTTTTTTCTCATGCAATAAAAAAGCTTCAGGTGGAAATCCAAAAAAAAAGGTATAATATTGCCAGTTTTGTCATTTCAGACGCACACGGGGGAAAAAGAGAAAATATGCCCTTACTGCGGCCAGAAGTTTGCAAGCAATGGTACCCTTAGAGTTCATATTAGAAGCCACACAGGTATGTTAACTACATTCTGTTTAAAGTTACTGAATTAGAGCTACCTTCAGCCTGACCTTGTTTTCTGAGCATGGGCTTCTAGTGCTTTGCATATAATGTGCCAGATTCAATTTGCTGATTTACTGTATCTCCTAATTCATTTTCAGTGAGAAAAAATTTCACTGTTTATCACATAAGTTCATGTTTATGATGAATAAACTAGAACTGAATTTGTCTTCCTCAAATTGAACCATCTTGACCACAAGTTTTCATGTGACAAACCATAAAATAATGTCTGATATAAGTAATTCTAAAACAACTGGACTTGCTGAGTAATTATTGAAGACGTTTCACTACTCATCCGAGCAGCTTCTTCAGTTCAAACCACTGGTATGGGAAGTTCTCGGTATATAAACTCTTCCACTAATCCAATCACAATGGCACATTGTAAATCTTCAAAGAGGTGACATCTGAATTTGATTCTGTGTAGTTACTGTGATGGGATTACCAATGTGTCATGCAACTCCTAGGTGTTATTTGTGTGAGTTGCATGAATGGATGTGTGAAGTGTTCTGAAACCGCTTTGGTACTGATGTGAGAACAGCATTGTATGTAGCAGACAGGTGGTGTTGAAGGCCCCCACCTCTATTCAGGGATGTTTTTTCTACCTTGACATGAATAGCTTCTTTCACGCCTCTTTCAAACCAGCAGTCTTCTTTATCCAAGATTTGGACCTTGCTATCTTCAAAGGAGTGTCCCTTGTCTTTGAGGTGTAGAAAGACAGCCGAGTCCTGCCCTGTAGAGTTCCCCCTCCAATGCTGAGACATTCGCTTGGTGAGCAGTTGTTTTGTCTCCCCAATGTACAGATCTGTACACTCCTCGCTACAATGGACTCCGTATACCACATTGCTTTGTTTTTCTTTTGGTGTTGGATCCTTTGGGTGTACCAGTTTTTTTGTCTCATTGTGTTGCTAGGTTTGAAAAACACAGGGATGTAGTGTTTGTTGAAAATCCTCCTGAGTTTCTTTGACACTCCAGCTACATATGGGATGACTATGTTTCGCCTACAATGTTTCTCTGGGCAGTTATTTCTTTTGGTGTTCCTGTTGTGCTTGGTTGCTGCTGTTTTGAGAAAGACCAAGTCTGGGTAGCCACAAGCTTTCAATCCTCCTCTGAGATGTTTTTGCTCTTTGTCTTTGGACTCTGTATCAGTTGCCACACATTCCCCCCTGTGGTGCAGAGTTCTAATGACACCCAGTTTGTGTTCCAGTGGATGGTGGGAATCGAACAACAGATATTGATCTGTTTGAGTGGGTTTTCTGTATACTTCCGTTTTAAAGTTACCCCCCTCTTGGATGCATATCAGACAGTCCAAAAAAGGCAAGTTTGTTCTCATGGACATCTTCCCTTGTGAACTTGATGTTATTGTCTACTGAGTTAATGTGTTCTGTAAAGGCCGCCACTTCATTGGATCTGATTTTTACCCAAGTGTCATCCACATACCTGAACCAGTGACTCAGTGTTGTTCCCTGGAATGTAAGTAAGGCCCTTCTTTCCACTTCCTCCATATACAATTTAGCTACAATGGGAGAGACCGGAGAACCCATTGCACAGCCATGTTTCTGCCTATAAAAATTGTCCTTGTATTTGAAGTATGTGGTGTTAAGGCACAAATCTAGCAACAAACATACTTGGTAAGGACTGAGCTTCTGCTGCTGAGGGTGTAATCTTGCTGCAGTCGATTTCTTACAGTCTCAATTGCCTCTGTCATAGGTATACATGTGAACAATGAAGTGACATCATAAGATACCATTGTTTCTTCTGCCTCTAGTGTAAAAAAACCCCATCCTAAGCCTCTCCAATTTGCCTCAGAGGGGGAAAAAATTCCTTCCTGACTCCAAAAAGGCAATCGGACTAGTCCCTGGATCAACTTGTATAATGAGCTATCTTCCATAACCCTGTATTCCCTCACTTGCTAAAAAGCCATCCAACCCCTTCTTAAAGCTATCTAATGTATCAGCCAGTACAACAGTTTCAGGGAGAGAATTCCAAATCTTCACAGCTCTAACTGTAAAAAACCCCTTCCGAATATTTAGGCCATGAATCTTGGTTACAAACTCCTTGGGATTCTGGATATGATGCTCTGTATTGCCTACCAACGGGGCTAAGATGTTAGCCAAGAATTTAGCAATGCTGTATGTCACTGAGTTTATGCTGCTGACAATGGGCCTTAGTGGGGCTCCTTCTTTGTGTATCTTGGGGAGTCCGTATAAGCATGGTGTGGCTTCTCTGGGGTACACGCGGCGGTATAAAACTCGATCGATGGCTTTCTCCTTTTCAAGTTGTTGTATGCAAGCTATGACCTTTTTCTTGTAACCACTTGTTGGGTCTTTCCTTAAATGTTCATATTTATTGCTGTCACTGAGTAGTGTGGTTATTTTGCAGTGATAGTCAGTTGTGTTCGGGTCCTTGCTCAGAGAACCGAGAGCTCTCCTCTCTTGTGTAGTAAGATTAGAGGGAGGTGTTCTGGCACTTGACAAGGCAGCTGACACTTTTAGTCGGAGTTGTTCCGCTTCTTCCTTTTTTAAGTGATGATTATTGATAGCTGATTCTGTGGCTGTGATGAGTTCAATTACTGGGATGTGCTGTGGTGTCACTGCATAGTTTAACCCCTTGGCTAGCACGTCCTTTTCTGGCTGAGTTAATACCCTATCTGATAGGTTCTTTACCCACGTGTCTTTGGTGTTCTGTGGTGTCTCATCTTTCTGCCTCCAGGTTAGTTCTTCTGTCCTTTTCCAACTGCTGCTTCATGACAGTAAGATGGTGAATTTGCTTATTTGTCTCTCCTTACTCTTAATGTGTTGGGCCATCTGTGCATGTTCAACAAAAACAACCACCCTTTCCAGAGTCCCATCAGGCAGTTGTTTTGCCAGACTCTGTTTCAGACGTTCAACTTCCTGCTTAAGGGCCTCAATGGTAAAGTTGATCTGTCTGTTCATTCAGTAGATGCTTTTTGGCTTTTTGTAGAATCATGTTGGCTCTGTGACCTTTTATGGTGGAACCCAGGCGTAGGCTACAAGGGGTGAGTCCCTGATGTCGGCATCTCAGATTAAAGTGTAGATGGTTTCGATAGTCCGCCAGTTTTCTTGCTGTTCTTTCATATTCCCGAACCAGTTTTAGAGTATTCTCTCCAAAATGAATGGCAATATGACTATGAAGATTTTCATTCATCCAGGTCATGGTATATCTGATATAAGTAATTCTAAAACAACTGGACTTGCTGAGTAATTATTGAAGACGTTTCACTACTCATCCAAGCAGCTTCTTCAGTTCAAACGACTGGTATGGGAAGTTCTCGGTATATAAACTCTTCCACTAGAGAACTTCCCATACCAGTCGTTTGAAATGAAGAAGCTGCTCAGATGAGTAGTGAAACGTCTTCAATAATTACTCAGCAAGTCCAGTTGTTTTAGAATTACTTCTAATATCAGATATACCATGACCTGGATGAATGAAAATCTTCATAGTCATAAAATAATGTTTTCTTGTGGAACAGAATCTAGACCTAGACCTAGATGTGACATGACCTAGAAATTATAGAGCACTGAAGTACAGTTTTGGTTGCTTTTCTAAGAAAACTAAAGCTTACAAAGGTTCTGAATCACCACACACACAGAATGTAGATTCTGGCAAATGCCAGAGGGGCCGCTACCATCTGTTAATATGCTGTTTAGTTAGAATCCGTATACACACTTGTATAAGTGCAGATGCAAGATCTGGCTCCTTTCACTTAATACTTCCCAAAGTTGGAAAATAGCTCAAAATACATCTGTCAAAGCCATATACAGTATATAACAGGAAACAAATGTTTACTGCAAACTGGTTATATTCCAGTTAAAGGGTATATAAAATTCCATACCATTGGCTATGGGGTCTTTTATCTGAAAACCCAATATACATAAAGCTTCAAATTACAAAAAGGCCATCTCCTAAATAAATCCAATTTCTTTTAATTATTTCCTTTTTCTCTGTAATAATATAAGGGTGCCTTTTATCTGAATGTAAGTAAGCTGCTGCATAAATCCATATTGGTGGCAAAACAATCCTATTGGGTTTATTTAACATTGAAATGCTTTGTAGTACAGGGGTCCCCAACCTTTTTTGGTTCGGGAACCAGTGTTGAGGCAAAATTTTCAGGGGTCGAGGTTGTCTGCGTCCAATTTGTCGCACCGGCGGCCATTTTGGTGCAACTTGTTAATTGCAGGCTAGGCTCTGCAACCCACTCCAGGACTGCCTGCGGCCTAGTTCTGGGAAGCAGCCCGGTGGTTGGCGACCCCTGTTGTAGTAGACATAAGGCATGATGATGCAAATTACAGAGAAACTCTATATCCAGAACACCACAGTCCCAAGTGTTCAAGATTTCAGGTACATTTTTCGCAAAGTGAAGCCTTCTGAAATCAGAAGGTATTTACTTGTCTCATGCCATACATATAGCACTGCCTAGATAGCAAAAATGAGAGTTTTATTCTCCTATAATGCATCATGGGCGGAGACATGTAAATCACTCCTTTATGTCCCTGTGGCCAACTATGCATCCAGAACCGCTGGTTTATAGCACAGATACAGCCTAATAGTTCAGAGCCATATATCCAAACTTGCAGACAGCCTGTTTCGATCTTGTTAGATCTCATCAGTGCAAGATATTGGAACATGGCTTCTGAGAGGTACATTTTTGTAACCTAAAAATGGCCACAAAATGGTGTAAAAAGATAACGTTTTAAATAGCCTGTAAAATTCAAAAATAATCAACTAAAATCAATGTAAATGTATGTTCAAATATTGTTCTTTTCCTAATATAGTATTTGTTGCTGATCTATATATGTGTGTATTTGTCTTCATCCTCATCAGTCCCTTTATAACTTATAGTCTAACCCCTATTAATAATAAAACGTACAAGATAGCCCAGGTGCAACAAACCATAGCAACCAATAACATGTTTGCTTTCAAACAGATGACTAGTAAATGCTATCTGGATGCTATAGATGACCAGACCTGTAACAAACTTTGCACTATTTATTACATAACCACGTCAGTTCCCTATCACAGTGATTTTCAACCTTGTGCCTCCAGCTGTTATGGAACTACAAGTCCCACAATGCAATGAAGGAGTCAAATGCATTGTGGGACTTGTAGTTTCTTAACAGCTGGAGGCACAAGGTTGAAAATCACTGCCCTATCACATTCAAACTACTCACCACAGTCAACTTCATCATACACTAACCATATATAGGCACAACAAAACATACTACATACAACTCCTTGCCGGACCCAGGTCAGAAACAAAAGCCAGCAGTACCTTCTGAAACAACATTGTTCAGCGCTACAGTGGATTGTTTTTTTGTAATACATACAAACCAGAATTCCATTTATAATTTATCCAAATGCCTTTTGGCCAGATGCTTTGTATTCAGCTGAACTGAATCTATCCGTGTATTGCACTAAGGTATTGCACTACACCCCAACTTGTTGAAAAACCATCTAAACCTGTTGAAGGAAACCGGTGTAATCATTGGAGGGCTCCAAAATGTTAAATTGCACATGAATCTTGCTGTAAGAAAATACAGAAGAAGCCAAGTCCTTTTGTTCATTGTAAAAGTGTACAGCGTTTTGTATTTTTGTCGAGCTTTATAAATAAAGTTATACATACAAACTGTACAGGACTCCAGGGGTGGGTTCTGGATGACAGGTATATTTCCCTTTTATTTAAGTACCTGGAAAGTGCACAGGAGGGATAATTACGGAAGCAGTGCAGAAAATAAGAGAGGCCTGGGAGTTCAGATGGGGGGTTGGTAGGCACACGTAAGGTCTGCACAAGGAAAAGTGTGTTGGAAACTGCTCTCCTGACTGTGGATTCAAAGATTTGCAAGGTTAGGTGAGGATGAAGGTTGAGGTTACTATAGGCTGAAAACTGTGTTTAAGTTGCTATTTTTACCTGCTGAAGTTACAGCTTGTTTAAGTTGTCATTTTTACCTGTTGAAGATACTGCGTGTATAAAAAAAAGACATTTATTCAACTATTGTGTTGTGACGGTAGTGCATTCACTCCACTCCCCCTGAACTTTACAATACATACATACATACATACAAACCAGGTGGTGACCAGGATCATCTATGCAAATACCCCAGGCCAACACAGTTTTTAGTAAGCAGGAGCCCCACCCCAGGGTTACAATTAAGCAATGAATTATTGGGGGCATATTTTAGGTAAGCAATTTACAATTTTGTTTTTGTCAGGAGCGCCCCATGGTGTTCCGTCTCTGTCTGCGCTGCTCCCAAAATGGCAACGCCCATGGCCGCCATGTGGGTATTGGCGCAGTTGTGATGACGTCACATCTGGTGCAAAAATTCTAAATAAAAAGATGCCAAGGTCACGGGTTCAATGCCCGACAATAGGATTTCCTGTTTGGTTCCTGGGTGCTTCTATATTTCATGCTGGTTTATTCCTGAACTTGGATTTTGCTACACTTCTGCCTGCCTACAGAAGTTTTGCCTGGAATTGATGACGATTACTTCTGATACCGTAAACTTGGACTTAACCCCTAAAGCTGGCCATAGACGGAACAATTACGATCTTTCTCGGAAAAGATCTTTCCAAGAAAGATTGTTTGTTTCAACACACACGTGTAGAGCTGATTCTTCAAATATACAGGTAGAAACAATAGAATTCTACCTGTATCTGATGAATCAGCACTAACAATGGCCGATGTTAAGGGTGCTTTCAAAGGCATCCGATCAAAATTTTCGTCCAGCCCGATCAACCAACCGACCGATGTCTTAATCTTCTGACAATATCGGTCGGCTCATTTCCCACCATTCACGCACAGAATATCGTATGAAAATTTGTTTGGTATGATATTATCGGTGCGTCTATGGCCACCTTAAGCTTCCTCCTAGGTCCTGACTATTCCCCGTTAGGAGCCGATAGGGTCCCCTTTTGAACCAGCCTGATGCTTTAGCATCACAAATGGTATCGTCAATTACATATATGTCATCACTTGGTAGAGTATTTGGTTTAATGATTGTTGAATCACTTAAAATTGACAATACATTTTATAGTATTTCTTCCCGAAGGCAACATGCCTCTTTTGAGCTGCTACATGAAGATATACAGTAACTTCAATTTTGAAACAATAGCTAGACATAGGATTTATGGGATTCTAGTTTGTCTGTTCAACTAGAACAATATTTTCTGACTAGTATTTCAAGGAATTGTTCTATGCCTTCTGGAAGTTTACATGGCATTCTTTTGCAGTTTAATCAGGACTATGTAAGGACAAGCTTAGCTATTGTCATTAATCACTAACTATTAATCCAAGCCATCACAGACCTACAAGTCTCTTATGAATATCTTTTAGATTCAATCAGTGTTCAGTAGAGTCTAATGTACACAGATGTGATTTAAGATGGAAGTGAAAACCTGAATGATTGTTTCCTTGTGTTTTTCATTCAGATTCAAATGTTGGGGGTATCTGCCATAGCTTTGTGCTTTAATTATGTGTTATTATACTGGAGTCTTTCATTATTCTTTCTGAAGAATAGAAATTAGAATGTATTAAATGCCACTGTTAACCCTTTTCAAAAAACATAAAATATATATATATATATATAGATGCATGCGCTGGAAATTTGTTTGTGTTTTTTAATATTTAAATAATCTGATATATAGGTATAGGGTCCGTTATCCATAAACCAGATATTCAGAAAGCTCAACATTACAGCAAGACCATCTATCATTTCTATTTTAAAGGGAACCTGTAAGCCACACATAAAAAGCTGTATAATAAAAACAAACATGACCTGGGGGCTCTAGTAAAGTTAATAAAGAGCTTGGGGGTACTGGCACTCACAGGATTTTCAAAAAGGAAGGCAAAAAGTTATATGATGTAAATGCTACATGTAAATGCTCATGTAGCCATATGGATCCGAATAGAGGAAAAGTGATACAAAGTATCTGTAGTGGCAGAGACTGTGCGCACACATCCACTGTTTGCTGTTAACTGTAGTCACGGGTCTCTGCAGGATCCCCATTCCCCAGTGCCTGGGTCGTGTGGTCTCAGTGGTGGAAGGTGTATTGCGCGGTACACCAACCTACTGTTGTCTTTTTTGTTCACCTGCCAATGGTGCTAAACTACGTCTGGATTTATGCTGGTGCCATAAGAAACCATCTCAGAAGCTGGTACCGCTGCTCAGACTTGCTACAACATAGTCGATGTCCACGACTGGTATTGCATAAACCTACAGCGGTGCTGTGTTTCCGCCTTGGGTTACGGTTATTCAAAATAATAAAGTGGGGGGCATATATATATATATATCCTGCCCAGCCTCTGTGCCTTAGGCATAGAGGCAGGCAGGCATTTACTTTAGCTTTCAATGTAGCACTTCCTAGATATCACTGCACACACATTAACTCTCCTTCCTCCCCATATAATTGTGGAGCAGCATCAGGTCCCCCATTCTGGTGCATAAACAAGATTTTAGCATGGTACACAGCTTGCCTTAACAACAGTGCCCACAAAATGACTACAGGAAACAAGATTTAATAATTTATATAGTGCAAGTAAAGTTTAGATTGCTTGACAACGAATAGAAAATAATTTGAAATTAATTCTTAGGGTGACAGGTCCCCTTTACTCAGCTACTTTTAATTTTAAAAATTGATTTGCTTTTTCTGTGTAATACAGGTGTTGGTACAGGGTCTGTTATCCAGAATGCTCAGGACCTGGGGTTTTCCTGTATAACTCATCTTTCCATAATTTGGTTCAGCATACTGTACCATATATCTTGAAAATATTGCAACCATTAAATAAACCCAGTAGGCTGGTTTGGCTTCCAATAAGGATTAATTATGTCTTAGTTTGGATCAAGTATAAGTTACTGTTTAATTACTACAGAGAAAAAGGAAATCATTTAATGTGGATTATTTGGATAAAATGGAGCCAATTAGCTTTCTGGATAAAAGGTTTCCAGATAATGGATCCCATACCTGTAATAAAACAGTAGCTTGTACGACACCCTAACTAAACTGCACAAATTCATATTGGTGGCAAGACAATCTTATTGGGTTTATTTTGTGTTTAAATAATTTTTACTAGACAAAGTATGGTAATGCAAATTATAGAAAGATCCTTTTTTCAAAACAACCCCCAGGTTCCAAGCATTAATAGAGAACAGATCATATACTTGTACTTTCTTTGTGCAGCATTTTAACTTTAAGCTTTAAACTTGTTCATCACAATCCTACTTTCGTCTGGGACATAAACACTAGTCCCCAAATATTTATTGTTTTATGATGGTTCCTATTTTTGTAGAGATCTTAAACCAACAGCACCAGATAACCACAAACAAATGTCCCAAACCAGAAATATTCATAAATTAGATTGCAATGCTAAAAGCAGTAATTTGATCCCATAGAACCATATATTTTTTGTACACATTCTGACAAATTCAAGATATATATTTTGCACACATTCTGACAAATTCAAGATACCTTTAAATTTCAAATTACCAAAGTGCAAATTTGCTGTTTTTAAAATGTCTCAAAAATGACCCCAAAGCTTGCAATTTACATCATTCTATCTAATGGTCTTACGTTCTTTATATGAATTATAGGGGTCATCTGTACAAGTTTGATGTCCAAATATAAAGAGAATAACTAAACTACATTGTATGTAGAGACCCCAAAATACAATGACTAATACTGACTACAAAACAGGAAAAGTGTTTTTTATGTATCATAAGAGCCAAAATATTAAGTTTATTCCATAAGAAAATATATATTTGAAAAGTACACATTCGGAGGAAATCAAGATGCCCATCATTTCCTAATTACAAAACTGCTAATGTAAGCTAAAAGCAGTGGTTTTTATGACATATTCTAAGAAATGTATTGCTTGACTGCAATTCCCTTCTTCTTTCTATTTCGTGTGCTGCTTAGTCTTAGGACTGCTAAAATTAAGAAAGATGAAGACATGAAGTCACCCTGGGAAATGTCTATTTTAATGACTATTCGCCCTGTTGTAATGTTTCCTTCATTGTAAAAGAGGCATATGCAGTTAAGTTCTTCGTTATCAAGTAGTGCCACATAAATAAAAATATACATACACACATTAATGGGGTTATTTATCAGAATCCAATTTTTGACAGTTTTTTTTAATTAAAAAATACCAACCAAACTAGAATTCACGATGTGACCTTATTTATTGTTTAAAAACCAAGATTTAATCAGCCATGTTTAATTCGTTTTTTCCCCGAATCCTGAAATTTTCCCAAAAAGCCAGTCAGATTTTCTGACTAATTCCATTGCAGACCACAGAAATTTCAAAATAGAATAGGGACATCTCCCATTGACTTATATACAACCTTGGCAGGTCTGAGACAGCAGTTTTTTGGATTTGGACTTTTTCTGTCCTCCAGGTATAATAAATATTTTCTAGTTTTTGGCTTTCAGACTTTAATAAATAACCACCTTAGACTTCTACAGACTGCTTTACAATAAGACACAAAATATAAGTCCATTGTTAAGTATACTTATTTTGTTTTTACTGCTATGTGCAGTATAGCCCTTTACATTTATAAACTGGTCATATACTGTATAGTGGCAAATCAAGTGGCTTTTTTGCTGTTGGTTATAGGGAAGGGTGGTGCAGTGCAAGTTATTTCAGAAAGATACATTTTCTTGACAATGGAGTTTGCAGGACATGGAGAATTGAAGAGTTAGAGAAATAACTGAAAGATAGGGGAAGTCAACTAGACTAGTTGACTAAAAGGAGTATGATTGGTCATAGGGTAGGAATTTGCAGGGTATTGTGATACTGAAAATATTTAGAAAAGGAATAGTTAAGAGGCACTGCATAGCTTTCCTACCAACACTCCTCCAATAACACTGACTACCAAGTCAATTTGCTTTAAAGGAGCACTAAATGTATACACACTAGTGGTGCCATAATGTTAGGCACCCACCAGTGATTACAATCAGTGATTATACCTGAAAATTCAAGACAGTGCTTCTGTACTCAAAAACCTTCACTGGACTGGGGTATTTGTGTAGGAGTTCTTCTGTTTCATTCATCTTCTCTTTGTTCTGGTCCGGGTGTGCATGCACATTATACTGAAAAGCAGAACTTAGAATCAAAAAGCCAGCGCATTCACTACTGCACATGCACCTGACTGGGTCAGAAAAAAGAAGTAGAAGAAGGATGCATTGAGTGATTTGGCACCTCCTTTAAAACATGTATGTCACTGGCTATTACAGAGATCAGCTATGGACACTTTACTTCCCCAAATCATATTAAAAACCATTTGGTACAGCTTTTGCTTCATGAATTTCATAATTTTTCATTGGATGTTTTGGCGATGACATGTATCTATATAACCATTTATTAAAATCAAGAAAGATATTGTATAATATAAAGATTGACATTGTTTATGTGCGTGTGAGTGAGTATTGTATCGTAGTTAACTAAATCACTTATACTAATAGAAATATTTCACTGACAATCAGTAGAGGAGACCATGGATGTCCATAAAGTGATCAAAGCAGAGTCTTATCATTTAGAGCACATAAATATTAAGTTACGATTTCTTACTTCACAGACATCTGATGAAAGATGTAAAGATGTGGTCATTATGAGCCATTACCCCAGTGATTCCTATCAGAAAGACATTTATAATCGTTTTCAGAAGGAGAGATTCCTCAAGCCCTTATTTTCTTTTCCTTTAACCTACTATTAAGAAAACATTTTTCAGCTGTCTGTAGGGGTCTAATTTGGTTTCATAAATTTGTTTTGATCTAGATGCTCATGATAAAGCCAAAATAATTTCACTTGGTATGGGGAAATTAGGGATCACTCGGATTTTCAGCACTTAAATCAGTAGTATGCCCTTTTAATGATATGTAAAGCATTACATACCTTCGTGTGTTATGGCTCATTTTGGAAAAATATTTAACATAACTTTTGTCTTTGTGATTAATGGATTTTTGAACAGGTAAAGGTTGCCTGTATTAAAAAACATTTTTCATGTAAACTGTACTGTAGGCTTATTAGCCTTCAAAGTCTTTTCAGGTCAGCTGTGGTGAAACACCACATTTATTATATTTATCCTTCATTCTCTCAGCACTTCACCCTGTTGTTCCCAGCATGAGAACTTTCCACTTCTTTATCTGTATTAACTACAGAAGAAACACGTTCGCCTCGCTTGGCACTGCATATTGATGTATCCTTTCCAACTGAACAGCGTAATGATGACATCCTTTTACCAAGAATACACTCTTGTACACATTTTTGTTGACAAACTACTCTCACAAAAATATACACATACACTATCTGATTCTCAGCAGTCCTACCAGGAACATGTCTCTTCAGTGCCAAAGACTATATGTTTCAAACTTGGGTCACCATTCTGCAGCCTTCCAGCTGGTTTTGAACTTAAGGAAACTCATTGTTAGACTGAGATTTTCTGAACGTTTCAATTCAACAATAGCCACATAACTGTCTAAAATAGATTTGAAAATATGTTTTTAAATCTCAGCAGATGTAAAATAATCGATTTTTTTCTAAATTTAAATGGAGAAATTGATAGTAAAATTTGTAAAGGAATATAAGCATTTTGATGTGTAATATTGTTAATTAATCATTCTGACATTGCAACTTTTATCTGAGCCTAGCACTTTTTTAAGACTTGCTGGAAGGTGGTGTGGATTTATTGCAAATTAACAGCTTTTGTAGGAGGGTGCTTTATCACATACTCTATGAATTGGAGCATACTTTAAAATCATCTTTTCTAGTGGCAAATAAGGGGGGCTCACAAAAGTATATATTATAGAGATTTATTTATAAATGTTAATAACTGGTTTTCTACTTTATTAAATAATACATTGATGTGGGAATGGATGTATTGGTGCTGGCCTTGTCAGTGATTATAGCAATGAATAAAAAGACATACCATACCTGCAGATTAAAATTGGGGTGTTCCCAGTTTTATTATGTGCTCACAGGTTAAGATCAAACGTTTCAGACAACGATATGCCCAACCTCAATGGATGAAGGACATATTGTTCAGACATGTTTGCTCCTACCCTGTGTGTCCAGCACTACAATAAAACTGGGAACACTCCACTTTTGAACTGCAGGTATTGGTATCTCTTTTTATTAATTCCTAATTTATTACAGCAACAAGCATCAAAAGTGGTATAAATAGAAACTATAAAAGTTATAGGAATTGCAACTTTACTGAGATCTTCAAATGTCAACAATATAAAATTACTGTATACTAGCTTGATAAACTTGCTGTGAATGAAATGTGGAAGAAAAATGTCACTGCAGGTATTGGATCTGTTATCTAGAATGCTCGGGACGTGGGGGTTTCATTTCGATTTTCATATTTTAAGTCTTCTGGAGAATCATGTAAACATAAAATTAACCCAGTAGGCTCTTTTACTATTTTATTTATTAGGTACTATTTTATTATTATAAAGAAAAAGGAAATACGTTTTAAAAATGTGCATTATTTGGATAAAATTGATTTTATGGGAGATGGCCTTTCTGTAAGTTTGAGCTATCTGGATAACAGAACACATACCTGTACTTGATAAACTTATTACGCCAAATAAATTATTTTTCCTACCACAGGTAACTTTGGTCTAAATGACAATATTCTAAAAGGATCCACACTGGTGAAATAGAAATATGTTTAAAATGGATTGGAAGGTTCTTCATCAGAATAGAAATTTAGTAAATAATTTGAAAAATATAATGTAATAAAGTGCTCCAGTTTTATGATTAGCATTTACGAGCTGTGGTTTAAAATTAGGGATGCACCGAATCCACGATTTGGTTCGGGATTCGGCCGAACCCTTATGCAAATTAGGGACGGGGAGGGAAATCATGTGACTTTTTTTCACAAAACAAGGAAGTAAAAAATGTTTTCCCCTTCCCACCCCTAAAATGCAAATTAGGGTTCGGATTCAGTTTGGTATTCGGACGAATCTTTCGCAAAGCATTCAGGGGTTCAGCCGAAATAAAAATAGTGGATTCAGTGCATCCCTATTTAAATACAATGAGCACCCATTTAAAGAATTTTCTACAAAAATAGACTGAAAGTGTCTACTTTCCCAAAATACCTGTTATTTTGAGAATTATAGGAGATCACTGTGTTTTTGCCCCATCATAAATGTACGTGTGTGTGTAGAAAGGGGAAAGTAATTAGAACAGGTCTTGCCAGCAGAAATGTGTTTGAACTGGTACCATTATATAGTACACAGTTAGGTGTATTGATACACTCTGGGAAAGTGGCTGGAATGGTGACCATGAAAAGCGCATGAAATGTAATGTGTCTAGCAACAGAGACCACCAGTCTTCTTCTTGTATACACAGTTTGTACTAATTAAAACAGACAGTCTCCTATGGTCATCATCAATTCTTATCCCTCTGCATTCTTTATCCTAAGGTTTTCAGGCACATGATCCCTTTGCAATGGTTTTGAATTGATGACAAACACATAGTAGCGTGGGAGAGAGAGAACTTTATTCAATAGAAGAGGATGTGAATTCCCATTTGTAGTCAAGAATAAGTATGTAAAAACATCACAACAAAAAAAAGCCAAATAAAAGCTTTGCAGTGGCTGACATTGTTCTGTTGTTTTCCATTTACATTTTGACAACTTCTGTTAATGTCTATATATACAGTGTATATATATATATATATATTAAAGCTTTATTTATTTAGGTGTGCGTATATGAAGTTTCATATAGTGGTTAGCATTCTTAGATCTGTGTGTATCTAGCGAAAAAAAAAGTGCTAAGCTTTATTTCCCAGGTGATTAATTTGGACGTTTTCTGGGCATTTGACATTTTGTATTATATTTGTAATAACAGTTTTTATTTCTTATATTGTTATATTGGATGTATAATTAAGACTGTTTTAAACCTACATCCTCTGGATAAAAAATCTATTTTCAAATTCACATGTGTAGGTGTTAAAGGGATACTGTCATGGGAAAACATGTTTTTTTCAAAACACATAAGTTAATAGTGCTACTCCAGCAGAATTCTGCACTGAAATCAATTTCTCAAAAGAGCAAACAGATTTTTTTAAATTCAGTTTTGAAATCTGACATGGTGCTAGACATTTTGTTAATTTCCCAGCTTCCCCTGGTCATGTGACTTGTGCCAGCTCTTTAGGAGGGAACTGCTTTCTAGCAGGCTGTTGTTTTTCCTTCTCAATGTAACTGAATGGAATGCAGTGGGACATGGGTTTTTACTATTGAGTGCTGTTCTTAGATCTGTCAGACAGCTGGTATCTCGAGTTAGGGAGCTTCTATCTGGTTACCTTCCCATTTTTCTGTTGTGAGGCTGCTGGGGAGGAGGAAGGGAGGGGTTGATATCACTCCAACTTGCAGTACAGCAGTAAATCGTGACTGAATTTTATCAGAGCACAAGTCATATGACTTGGGTCAGCTGGGAAATTGACAATATGTCTAGCCCCATGTCAGATTTCAAAATGAAATATAAAAAAATCTCTTTGCTCTTTTGAGAAATGGATTTCAATGCAGAATTCTTCTGGAACAGCACTATTAACTGATGCATTTTGAAAAAAATTTTTTTCCCATGACAGGATCCCTTTAAAACATTCTGAGTGGTCCTTGTCTTATAAGAACATTTCAGACCTATAGCTGTCTTTTATCAACCCATATAGGTCTGAAATGTTGCTGTTGTCCGGGTCAGAACCCATGTTTGATCTTTTAAGAGGAATCATTGTGCAGTGCCATCAGTTGTAAATATTGCTGGCTATGTGGAGGGACGTAGCCATTGTGTGACTTTCACTTCATATGAAATTTATTGCTCAGTGGGGTACTGACAAGATAGTTTTGGGATTCATTTTATAACATCCAACTCAAAAAAGTAATGAGATTATTTATTTATTAGTTGGGATTGGAACACGTACAAGATACTGTTTTATTAATACAGAGAAAAGAGGAACTTTTAAAAAAAAATTCTAATTATTTCATTAAAATAGAGTCAATGGGTGATGGCCTTCCCACAATAATTCTGAGCTTCCTGGGTTTCCAGATAAGCAATCTGTATTTATGGTGTAGACATCAAGAGATGCAAGCATAAAGCTAACCTTTAGCCTGTACCTATTAACAATTTCATTGAACAAATTATTCAATTTATCCATAATCACTGGCCCCTATTTATCATTGTTCTAAAATGTGGCAGATTGTACTACAGCACTACACCTTTATGTGACAGACCTGAATTGAGGCCTGAACTGCACTAAACAGACATAAGCCCTTACCTTTCCTTACTAGAAGTGCATCTGCCACATCATTTCTATAAGGTAGGAAGTTATACCTTCAGCTCAGATGCAAAACAGCACTGTCACAGCAGGAAGGCGGTAAAGTAATCTTGTAATAAATGTGGAGCGATGAGGGAGGTGGAATATTAACCTGTAGATTAGGCAGTGAAGACAATCCTAGAAAATTAAAAACATGCTGCATAAAATATATACAAAGAAAGATGAGAAGGATAATGGGAAAATCATGACAAAAAAAGAAGGTGAGAGGTGAAGCTGATATTTTAGTAGGAAATCGTAAACAGATTGGAGAAAGGGTGGAAAAGGGGGAAAGCGAAAATTTCCAATTTGGAAGACATATTTAAGACAGAATACAGGACAAATTATAATTTAAATTAAAAATAGAAATGTGGGGCAATGAGAAGGTGAAAGCTAATAGAGAAAGAATAATAGAAGCAAAAAATAAAACTTGTTTTAGAAGAAAGCGCAGTATGATATTAGAAAAGTGAATTAAGAGTTGCCATGAAACATTTCTTGAAATACTTGCTGCAAGATCATTCTTGAAATCACATGGCATCAGACTGCAAAGGCTTTCTAATCTTGAACCCCTATTTGTATTGTAATAATAATAATAAACTACTGTGTTACTTTCTGGGACTGGATGACTTAATGATAATGAAGTGATTAAAATTGGGGACAGGGGAACAATTACCCATCTATGCTGTGGAGCTACCCCTTTTGCAGTGCACTCTAGCATTAGCATATACAATGCTGTAGGTCTGTTTAAGGAAATGGTTTTCTTTCTGTTCCTTCATTTTGCATTTACTGAATATTTTAAACAGAGGTTTATAAGCTCATGCTTCCACCAAGTGACCTGCTTGCTTTCAGTGTAGCCTATAGGGTATCCCACTAGTGGTGCAGGAACTCTGAAAACATTTATCTTCTTCCAATTTAAAGACAACATTTTTCACTTACCTGTTATGAATAATCAGTTATGACAGACTATAAATCATTTTCATAGCTAAATTGGGTTATTCTCAGGGGACTCCCATGCTGTAAAACCTCTTAACCCTGCACTGATCCCATCTTAGATTAAGTTTTTATAACTTTTCTAGTTCTAATGATAACTGTATATTGGTATTGTTATTGTTTGTGTTTCTGTGATTTAGTGAACAAAAGTTTTGTTTAAAAAGAAAAAAAAAAGCTGATAATGCAATATATGGGAATGGATTCCCCAAATCAGTTGTAGTAACTAGTTATTACTAGCATTAAAAAATGTTCTTTGGCAAAAAAGGTTTAAAAACAGAATCAAGTAACACTTTTGATATCCGCAAGTATCATTTTTACATCTGTAAAATTAAAATGTCTGTAATTTAAAATCAATGTTTCATTACAGCTTTTGACAAAAAGATGACGTTTTTCTGACTTTTCTGGATTCAACACCTATTATGTTAGTTATAAGGTTACAAAATATGAAAAAAAAAATCATAAAAGACACTCTATTTTATGTAAGGGGGAAAAAGGTATGAAATGGGATTCAAAATAAACCCTGTCATTTCAAGTACACAGAGGCCCAGACAGCCCCC
>CM044431.1:73905559-73958880 GCA_024363595.1 Xenopus borealis | reverse complement strand
CCCCCACAGGCCCAATAAATAGTGACTGTCTATGGCATCTTACAGCAACCCTCTGGCTTTTGCCAGAATCCATATTGACAGTTTGGGCCTGATGGGAATTTATATGAACTCAAACTGCCTTCCATACTAAAACAGCCACCTACAGCAAGATTTCCTGTAGTGGCCAACCCCATTGCAGCCAGGGGTTATGGAGTGAAGGAGAAAACATGCCCAAACCATTAGCAACCAATCATCTGCTGCTCCTATTATTATTCTAAATGTTTCAGGCCATTATTAGATATCCCCTCTGTTTCTAGCCCTAGATTTTCCAGCTATGTGGTTTATTGTAACGTAGATAGGTATTTCTTTTGTATCTACTGCTGTCTGAGGTCAACCTTACTTCAGATGTCCAGAGAAAATTATTTTGTTTGGATTACAGTGGTTCCTCTTAGAGCATAATTATGGTGATGATATCGCTGCACTATGCAGCCACCTGTGGCTACAATAAACATAATTTGAAAACATGGTTATTGAAAGGAGTTTGTTGAAAGAGAGAGTCAGGGGCTTAAGTTTATACTTACTATATATATATTAGTTGGGAGTAGTTGTTAGAACGAGCACACACATACATATATATATATATATATATATATTATTTACAGTAAGAAGAGAGTAAAAATATTGCTGAGTGAAAAAATGTTTTTTATATTTAAAAATGTTTATTTACAGGGCAGCTTTCCTTCCCATTATAGAATAGTGAATGTAATTTGAATTGTCTTGTTCTTGTAGGACAACATTGTTCGCAATACATTCATGCTCTTAGTTAAATATGGTGCAAAAGAAGAATTAGATTATAGTAATTAAATGGGAAGGTTGAAATCCAGATGGCAGAAATGCCAAACAGATGTGTAGTGATGTTAGCACTCTTTAAGAAAGTGTGTATCAAAGCAGCTCACTGAAAATATACCAGCCACAACAAAACTGGCTCATAATTCACTTTGCTAACAGGACTGTCATTTTTGCTTTACATATCTCTCCATGCAGTCCGACACTGTTAGAAAACATAAGGCAACTAAAAAGGGGCCCTTTGATCCAAGTCAGTGTGTTGCCAGTGCATTCTTTTGTTCTTCATGTGAAGATTTGGAAAGTTCAGATCTCTGTTCTCTCCTTTTCATTTTTTGGTCAATCCATTAATGAGCATGAACTTCAGAGTAGAAGAAAGTGCCTCCTATTGTAGCTGCCCTGCTGTGCTTGCTTGAATTGCTTGGGCAGTGTTTTTACTTCCTTAGCTCGCTGTACTAAATGTAATGCTTATCTTATTTGCAGGTGAACGCCCCTACCAGTGTCCCTACTGTGACAAAGCATTCAGTAAGAATGACGGGTTAAAGATGCATATCAGGACACACACAAGGGTAAGTAAGGCTCAACTCATGAAAAGATATTACACTGCAGACTACTCCATAAATAGAATGAACATGTATTTACTTAACTTTTTTTTTTTGTAACTTATGTTTTATTTGCAGAATTTTTATAGACAAAATACTTTGTGGAGTAAATGAACATAGAGATTGTACATTTGTCTTGTATTGATACAAAAACAACATTGATAGAAAAAGAATAGGGGATATACATTATATAGCATTGTATAACAGCAGGCATTTGTGTTGGTTGTATAGTCTATGATAGGCTAAATAGGTATTGGGGGGTGATTTAGCAATGAGAGGGTAGGCTCGGGCTTGGAGGTAGAGTCGGCTATGGGGCCAAAGGTGTGTGAGTATCATGACAGATTATGATATGGAGTGTATTTACTTAACTTTTATCATTGAGTCAGTCAACCATGACACTATCCTAATGTGTCATTTTTTTTTAAATGTCTACTTGGTACTATTCTTCTTTCTTTTCCAATAATCACTCTTGTCTCTTCTAGCCCAATATAAATTTCTATTTGCTTGCCAGAATTCTGAATCTCTTTTCCTTTGGCATCTGCAGTAATGGAATCAGGATTAAAGTGTGGCAAATCCACACATGCATAGCACCAGACAGGTTTATAAAGGAGTTCTGGCATGTTCCTGTGTAAATTTGGAATGCGTCATTAAAATAAAATATAAAAACAGATTTTGTTTTACACATAGCCCCCTTTGCATCTAGCATATTAGTTTGCTCAAAAAAGGATTGATTGAGTTCCTCTGCTAAGTACACTTTGGTCATTAGAGACTGCTCGCACAAAACATCAGGCCAGCCATAAACTGTATATTTCATACTTACACACAAACATGCACTTTTCACCCTTCAAGGAGCATTTTTGATCTAACAGAAGTGTGTGAAGTTCTTATAATGATGACAGATGGAGCATATGCATGAAAGCATGATTACTGCATACAACTTTCATTATGGGCAAAGAAAGGTGAAAGTGAATTCTCTGCAAAATTCTTCAAATTTTTTTGAGACCCTTTAAGCCATGTGCCCTTAAAACACTAATGTAGACTATGATAGCAAGTCAGATGCAATTTTGCATAATATACAAAAAACATATAAAAATACAGGTATAGAATATATTCTGCAGAATGCTTGGATTGGGGTTGTTTATCAAAGGTCGAATGTTAGATTTTTTTCATACCTTGAATGAGCTCACAATTTAAATGGTTAAAAAGTAGAATGAAAACTAGATTCAGCCTCAATTTTTTCGACAAAAAAAACTTGATCAAGGTTTCAGGAAAAACCCTCCAGAAAAAACTTTCACCCTCTGATAAACGTGCCTCTAAAAATTCCATAGCAATGAATACAGTGGTGGAATAATACTGTGGTGAGCTCTAATTTCACAATACATAGTTAAATTGAGTTGAAAAAAGACAAAGTCCATCAAGTTCAACCCCTCCAAATTAAAACTCACACACACACATACCCCTCCACTCTTACACACAACCCTTATTTGCACATAGCTATACTAACTGTAGAGTTTAGTATCAAAATAGTTTTTATTATGTCTGTCCAAAAAATCATCCTTTTAAAAGCATCAACAGAATCAGCCATCACAACATCACCCGGCAGTGCATTCCACAACCTCACTGTCCTCACTGTGAAGAACCACCTATGCTGCTTCAAATGAAAGTCCTTTTCTTCTAGTCTGAAGGGGTGGCCTCTGGTGATCCTCTTTATGGGTAAAAGGGTCCCCTGATATTTCCTCTAATATATTTGTAAAGTGTAATAATGTCCCCTCTCAAGCGCCTTTTTTCCAGAGAAAACAACCCCAACCTCAATACCCTCATAATTTAAGTCTTCCATCCCTCTAACCAGTTTAGTTCATGTCTCTGCACTCTCTCCAGCTCATTTATATGATACACCTGCCCCCAAGTGTAATGGGTCTTATGGATCTCTTTTGTTTTCTAGGACTGCTTAGAAAATTTGTCATTTACAAAGATCTTTAACTGTTTATATTCATTCCAGTTTTAAGGATGATAACTACATTTTACTGTAATTTCAGTGTTATGACTTGAAACAGCATACAATTGCATAGATATGTTATTGCTGCTACAACTGTAGCTGGGACTCCATCCAAACATTTTTCTGTTGTTTAATTTTTATTATAGTTTATAAAGTCAGCATATTCTAAATTTTGCATGTTATTAGTTATAGCAGAAGAGCTGACAATCTAGATGAATTGCTTTTGACCTTTTTCTGTAGTGTGCCCATCATAATACTGTATATTTCTGTCAGATAATACAGGTATGGGACCTGTTATCCATATTATTTTGCTCTCCATACCTTAAGTCTACTTAAAATGATTTAACATTAAAAAAATTTTAAAAAAATGAATATAAAAAACCAAATAGGTTTGTTTTGGCTCCAATAAGAATCGGTTTTATCTTCGGTAGGATCAAGTACAAGGTACTTTTTTAATTACACACAGAAAACAGAAATAATTTTTGAAATTTGGAGTTATTTTATTATAATAGTCTATAGGAGATATTTTGGAGCTTTCTGGATAACAGGATAACAGGTCCCATACTTGTACTGAAATGACTGTTCCATACAAATGTAAATTTCATAGGTTAGTTGAAGAGCAAAAATGTATTGGCTGAATCTAGCCAAATGACTTGGCAAAATCTTAACTAATCTCTGCATGTCACCTTTAACTTTGTTCTACTTATCTTCAGAGTCTGTTAACCAAATAGGTTTTTGTGTTCTTGAAAATACAGCAGTTACATTATGATCATCATGAAACCATTCAGTCTTTTATGTATTATCTCAAGCAGATTAGAAAATGGGGTAAAGGTGTGCTCAAAGTATAAATACCTTAATTTAATGGTGGGGGTTTCCTTGTACAAAATAATTACTTTTAATGGGTCTTTGAAGATTTACCATCTTGGATAAACACAACCTTTCCCACAAAAGTGATGATAATTGCTTGTGAATATCATGAGAGGTATAATGAATTACAAGATTTTGCACCCGATTTTATTTCTGTGGAAGGTCTTTGTAAGGGTCTGGTTAAAATTATATGGTAACCAAGCTGCTAAAACCCCAGTGTACTGTAATTAAATTATCAAAGTATTGTCGAAATTTACACTTAATGCACTGCAATAAATCAGATGGTATAATGTGCCAACCATGCTTTGTTTGCTTTCAAGGAAAAATGAAATTGAAATGAAAAAAAACCTACTGTAAATGTTCTGAGTTGTTAATTCCTTTAAAATAAACCTAGTCCTTAAATGAATTGGAAGGGAAGGAATGCTTCAGTCTGAAAGCTAAAAAGAGTTGCATTTTCAACCATCGTAGTATGTTCTAAGAACGCAATTTAAAGGGATACTGTCATGGGAAAATGTTTTTTTTTCAAAATGCATCAGTTAATCGTGCCGCTCCAGGAGAATTCTGCACTGAAATCCATTTCTCAAAAGAGCAAACATTTTTTTTTATATTTCATTTTGATAGCTGACATGGGGCTAGACATATTGTCAATTTCCCAGCTACCCCAAGTCATGCGACTTGTCCTCTGATAAACTTCAATCACTCTTTACTACTGTACTGCAAGTTAGAGTATCACCCATTCCCCTCCCCCCCAGCAGCCTAACAACAGAACAATGGGAAGGTAACCAGATAACAACTTCCTAACACAAGATAACAGCTTCCTGGTAGATCTAAGAACAGCACTCAATAGTAATTTCCCCATGTCCCACTGTGTTCCTTTCAGTTACATTGAGAAGGAAAAACAACAGCCTGCCAGAAAGCAGTTCCCTCCTAAAGTGCTGACACAAGTCACAAGGCATGGGGCAGCTGGGAAATTGACAAAATGTCTAGCCCTGTCATATTTCAAAGCTGAATAGAAAAAAAATCTGTTTGCACTTTTGAGAAATGGATTTCAGTGCAGAATTCTGCTAGAGCAGCACTATTAACTGAAAAAAAACGTGTTTTCCCATGACAGTATCCCTTTAAGAATGCTTGAGCCATCATGCTCCAGCATTCGGGTTCAACAACCGTGAGAGAGTTCCTAAACTATCATGTGGTTTCTTCTTCCAATACCTCAGATTCCTGTCGTGTTTTTATTTTTTTAAAATGCCAAGCTTTTTTTCTTTTGGTCAGGGGTAAAAACCGTGCTCAGTAGGAAGGTATTAGAAGGAAGAAAACAAGTGAGAGTATAAGAACTCTTGTAGATTTTGGACCTGAGTAACTCAAGTATTCTTAAATCAGGCCCCAAGTTACTGACGGACACATATTAACACTTGTGTTCTATTTGCTTTGGATATAAGGTCTTGCAAGTAGGGTTGTCTAATCCTATTCTTACTTTGTAAACCCTTGTTTATTAAATTATTGTATGATCCCGATTTGTTAAAAAATATATGTAAAGCACATTGTTATTTGCTGGCGCTATGTTATAAAAGAAGATGATATATTTGTAAAACCGCACAAGCAGTTTTAAATTAATTAAAACTCTGATGTTCTCACATTCACATAAGTATTTGTCCTACTGGATTGCTGACCGAAACGTCAGTGTTTTTTGTGACACAATAAAGTGTTTTTTCATTTTTTAAGTCCTGTGAGTGCGAGACTCTATTCCAGCTTAAATATATATATATATATATATATATATATATACACACACACTATTGTTATGTATGTTTTATAATAGCAAGGAGAGTGTATAGTGAGTATATTTAAATTTTCAGATCATTCATGGATAATATTGCCCAAGGACTGTGGTTTAACATTGTGGGTTTATATATAATTATGGTTTGCTTTGTAAAGCACTTGATGTTCTGTGTTCTTGTATGTACTTCAGCAATTAATTAAATCATTTAGCAGACATAATTATTTATAAATGGAACTTATTTATAAATGGAACTCTTAAGAGCTAAGATAAAACTGTTTTTTATAATGTCAGTATCCTAAGGAAGCATTTGTTTATCAGTTGCTTTCCTTGGGTTCTAACTGCTAACAGTTGAGATGCAAGCAGTCTGTCATACATTGATGTGCTGATTAAAAAACTCAGACTCATTAGATCACTTTGATTTATAAAAAACAAATGGCTTCTTCATTAGCAAATACCAATGTTAATATAGCTCTTTACTCTTTAACAATATCTGTCAAATTAAACAGGACAGCTTTTCAGTGGTATCATAGGTAGCATGTTTCATTGCAACTTGAAGGAATGGTTGAGTGTAAAAATAAAAATTGTGTAAATAGATAGACGGTGCAAAATGAGGAATGTTTCTAAAATAGCTATTTAGCCAGAAATGTAATGTATTAAGGCTGGAGTGACTGGATGTCTAACATATCAGAACAGAGCACAACTTCTATTTACCCAGTTTTTATTTTATATTGAACTGTTCCTTTAAAAAGGTTGACTGAATTTCTCTTCTTTTATTAGCATGGGCTTTAAGGAAAATTCAGGGATAATGTTATTTCAGTGTAGCTATTCTAATTATTTGTATTGGCTGCTTGTAGGTCTTTAGGGTTTTAAAACTTTTTGACGACTGTTCTTCATTATCATATGTATATATGTATACATTTGTATATATATATGTATACATTTACTTTCTATGTTTGTAATTGTGAATATTGAATTAACATGTCAAATATATGGTTTACTGTCCCTCTATTTGCATACTCTGTGACTTAGTTAGCAAATACAGTATTTGTTGCATAGAGCCAACATGCTGTATGCTACTAGGCATGAAAACTTTGGCAGAGAAAATGCAGATCCGCTGCCTTCTGCTCAGACATGGCATATTTCATTGTACACTTTTGTGATTGGGCAGAAAGAAGATTGTCATATCAGCATATATCAGGGGTATTTATACTGCCATAGAAATAACTTATTGGGAGATTTATTACACAGGTATTGCAGTGTAAAAAAAATGGCATCAAAATTGTGTAATTTTTTATGCACTTTCACCAGAATTTACTGAAGCAGTGTAAAATAACAGCAGAGAATTTGGTGTTTATGTGGTATAAACTGGTAAAATATCACCATTAATTTTACACAGCTTTTCAGATGAATTTTGTTTTATAAAGCATAATAATTAGTGTGCCAAATGGTTTGTATCTGCCAGAATCTCCAGTAATTCTTTCATTATCAATAAGTTCTTTTTGTGTTTTACTTTTTTGTTTAGTTTTCATTATATGCATGGATATTGGGACATGTCTTAGTGTAACCAAATATGAAGGGGTGTTTGGAAGTGTGGCCTATACTGTCCCTCTCAGAACTAGGGGAGATATGTGTGAAAAATGTATGGCTAGAAAGTGACTAATGATGTAGAAAACATAAGGCTTGCTAGAATGTGCATTTCAGTTTTCTTTTTAGTTATATACAGTACATTACATTTTATCTCAGCTGATGATTGAGCTTTGTCATTAGTAATATTACTTGGTTTGACAATCCTTTCCACTTTCTTCCATTTCTCCTGAGTGCTTTCACTGCTATTCTAGTCTATTTGTGGTCTCTGACAACCCCAGTATAATGAACCAAACATTTTTGTTCTTATATGATGAACTTCTGTTAGATCACTAACACTGCATTTGCCTCAGGGGAATAGCAGCTAGCGATTCTGAGTTGTGGAAGGAGCACACTGAAACACTTGGATGATACCTTTAGTGCATTTATTGCAGAAGTATTGGAAAGCACAAGCTTTAGGGGACCAACCCCTTCCTCAGGTTGCACAGGAGATAAGTGTTTCTCATGGAATTTAATCTGGCCCACTATTAGAAAATATTACAGGTATGAGATGTATTTTCAAGAATGCTGGGGGACCTAAGTATTCAGGTAAATGGTTTTAATATAATTTGATGTACCATGTCCTGAGAAACATTTAAACAAAAATAAGCACTAATAGCATCATAAAATAAATGTAAAGTACTATTTTTAAGTCTACCCACAGCACTGACTCCCACCATATGCTTCAAAGCTTTTCGAAGTATTGAAAAGTTCCCCCTAATTTAAAGAGTGTTAAAGGAGAATTCAACCCACAATAGAAAAAATCCTACCCTGGGTAGACCCCCCTCCCTCATCCCCCAAGTCTAAATGCCTCTGATTTTTTCTTTATCCCTCCATGCAGATTCTGGCCTCGGGAGTTCACGGTCGCGTCTTCTTTTTTTGGTCCTCTTCGGAATCAGACCGGCGTTTTCGACACATGAGCTGGTAGTAAGTTTCTGGTCCCGAACAACTGTACATGTGGTGAAAGAAATTTTCGGTGAATAACCAGTGGTCCAGAACTGGAAATACAACTGCGTATGTGCCAAAAACATCGTCTGATGATTCCGAAGAAGACCGAAAAAAGAAAATGGTGCTTGTGAACTCCCAAGGCCAGAATCTACATGGAATGGTAAGTAAAAAAAATTAGGGGCATTTGTCCGGGGGGGGGGGGGGAATTTAAATAACAGTGCCAGCTCACCAGGGGTGTCAATATATATGGAAAATCAAGTCTTTCAGTTAACAGTGTAGTGACTCCCTTACAAGACTGGGACACTGTATATAGTCGTTATCTCCATTCAAACAAAAATGCTTATTTAGTGTTGCAGCCTCTGGATTAAACACCATCATCTTCCTGTGCTCTTTAGTGGCCCAGGCCTAGAAGTTTGAACCTGCAACACCAAATACGCATTTTTCTTTGAATGGAGATAATGACTTTTGAATAAACTCTTCCATTTTATAAGCTGTTTTCTAGATAAAGAAAAACAAAACTGTAAGCATGCCTACCACATAAACCATGTCACCAGTGTTGCTGAAAAGAGTTGTATGACATGTTACTCTTGCAAATAACAGTTGGTATTTGACAATGAATGTATTATACAAAATGAAAAAAATGAAATATATCCGTTAACTGCCACAATTTGTCAATCCTTAAATATCTTTCTTCATATTTAACCCCTTGGGTGCCATGAAAATCTCCAATGTATTGCCCTTGGTGGATAACCTGCAATATGGTTGCTCTTTCTTAGGTCTAAGTTCCTGGGTAGGACTGGAATGGAGTTACTGATGAACTCCTTAGATAAAAGATTTCCTTTTATGTTGCCCTACAAACACAAAAGCATATCTTGTTTTAGACAGGAATATGTGCACTTTATATCCTGGGAAATAGATGATTAAATCTAATTATCTACCGTGGCAGCATGTCTTCTGTTTGCATGATCAAAAACACATTCTAAAACAGCTTCCCAAAGAAATGTTGATGGGACAGAATATGGCATTTGGCATGTCCTATGTAATGATGCCTTCAAAATATCGTACCTCCTGTTTGGTTTGATCGTTATCTTTAAAGAACATTTGGGAACTGAAACCACTTAATAAAATAGTCATGTTTCCTGGCAAATTGATATGCTACTTGATGGTAACTTTTTTAGAAACATTTTTAGAAACTTTTCTAATAGTGAAATGACAATTTTATTTTGTCATGGAAAATGTTCTTTTTAGCAACATTTTATTATAATGCTTATAAAGTTATTTTTATATTTATTAGTTTGTATGTACTTCTAAAGAAAAATCTAAAGCATCTTTATCAAATTGAAAAGCAGTTCTTTGCTAAATTGGTAACCGTTCAGAGTTTTTAGTTTTAATTCCATACCATTTGATACAGAATGTAACTCTTCTTTACCATGGTGTTAAACCGATTACATGGTACATTATTTTAATTTAACCTGGTGTAAACTGTTTTAATGTTAATAATACAATTTATTTCCATGCATCTAAACACTTCTTGTTGTGTTCATCAAAATTCACAAAGGAAAACTGTACCCCCGAACAATGTAGGTCTCTATCAAAATATATTGCATAAAACAACTCAGATGTAAAACCCTGCTTCATGTAAATAAACCATTTTCATAATAATATACTTTTTAGTAGCATGTGCCATTGCGTCATCCTAAATAGAAAATTGCCATTTTAAAAAACAAGGACAGCCCCCTGGGATCGTATGATTCAACGGTGCACACAAACATACCAAACTATAAAGTTAGGTCACATGAGCCAATTAACAGACATACAGATGCAGTCACTTGGATTTGTAAGCTAAATGCGTCGTGACTCAGGGCTAATTGAAGAAACTGTGTTATCTAAAGTTATCTTAACTCATTTAATGCATTTAACCTTTTCATTAGCATACCAAAGCACCATTGTTTTCAATGGTGAACTCTTTAATTGGATGGGATGCTGTGACACAATATTCTGTGCTAAGTGGTATAAATGGGTTAGATGAGTTAAGTCATGACGCATTTAACTTACAAATCCAAGTGACTGCATCTGTAGTTGTGTTTTTTGCTTCCACACTTCTTCCTTTTACATTTAGAGTTGAAATATTTCTGGTCAGGTGATCTCTGAGGCAGCACACAGACCATCATGAAATGGTGGTTCAATGCAAAAGATGTAAAAGAGCAATATTTACTTAAATATATATACCAGTTTGGTAAGATTCTTTAATATGTCACTTAATTTGATATAAACATCTGTCAAGTCATTTTGGTCGTATAGTTTTCCTTTAACCACTCTAGATCATATCCTAAAACTCCAATGGGAAGAGCAGAGTCACCTTGCATGATTATTTGTGAATATTTTTTACAGTTCAAGGTCACCCTCGGTACTTTCTGTAGGTATCCGTGTGTAGTGAGCCACAGCAATTTTTTTGATTACACCAATGTTAGCAGTGTTCAGATATTCACTTTTGTCATAACCCTTGAAGTTATGGTATTTATGGGCAGTTTGCATTTCATATGCAATAACTGCAGCATTACATTCGCACATCTCCGATTGCAGTGCTCCACAATTTGGTGATTGTCCTAAATTAAAGGAAATTGCTGCATAACTTGCTGGTGCTATCTATATAGATATGGGATCTTTTATCCAGAAACCTGTTTTCCAAAAAGTTCTGAATTATGGAAAGGCTGTCTCCCATAGACTCCATTATAATCAATATAATTCCCCTTTTTTCTGTAAAAATAAAACAGTACCTTGTACTTGATCCAAACTAAGATGTTATTAATCCTAATTGGAAGCAAAATCAGCCTATTTGGTTTATTTAATGTTTACATGATTTTCCAGTAGACTTAAGATAAGAATATCCAAATTATGGAAAGATCCATTATCTTGAAAACCCCAGGTCCTGAGCATTCTGGATAGCAGGTCCTGTACCCATATATATCAGTATGTAGAGAGCCAGCACTACTCGTGTAGAAGTTATACAATGCCTGGGTGCTAACAGCTTACACAGTATATATCCATGAAGAAGGCGAGCACTCACAGGTCTTATGAAATAAAAATGTATTTAGAGCAAAAAAATGCTGACGTTTCGGCTAATACACTAGCCTTTCTCAAACTGAAAATATATATAGTCCCTGACTCACCTGTATACATCTGATTTTTCTAGGAGCAGTCAACAGAATGAAGTTTGACAAAATATTAATTTACAGGGCTCATTTACAGGACTTCTCAGTATTAATTTGAACAGACTGGAGGGGTGCATTTGCACTTTTGGCCAAAATGTGCAAGAAAGTTTAATGCATGGCAACAAAATGTGCAAGTAAGTTTAATGCATGGCAACAATTTGCACAAGGAATACGGACATTTTTGGCCTTCATGTATAAGCCTTTTTATCTTAAGGCAGATGGTCCTTGTGTAAGATTAACAACATATTGCACCATAAATAATTTATTTCAGTATTCTAAATTGCACCTACTATGCTCAAGAAAATAATATTTCTATTTTTTGTTAGGAATTCATACTTTCCTAAATGAATTTCCAAATCTCAATGATAGTATGCTTTATATAATACATAGCTATACATTTAAAAATAGTGTTCACATTTTATCTGTGTGTCAATTTTATCCTTATGTTTTCCCTTCAAAATAAATTTGTTTTCGCTAAGTACTGCTGGTATGGCATTCCAGGGCTTGATATAGATCTAGCTTCCAAAAGAGGAAGTGTTGAGTGAAAACCAGTAGGTATAATATTGCTAATTATTTCACTATAGCAATTACATAATTCCCAGTCGATACAAAAGCTTCCATGGTGGTAACATTGAAAAGCTTTTATTTTTTTAGATATTTTGCCTGTGATTTCATGAAAGTGATATGCACTGCCATGACCTTTTTAGGAATCCACTCAGCATGAAGTTGCCATTGCTTAACCTTCACAAATGAAGGAAATGTTTATGTACCTAGGACATCTCACATTGTCATTGCTTTATTTGGTCTGCAGACTTCATTTTATACACATAGATAAGAATATTAAGTAGTGCTTATAGAAGTTTATATCATTTAAATATTGCATTTCAGATGTAAATATGAGACCCAGGTCAAGAGTAAGTTCAAGTTTTAATCTTTGCTTAGGCAGTAGTACTTTCTTATTTTAATAAATTTTCTTATTTTTAATGTTTTGCCTTAGAACACTGTGTCCTTTATTCAGTAGTAAACCCCTACCTATGTTCACGTGTTGGTATGAATTCTAATATTATAATGATAGGCAACATTTGGATTCCTGTATTTGGCTTATTTTTTTTTGTAATTATTGACATTAAAACCATCTGGGTTAAAATTCACACATTCAACTTTGACCATAACATTAGTAATGTTTTAGAATTTTAGCAATAAAAGAATCTAAAGATATATATATACAAACCACAGTCCTAACGCACTCCTTTTAAGCGATTAATGAGTCTTCACCTGGGTGCTACCAAACACAGCTGCTTCATCCATCAAACCAGGAATTCAGGTGCACACCAGGGTTTGAAAAAATAAAAAGTTTTTTAATTTATTAGTTACATTTAAAATCAGCCAACGTTTCGGTCTGTTTCTAAGACCTTCAGGAATAATGCAACAAAAACATTTGCAAAAAGTATCCACACTCACAGGACATATATGCTTTTGAATGTGTATTTATTTGGGAGACTAACATTTTGGCTAGGTCTCATTGACAAAGGCTGAGGATAAATGCATATTTTAAAGCTTATAAGCCCTGTTTGTGATTCTATCTTCAGATAAAGGATTATTTCATAGCCTGGATAATTACCATAATATCTGCAAACTACTATCACTATAGTTGTCATACAGTGGCAATGGAAAGGCATTGACTATGCTGATATTAATATATTAGTTAATATTAATAAAGAATCTTTTCATTATAGAACTTAATTGGATCTATATCTATTGTGCTGTCCTGCACAATACACTGAGAGGCTAATTTAAAGGAGAAGGAAAGTGTTTGTGCATTTGGGGGTGCCAAATGTTAGGCACCCCCACGTGATTGTATTGACTTACCATGAAACCACAAGCCAGTGCTCCTATCGCAGAAAACTGCACCATCCCAGGGTCATACCAGTGAGCACCATGGAGTGCTTCTCTTCCTCTCGCGGCTGCTCACAGTAGAATGAAAAGCCAAAAAAAATGGCCTATTTCATTTAACTGCACATGCGTCTGCCCCCAGAGATTTGTATAAAGAAGAAGAAAGTGGATCTATCCGTGGTGCTAACAGGTATAACCCTGAGCCAGTGCAGTTTTCTGCTGATAGGAACACCGGCCCTGGGTTTCAGGTAAGTCAATATAATCATTTGGGGGTGCCTAACATTTGGCACCCCCAGGTGCATGAAGACTTTCCTTCTTCTTTATCAACATTCTCATTTTAGCGGTTTTAGAGGCTTCAAAACCACACAAAAAACTAGTTCTCTGTAAAACCAGAATGCCATGTAATTTATTTAAAGATGTGAATATAAAAAGTAAGACCCCCAAAAAATAAACACTGAAAGATCTAAATACAAGAAGATCCAAAAAGCTATGAAACCTCTAGAAATTAAAAGTTTTCAGATAATTACTAGTGAAAAAAAACCCAGAAAACCTCTAAAAGTCTGCATGGCAATAAAAATGTCCAATAGGATCAGAGCAACTCCCATTGACTTCTATGGCACCTCGACTGCTTTTACTTGCCTAAGTTTTGTATTCGAGATTCTCCTGGTTTTTATACTTGATAAAACTTGAATTCTTAGAGTTTTAGAGAAATTTAAAAAGAAACTGATTTTTAGAGAAAAATTATTGAAATACTGTATTTTACTATTATTCTATTCACCAAACATCCTTTTGACTGCATCTTACAAATTTTGAGCATGTAACGTGATATCAGAACAAAGGTCTAGGATTGCTTTACTTCCTAAATATCATGGGTCAGTAAATCTTTGACATGAGTCATTTGCATGTGCATCACTTTCAGGGGGGGTTCAGTGACATGCATGTTCTCATTCTCCCACGTCATATTAAGGAATTGCCATGTCCTTCCTGAATGCTTCCTTGTTTTACAGATTGTATTGTGTTTTGATTGATGTTAAACTTGCATTTCCACTCTGTATTGAACTAAAGGCATCTGAAATGTATCCATGAAAGCCACTGACCATTTATTTGTTTTATGTATTTGTAGTTTAAATTCAAGTGGACAAAATTGCCTTTTAGGTTTTTTTTGTCACCTTTCTGCAGGTTTAGAGTATTCACTTTTATTGGTCATGTACTGCTGATACAGCAATATCAAGCATTTCAATCTATGAGATGCTGTTGACATTTATACTTCCTCTTACCATTTTATAATGTTTTCCTTTTATGAAGTTGGCAGTTTCATGTGAAACCTGGAGCTAGCACTGTGTACTGTATTAAAGGTCTCATACTAATTCTGAATCAAGCTGGTGAACTTAGTAGAATTTGAACTGATCACTCACTACCTAATAGGATTGATGTTGTACTGATTGATCACACAGGCAGAAAGCTCAGTTGCATGGATCTAACTTATGGCTTACAGGTTTATTAGTTCAACTTCTATATGGAAGTTTGTGCACTGTATATAAAAGCTATAATGGGACTTCAGGGCAATTTTAAGGGATACTTATTCAGTTATTTCTCGTTTGATTCCATTTGTGTAATTCTTGCAGTGACATTGATCATCATAACACCATTGGTTGACCTTTATAAGAAATTCTATATGTTTCCCCAAACAAAGTTGTCATTTAAATGTACTTGTGTGATATTATCCTTAATTGTTACACCCAGACCACATTGGGGGGAATTCACAAAAGTGTTGGTAAAATAAATAACCCAGAAGTGGCGGTCGACAAATTTGTAAAATGTCTTACAAACGGCAAATTCACAAAGGGAGATGTTACCATCTCTGAATGTCTCGTAAGTCCGACAATTTTCTAAAATGTCGTATATCTTTTCATCGTACAGATGACATTTTACACGACTTTTTAAAGACATTTTACAAGACATTTTACAAGACATTTTAAAAGACAATTTGACCGACATTTTCATTTTGGAGAGCCTAATGTGTCGGAAAGATTGTCTGCAAAAAAAAATGAGTTTACGAGTAATTCATAAAAATGTCGGGGAAAGTGGTGCAGAAAAAACCACGCCCACTTTTCACTACACTTTTTCGTAAGTGTCGTATATGTCGGAAAATTGGCGGGGAAATGCTCTGTGAATTTGTTGTCTGTTGCTACAACATTTTAAAGACATTTTTTCCTTCCCGACACTTTTGTGAATTCCCCCCATTGAGGTCTATGTTTAAATGTTTTAGAAGACTGAGGGGCCTATTAATGTCACAAGATGTATTTCTTTATTTATCTGAATAAAAAGTATGAATGGAAAATTACACTGAACTCTGCACTAAAAAATACAAAAACCACTAAAAATGTAAATTTTTCGGAGAATTCTTGGGGAAAAAAAGTATGAAAAAAAATTCCAATTTGATTTAGAGCAGTCCAGTAGGATCAGCTCAGTTCCCACTTACTTCTACTGGACCTCAACAACTTTTACCAAAGCTTTGTATTAGAGGTCTTTGTGGTTTTTACGCTTTCTCAAATTTTAGAGCTTTTTTTTTTTAAAAAAAAAATAGAAAACCACACATTTAAAGATTCATGGAAAAAATCCAAATTCCTTTGTTAGTAATGAGCTCCTCAAGGTAACATGATCCAAATGATGGAAACCCCATAATCCAGAAAACAGCTCCTTAGCATTATAGATAATAGATCCCATACCTGTATTGTGGTATTCATAAGTGATCAAAACTATTTACAATTTTGGCTAAAATAAGATGGAATACCACTCTACCAGAGACTCTGAGCTGATTAACATGTAAACAGTGATCAAATATATTCAGATGTGGGTTGCTTTGTTGTTGATTGTAATAAGATCAAATGCTGGATTATATAAAATGTAAATTGCTTGTGTTCCCATATGTGACTGTGTATTTATAGCATCCACGAAAAAACATTGTATTTCCACAGCTGCATAATTATGTATTCTGTAGGGGAGATAGGAATAGTTTCATTTTCTTTCAGTGAGTCAAGTTTTATAAAACAATAAAACTTAGCAGGCTGTGATTTTTTCATTTTGGTATCTTTGACACACAGTCATGAAATGTGACACCCATTGACTTTTGGCAGCTATCTCAGTGATTTAGCTCTGAGCACCAGCAGGGGATGTTGCACCTACTGTGAAGGCTTAATAGAAAGCAGGGATACAACTTTGTGTATGACAAAAGGATATGTTTTCTTACATAAATAGTTTATGGAAGGGGTTTGGGTTTTATTACAAATGATCACTTCCTAAATAACTTTATACTGACGAGTATAAACTGGGTTGCAAATGAAGCCCACACACTTTCTTTATTAGAACGACTTAGCACAATGCTAAAACATGAGGCCATTACAAATTGATTGGCAGTGTATTTGAAGGCTTTTCCAGGTCTGCAGAAGCCAACCATTACAATAGTATATTTTATTTATACATAATTTGTTAACGGACAGAATAAAGAGATGGCGGAAAAAACAAGAATATTTGGAGACTCTGCAGGATTTTAATTCTGTTTTCATTTCTAACATGCTTATCGCTGCAGTTGTTTGATTTTACCCATACTGGGAAGAAAGGATGTACAGTATTAAATGCACGGTTTCATGCTGATGCTACTACAGCAACACCACATGTGTTAAGAGATAATATGTGCATATATTTTTCTTCCTGCCATCTGTGTACACTTTACCCCCTGTGTTGAAATTAGTTCTGAAATATTCTTGAAAGCATTAGCTTGCAGTGTGCGGAAACACAGATATTTTTTATCGCCTCTGAAAACTTTGTATATTAGGTTACCATATTAAGAAAAATATATAAAGCATGCCTTTTTAGACGTGTAGATAAAGCCTTCAGGAGTCAGTACCTGCAGTAAAGGAGATTGTACACGCTACAGATACATAAATGCATTGCAGATGTTTTTATGTTTTTATTTATACCCTGAGATACTGTAAATCTACAAATATGTCCTAGACAATGCAAAAATAAATGCTAGAATAAGTCAAGTTGTTTTGATTAAAGTTTGTTTTAAAAAAAATTATATATATATATATATATATACTGTATATTAGTTTTGATGATTTCAATATATATTAGTTTCGATGACTGTTGAGTTAAATTGTGTTTTGTACAGCTTTAAATATTGTCATTTTGTAAACATTTTAGATAGAAATATTTAAATGGATCATCTTAAAAAAAAAAAGAGAGAGACATCTTATTGACAGAGCTGATGTTGCTGCAATTCAATTATATTGTGATAAAGAATTCAAGACTACGCAACCCTAAAATGAAAAGCTGTGATGTACAGATGTGCTCATAAGTTTACATACCTGTGCTCATTTACCTTTTATACACACCCACTAATTACAAGCAAACAGATCAGAGGTGAAGATGGTTACCTTTAATAGCCACTCTAACCCTTTTGTGTCAAGTTGTGTGCATGTTATCAGGCCAAATCACCAGGGTATGTAAACGTTTGATCAGGGTCATTTGGGTAGTTTGTGTAGTGATTATGATTTAAAAAGGGTAAACACAGTTGTTTGACAATAAATGGCTTCAGCCAACCACTAACCATGAGTGAAAGAAAAGTTTGTGTTATCATTCATATTCTCTGAAAAATGGTTAAGAAATCATAAATTCTGCCAAGGTATGTAAACTTATGAGCACAACTGTATTGTGTATAAGTGTTTCTTGATACAGTACTGCTGTCATGGAATAGAATATAGGGTGAAGCCTGCAAAGCCATGTCACCATTGTAGGGCATTTATATTAGTTTAATGTGGAGGTAGAGAGATAATTGACAATAATGCTAAATTTTTTAATCAATTTGAAAAAAGGACAAACGGAACAGTTCAGATTTCACACACACACACACAAACACATATATATATGTATATATATATATATATAAGATGACTGAAGGACCTGCACTCCATTTCTCAAGTGAACAAAAGTGTTACTTTATTCTTAGATGCATTTCCAACGTTTCGGCCCACATTAGGGTTTTATTCAAGGATCCTTAAAAAAGGCCGTAATGTGGGCCGAAACGTTGGAAATGCATCTAAGAACAAAGTCACACTTTTTGTTCACTTGAAAAATGGAGTGCGGGTCCTTCAATCATCTTGCATAATTATGTTTGACCAACGCACCCGAATTTGCTTGAAAATCTGGTAAGAGTGCATACACCACGTGGACTATATATATATTAGAAATGTGAGAGTGCAGTTGAGGATAGTTGGTCTTATTCTTTCTTAGCAGTGGTATAGTGAAGGAGGCTGTCAAATAATGGAGCGTCATCTTCTGATACCATGCAGAAGAAATGCCTTTGTAATCTAGTAGGGAGGACCAAACCATTCACAAATAGATAGACTGGGCCTGGTTTTCTTCTTCATCATACATCATTGTCTGTTAGTCTCCTCCTGATGCTTTGGTCTCCTCCAGTTTATTTCAATGCACAGTGATTACTATCTACGTTATCATTGCAGGAAAAGCCATACCAATGCTCTGAGTGCAACAAGGCTTTCAGCCAAAAAAGAGGTCTAGATGAACATATGAGGACCCACACAGGAGAAAAACCATTCCAATGTGATGTACGTATAACTTTATTTTCTTTGTACTATTATATAAAATAACGTTTATGTTATCACAACATTTCATATTTATCAATTATTTTACCATGTTGGAACAATACAGCTGCTTCTTCTGAATTGTGTAGAAGTGCACCAGTAGAAGCTTTGAAACTCTCAGCCTGCATTTTTTTGCAGGCTGAGAGCAGCTGATCCCTTCTGCATCACCCTGTAACTGTATTGACAATGACAGCATCACAGGGAGCATTGACTCCGCAGGCTGAGCGAACAGCGAAGCCAACACTCCATGTGTCAAGGCCTAAACTTGGCAGAAATTTCAGGGTTTCCACAGTGGGTTAAATCATGTGGCACAACACCTGCTTCAAAAGAACATGCTAATGCTGTTTCAATGAGATGTGCCAGAAGTAATGCAGTCTCCACTGTGGAAATGTTATTTGCAACTTATTTGTGGACACACACAATTGCATAAGTTTAGATGTGTCAGGCACCATTCTTCATGTGGCTGCAATTACACTGGTATATTGGGATAAAAACACATTGTGGGTACTAAAAGAAACCGAAATCTGCACCTGAAAAATGCATGTTTTACTGTTTTCATTAACAGCTTTTATGTGTAACCAGTGTGTTTTTTAAGAAAAGAACAGACAATTCTGAAATGCACCCTTAGTGCTCTGATTTTGAGGGGGTATTGTAAACGTGCCTGCTATATATAATATTTACCTCTGCCTTGTAATAGTTGGACAACTGACAAAGGGAATAGGAAACAAATGGGTTTAACAAAATAACCTTGTTCAATAACATCAGATTGTATCTTGTCTTGAAGAGAAAATAAAGTAGCACAAAGCATGCTGGCAGTTAACAATAATATATTTTTGTAGTGTAGTTAAGGTAGGTTTGAGCATCTAAAAAATGTTGTTATAATATATTTTGCTAAATACGTGATGAGCACTGCTTTAGAAATTAATTAATGACTCTATCCCTTGAGCCTACTTTTCTCTTTACTTGTCATTCTTTGTTAAAAGTCTATCCATATGTTTTCATTTTAGAACCCAATGGAAATAATAGTATGTTTACCATGTTCCTTTTCTTGCTTTTCCTTCTTTTTTTACTAGGTTTGTGATCTGTCGTTTAGTCTTAAAAAAATGTTAATCCGACACAAGCTGACTCACAACCCTAATCGTCCAATGGCAGAATGCCAGCTCTGTCACAAGAAGTTTACAAGAAATGACTACCTCAAAGTACACATGGAAAACGTTCACGGGGAAACAGATAGCTAAGTCTCAATGGCCAGTACTTATGCGTGAAGCTTAACCCTGCCCACTTCTGAAATACCAGGTTTAAAGAATAGGAATTATCTGACTGTAACGTTATTATTTATGTAGCGTCAATTTATATCACAGTGCCATACATAATAATTATGGGGATAAAATGTAGTTGATGTTGGAAAAACAGATGTTGATCATATTTCAACATCCCATGTGAAACAGTAGCTTGAAATCCAAAATCTAATTGTGGGGCGGGGATGCTGTGAGTTCAGCCATATCTAAAAGATGTTTTTAATAGTTCTATGATATCTGTACATGCTATGTTAACAACAAAGCACATTTTAGTCTGCCTGTTCCATCATTTGTGATAACAACCTTGAATGCTTAGGTATTGTAAGTTATCTATCTGATAGCTAATTACTATATAGATCAGGGGCAGAACAATGGTTGGTTTATTAGGAATTGCTTCCCAAGCTATTTTAGAAACCTATTAAATATTACCATTAAAAATGATGGTAACTATCCTGGGTCCAAATATTTTGCAGTGCAATATAGTATTGTAGAGTTTCTTGTCCCCTCTACATTCTTATTGTACCAATGGTAAAAACTGAAACTTGGGGTCCTAAAGGTTTTAGTTCAAAAATTAGTGAAACAAAATGTACATTAACATTGATTTCATGAAAACTGATCATGTTCAGGTGTCAAAATGTGATGTTTCACTTCAGTTATTCCTCACATTTAAATGTAATTGTATTGTATTCTTGTAACTATCCATTCATCTACCAACTTGCCTAGCTCTCTTCAATTTTCTAAAACATTTTAGTGTTGACAATAAACACATAAAACAGTTGTTGCGTTTTTCTCTTGCATTTATGACTTCTCAATGACTCAATATTCAGCACTGAAACATTGTGGGGGTTACTTATTAAAGTCCGAATGCCAAACACTCAAAAAATGTGTTTTTTTTTTTTTTTTTAGTATAGGATGTTAAAAGTCAGAATAAAAAAGTACTCCAACTCAGAACGTCCGATTTCATGTAGAAGTCAATGGGAGAAGTCCCAAAAATATCTTGATCTGCGCTAGGTTTTGTAAAACAATTGGAAGATTTTGTGTTTTTTCTGGGCAAAATTACAAAAAATTCCTACAAATTGATTTTTTCTAGTTTTTTTTCCTGCACAGGATATTTTCGGGAAATGTATTGATAAATAAGGGGGAAAAAAATCTGTGCAGCTTTGGTCAGAATAGTTTTCAGAAAATACTAATACCATTTAAGATTTAAAAATTTTGGTAAATTACCCTCTATATGTAGAATTTAATATATCTTTTTGTTTTTTATAAACTATTCAGTCAAAACGTGTTCATAGTCAAGCTATACTTTTCTTTTTAAATATTTTTTGTAAAGTAGAATCTATAATATAGCACATTTTCTTCCTTGCACAAATGATCAGTAAATCTTTTGAAACCCAGCAATTTGCATGAAATAAGATTACTTTCAGGGAACTGTAGACACTTTAGCCACATACTCTAGTAGGTAAACATCTTAACATGGGGAAAAATCTGTTTATAGAAACAGAAAAATACATTCAAGTAAAGCATACAAAATGTTGCCTTTTGTGTATATTCTTGTTAGACCCCAGTTTTAAAAGTGAGTTAAAAAAATAGATTTTGAAATTCACTTCAAAAGGTTTATATGTGTACAACTAAATAAACAGGTAATTAGTGGAGTAGGGGCTATTCCTTTAGGATGTAGTACATGTTCTCACAGAAGTGCCAGAACTTATTACTGTATTAGAAACTTGTAGGCTTCTATTGGAGTGTTCCACACATATACTCTGCCTTCTCCTATTCTGATTGTGGCAGTATGCCTTGCTGCCCTTTTTTACCTATAGAAAGTTATTTTTGTTACATACTAGAGATAATTTATCATTTGCATGGACAAATGTTGTGCTTGCTAATGCAAACCTGCAGTCATTAGCACCCAAAAATACAGGGTGTTTATGTATAGAGCAGCTGCCCTTTGTGTTCTTATGCCAGCTGTATTTATTACTTGCCTTAGACATACATTGACTTAAGGGCCTATGGGCTGAGATGGTGCTGGTCCTCACATGGTGCCCCACCAGCCTGGACATGGCATTAATTCCAGTGTTCTCTTTGCAGGTGGCACCACAATTTACCTTCAACAAATAAATCCGCCACCAATTGTGTTAACATTGTTCACTGGCCCTAACACCATTTAGTCACAAATTGAGTAGAAATAGGGTGCTCTTTACCTTTAGATTTACCCAAAATGGGTGCTGCACCAAACTTCAAATTAGGGTCATGCAAATTGGTGATTACCTTATATTATGCTGCAATTCTGCTTTGCAGATAAAAAAAAAAACATTGCTATCTGCGTTCAAAAATTGCAATTTACCCAGTTTGGTGCTCTCATAAGTGAATCCTTACTGTGTGTGTGTGTAGATGATGCAGTAAATATTTATACATTTTAATATTGTTTCCTTTTTAACAAGTGACGTGAACTTTTTATCACCTCCTTGGAATCTCTGTTTTCAGCACCTCATTCATTTTACAGCCATCTGCTGTCAGTGTCTTATTGCAGCTGAAGCTCCCAGTATTCTATAATGTAATAAAATGGGGTGTGATTAATGAGACAGTTTTATTTGACCATTAGAGTTTGTACTTTAATCCATTTATCAACATTACACTGGAATCTTTTCTGGAAAATGCAATATTTTGAAAGGTACTATGTCTTTTTCACTCCTTTTATCTGTTTTAAAAAGAAATATAATTCATATACTGTAGTTATTATAACCTTATTAATGGTTCTCGTGAAAAAACTATGGTAAAAAAAGGCATTGAATTGCTGTCCTCCAAAGTTTCTTTAAGAACGGCATCAGTATTTATTTAGATCTTATTAATGTGGGCACAATAGACTGGGCCACGGCTGGAGGCCATAGAAGCATAAACAGCAATATTGTGGTAAAGATTAATGTGTAAAACTAATCTTCTTCCAAAATGATTTTGAAATATTCACTTGTAAGTAGCATGGCCTATATTTTTTTATATATTTTTATTGTAGCATACTTATAAATGAATGTAATGCATTTATTCACATCATGACCTTTAAGCTCTATCATAACTGTTTTCTCAATGTTGCAACAGGTTCGATATTGCACTCAATTGGACCTAGAGAAAATGGCCACTACAGTTCTGTTAATACTACAAAAAAAGTCATTTAAGCTGTGTGATTTTATTGTGTATACTTACAGAATGTATTTTTTAAGCAAGTGAGATACCGTCACTCTCTGGAACCAAAGATGCACCAAAGCCAGAAGACCCCAACACAACTTGAGTGAGAGCTATGCCATTCCTGTTTCTTTTTGCACTAAAAAAAACACTTTATACATAAATACAAAAACACACGCATTTTGTTTTCTATAATATGGGTTGTGTTTTGTGTGTTAAAAAGCTAGCAGTTTTAACAAAATAATAAGATTTGTTAAATCAACACTCTATCTTCAATTTCTGTTTCAAAATGGGTCATGAATGTCATACACCGACAATGCCCGGGGATGCTATTGATATGGCTTAACTCTTCCATTGATGACCCGTGCTGTGTCTGACCAGCACCTTTTTTTGACCTGTTAGTGAAAAGGGAAGACCTGCCTGACACTCAATCTGTCATCACTTAACAAAGAACAAAGGCAACACAAAGAAATGACTTGGAAGTTAATGGTAGCAGAATCCCAGCAGGCAGAGAACAGATGCTGTTGTGTAGATCAGATCCTGTAGGTGGTCTTGAGATAAAGCTATGTTTGGCCACATCTCTAACCTAGCACGGAAATGAATACATACACAAAAAAAGCAAACTTTATATATGTATATTTAAAAAAAATAAGTTTTCCTCTCACCAATAAGATTATCTACCTTTGTGTTAATAGCCTACAAATGAGTGCAGCTGGCATGGGCACTAAGCCAAGAAGAAGGATCCTTATTTTAACAAGAGATGCTCTGCTGTATACTAAATAAATTCTTCTGCCGATAGAGCCTGTTTCTTCAGTCAGAGCAGGGGCAATCTTGGCCCTTCTTTCGCCTGAGGCAGCTTGGTGTTGCAGCCATCCCCTGGGCGTTCACCATTTAGTTGGGGGGTCCACGAGGAAAAGGGCCAGGATGCTAGCACATATCATATTTGTATCAGATTCCTAGATAACCTGTTGGAAAACAAGTTCCCAAGGAAACAAATGCTAAAAGTTTTATATACATTAATGTGATACTCTCATATGATTTGTTTGATTCTTCCCCTCTACCTGCCAGTTGGCTAGGGACCCCATCCCATAACAATGTTTAGAGAATCGTTAAGTGTCCCTTCCTTTATCAACTGTAGTACAATATATAACATAAAGCTCTCTAGAATAAAGGCCAAAGAAAGGCAAAAATTAAAATCCCAATATACTTTTAAAAATATGTATATGTACCGTTTTTATAAGAAACCTGACAATTCAGTGAAATTCTCCCTTCATTTACTGCTGTTTATAGGAATTGTCAGATGGTACCTAACTGCTGGGCAGGGAAACAATCATACTTATAAACAGCATGAGGATCCCCAGCCTTAAGGTGGCCATACACGTAGAGATCCGCTCGTTTGGCGATGTTGCCAAACGAGCGGATCTCTCCCCGATATGCCCACCTTGAGGTGGGCCCAACGTTCGGATCAGTACGGGCGGTCAGGTCGCGGGACTGCATCAACGAACAGATGCGGCCGCGATCCGACGGGATTTTGAATCTTGCCCGATCGACATCTGGCCGATTTTCGGCCAGATATCGATCGGGAAAGCCCGTCGGAGGGCCCCCCACTCGGGCAGATAAGCTGCCGACACAGTCTGTCGGCAGCTTTTATCTGCCCGTGTATGGCCACCTTTACTCGAGCCATGCCTCCAGCAGCTTGTAGTGGTGGACTGTGTAGAGATTTGTATTGGGTTGTATTTTTGCCTTTTCAAACTGTTTGCAACTCCTTCTGTAGGGACAATGATCATGGAGCCAGATTTAAACAGATAAATGGGACTGTATTTGGAGGATTATTTTGCTGCAGCCACTGGTTCTGCAGAGTTGGAGAAAGTTTGTATTAAACAATACAAAAACTATAAAATCCACAGTAGATTACACAAAAACACAGGACCCAGTGCAGTCTGTATATTCTGATTATTAATCAGTCTTGCTGTATCAGATTCTGGCAGATATTATTTGACTGCATAAATGCAGCAAATATAACATTATTTGTAAGTGTACTGCACTCCTAAAATTTTAATATTCTTTATTGCTTGAATTCCCATAACAATTGCAGAAAAAAAAATGTTTTTTGTTTTTTCTTAGTACATTAGTGGATAGTGCTCTTTTAGTTTTTTTTGGGGGGGGGGGTTCAAATAAATTTTTTAGTAACATTTAAAAATGTTTTTGTTCACCAATACATATTTTATGTTAAGAAGTCCTAAATATTTCTGGAAACACTACATATAAAGTTTTAAAAACTCTGATGCGTATTCCATGTGACCTACTGTTTTGTGTCAGATGTGACAGCTTTCTATATTACAGTATATGTTATAAGATTACAATGGTGTTACTGTAAATTATTTCTTGTATTTCTTCCAAAACAATGTGACCATTCAGATGGAAATTACAAAACACAATTACAGCATTTAAAAATGTACTCTTCAACTTTAAGGTTTCTTTTAATGTTACTACAAAACATTACATGTTGCAGAGTAAAAAAGGGTTAATTAACAATTTCTGTGTTTGTATGTTTAGAGTTCAGCAACAAACTATTTTATGTTAGCCTGTTTTTTCTGCCATATATTGAGTAATCTGCTGGTTTATAGGCTAGAGATGATAATGAAACATAGAAAAGCAGTTAATTCAGTGGTACGCTGGAACAGTTTTGAGTTAAGAGCACAAAGACAGTATTTGCATATATGAACAAAAACCCTAGGAAAGAACCCTGTAGTACGCTCAACTACTATCAACGCTGGTGTAACTAGCCATCCATCTACCACCACTTTTTTGCAATTTATCTTTTAGTTAGTTCTCTATTTAAGTTCAAATGGCACATTCAAGGTCAGTATGCTTTATTTTAGTCAGTAATCTGGTGTCTGGTCTGTATCAAATGATTCAGAAAAATCTAAGTACTGTAGATTACTTCAGCTGAAACCCTTCTGTCTAGGTTTCTACTGACAGCCTCATAGAAGACCATCAATACTATACCAGGCGGAGGATTAAAGGAGAAGGAAAGCTTCTTGTACATAATACATTTTAGCTGACACTTGAATTTGTTTTGGCTTAAATAATAATTTCAGGTATGAACTAGCAAAGCCTAATATTTTAGTGGGGAAAGCTGTGCCAATACTTTATTCACGGAATATGATGTTTTACGTTTCTTAAGGACAGAGGCTTAGCATCATACTTCTGCATCATGAAGACAGAAACATGTTAGATACTGGGAATGTAGGGAATGCCATGATGGTTGGCGTGTTGTAGCATATGCTTTGGTTATAGACTGCACATGTTTTAAGCAACACATCACATAGGGGAAAAAACCTTCACCCTACCACTAATCCTAATATGTCATATTCTCAATGTCAAATTTTTAGCAGCTACCATTCACAGCTTTATACCTCTAAACTTACATTTACCTTACGAGTAGCAAGAAAATGTAAGAAAGTCACTAGATTTAGGTATACACCTATAAATAGGAAAAAAATGACTACCAAGTTCTAGCTCCCTAGTTTTCTCATCACATTCTACCAACTGTTAGAGGGCGTTTATGCATCTGCCCAGTCAAATGATGATCACTATAAATGAGCATATCAGGCAATCTAAATGTATTCAAATAATGTTTGTTTTTCAACTGTGTATTAGATACAGTAGAACCCCCATTTTACATCCCCTGATTTTAAGTTTTCCCTCATTTTACATTGTTGTTTTGTGGTCCCACCTATATTTTATGCATAATACATTTCCCTGATTTTAAGTTTTCCCTCATTTTACACCATTTTTTTCTGGTCCCTTGAAAAACGTAAAATGGGGGTTCTACTGTATTTATAATGAGAATGAAACCACTTCCAAGCCTGATCTGTTAATAGTAGTGTTTGCAGTGGCAATGTCTGATAGTTTTTCATTGATTATTAGAAGAGATTATAATAATTGTGCAAGTCTGTGAATAATTGGCTCCATTGTAAGTGCTCTTCTTGACCCCCTGGCAATGGCACGTCTTGCCCCTCATTTAGATCAAATACAATATTGATTGAGTATTGAGAATGCATTTGTCTAAACTCTCTATTACTACTAATTGGGCTATATTCTCGGCATTTGTCAAGATCATTATCTAAAATAATTATTGGGGAATCCGGCTAGTTTGTGAACTAGTTATGGTTGTGAAAAGCAATGTTGTAGGTGAGAACCTGTCATGTTAATGTGCTAATTGAAGACAGATGACATGCCAGTTCAACAGTGCTGTCTGCAAATGTCAAAAATACAAAGGGATTATTATTTAGTCACTACTGCAAGGCATTTGGCATATGTGTAAATATTCCCCTATAACTGCTGATCTGCTTTGATGAGTGCATCTCATTGCGAGGCTATAGTCGAATTGGAGCACTCCCTAATATCAATAAGATCCGTAGAAAGATCATGTCTTGTTTTCTTGAGCGATAGTAGTATTGTCAGCTCCCTTTGCTGCTTTTGTGATGGCGTAATTGCTTTGTGCAATCAATACTATCTGTGCAGATCACCTGAATAAGTAGTAGTAAATAAATAGTAATAAGTTGTGCACATCTGGTTCACAGCTTTTTCTGTCTGTGATTCCACATATTTTCTCAGCAGCTGGTTTGCAGCACATTTAAAGGAAATGTATGTTACCGTGGCTTGACATTGGACGGAAAGCAGAAAACTCCTGTGGAGAGAGAATGGCAGCTATGTGACTTTAGCGCCTGTAGAAGGATACATATGAGACAGCTGAACAAAGTTGGGTGCTCGTTGGAATGGAAGAGTATGAAGAACAAAAACAAAAAGAATGAGTCTGTCATTGTAAGAGTTCTAGTGATATTGATGACAGATCTGGCAGATTCATAAAATTGGGGCCTGTCACAATAATTTAACTATGCAGTGGTTGCCACTTTTAAAATATTTCAAAATAGAATTGATACCCACCATCCATTCAAAACATCGCTGAAGATACTTTGATTCACAGAAGTGGTAAGTTACAGATGTGGCCAAACTTTTTCTCTATTTTGCCATAAATAACACCCAATATTCTATGTCCCTGAGCATGTTACCCCACCATGCATCTAAGCTCAAATTAGTATGTTGGCATCAGCGGGTGGATTCTGTGGTAATGACAGGTGGGTTCTGTAGGAGTGACTGAGTAAGATATTTGTTTACTCTGCAAAATCCTTTTTTTTTTTTTTTTTTAGTAAACAGAGACATTCTGCGCTCCCCAGGCAAACTGCTGAAAAATTGCCTTTAATAATGTTGTTTTATTTTTGTATTTATGCTAAATTGGGCAGACATGTAAACAGCAATTTTATGAAGAGAAATACATCAGACATTATAATCTACTTTTGCATAATAATTTTGAGCTCACAAAAAGCCCTAACCAAGTAAAAAAAAAAATATCTCCATGGCAAGCATTTACAAGGCATGGAGAACAAAAGCCTAACTAAAGAAGAAATCTAGTAATGTAGATTATGTTTTGGACTTCTGTACCAGCCCAATGCAACCACAGCCTGTTATCAGTGCAGATCTTTGCCTCCAAAAATGCCCCAGTAGCTCCCCATGTTCTTTTCTGCTGATTCACTGCATACGCTCTGTGTTGCTGTCACTTATTGAGCTTAGGGACCCACTCACAATATACAGTACTGTATATACAGAATAGACATGTCACAATATAAGGCTGATTAGTACTTAATGCAGTAATTACTACGTCATCTCAGAAACAAATACAATTACCATCAAAATTTAATAATCAGCCATGTAGCATCAGCTTATATTAAAGACAAGCCTCATTTTCTACATGTAAATTTGCAGCGACCCCTAAGCTTAGCTTCTTAACAGCTGCTCAGAGCCCAATGCGCATGTGAGTGTCGCAGACACTTTCCAAGATGGTGACCCCCTGTGGCAAGTTCTGGATCATTGCTGCTATTGAGAAGCTGAAACTGTAGACTGGTACAATTATTAAGTTCAGTATATAAATATGACATTTTTATTACCATATTCAATTTTAAGGTTTAGTTCTCCTTTAAGGAGTCAGCCCACTACTACTACTACTACTACTGCAGCCTACTGCTGTGGTTGCTAGTCATAGAGTGCTACTCACAGAGTAACTGGTTATGATAAAGGAATATATTTATGTGGCTGAGATATATAATTGAGTAATGTATTCATTTTGTTAGGTTTCCTGTTTAGAATGCCTCTTGTCCTTTAACAATTAACTCAGTATAAATTCAAGGAGACTGATGCAGGTTATCTTTTGTTTTTATTTCAAAATGTTTCAATGCCTTGTAACACGGGCATGGACTGATAGAAAGCAACATTAAAAAGACTACAAAAAGATAAGTTCTGCGCAAAACCCCTACAGATGACACTTAGCTAATAGACTTGGTGCTAGGTTTGCTGTAGGATTTATAAACAAATGAAAATGGCATTTTAAACAGGGGAAACATGACATTCAACATGAGAAAATTATCTCATTAGAAAAAAAACATACAGCACAGATATTAACTAGAATGATCAGTGGAGAACAGCATTTAAACAGAAAGATAGGAATGTGAGTGGGAAATGGTGTTTGTTAATGATTACCTTGATGCCAAGGTCATAAACACACACTCCCTTTCTTGGGGGTATTTAATCAAAACTTTTCACAAAGTGTCTGCTGTGGCTCTGCTTAGCCCTTATTAGCTATAATGAAGTTTACAATTTATTGTACCAGCTTATTGTTTTTTAATTATCATTGTTTGACCAGTTTTATATAATTGAATGCAGAAAGCTAAACTTGGGGCAAGTATAAAGTAGTCATCATTTAAAAAACTGACTAAATAGGACAGTGACAATTTATAGCCTATAATATGGTAAAGTACACCAGCAGAGGTGAATCTTATGTTGCAGTTTCTTCAGGTTCCTGAGGAAGACTCTCTTTGTCTTCCCATGCCCTGAGAAGAGCACTTTTGTTCTTCAGAGCCCTGACAAGGACCCCCTTTCCTTCCGCACTCTAAAAAGAGCATGCATTTCTGCCACTGAGGTTCCCTACTGGGACCTTGCAACACCTTACTTTAACTCTGCTGCCTGTCTCTCACAGCACCTCCTGTGCAGAACTTCCTTCCTGCCAGCTCACATGGGGACTCCTCCCCTTTCTTGCACAGAACAACACAGAGGAGGGACAATTATACATAGCTCCCCTACATAAATATATTGAGGTACTGTGTCTGGGAAACTGTACAGCAGTGATCCCCAACCAGTAGCTCGTGAGCAACATGTTGTGTTTATTTTTCAATTCCAGGCTTGGAAGCAAGTTTTAATTGCATAAAAACTAAGTATAGTGCCAAGTCGAGCCTCTTGTAGGCTGCCAGTCCACATGGAGACTAACAAATAGCCAATCACGGCCCTTATTTAGCACCCAAAGGGACTTTTTCATGGTTGTATTGCTCCCCAACTCTTTTTAACTTTGAATGTGACTCATGGGTAAAAAAGGTTGGGGACCCCTGCTGTAGAGGGAAGGTACATATTTATGAGACCCAGAATATGAGCAGGATAACCGATGCTGAAAGACCAATGAAGTCATATCCAGGGGGAGGGGAGCTATACCACAGGAAGTAGGAAGTCTGTGTGTGACTGACAAGTGTGGCATTGGCTCTCTAAAGACTGAGGTATAAATTAACCACGTAAGGTTAAAGACTGGTTTCCAGCTGAAGAGAATCAGCAAACATAAAATAAAGCTTTTTGTGCATTTAGTTTTTGTTTTTGTGTGTGCAAATTCTTTAAATCCTGAGTGCTGTCCTTGGTCCAGTGCATTTTTTTGTACTATCACCCAGGTTTTGGACTATATTCATTCAGAGTGAGGTGTAGATCTTCTGTTTCATTCTCTTGTAGAAGAGGGTGCAATAAGCAGGGCCACATGCAAACAACAGCAGTAAAGAATCAGAACAATTTGCTCCAAGCTTAATAAGTGAGCTCTTTTATGTCAAATCCCAATACACCAATTTTTGCAGTTTGCACCCTGCCTTTGTCTCTAATTAGATGACCTGTTGCTACCCCCATGAAAACCATGCTGTCTGCATTCATCAGAGATGTCATGAAAGACAAGAGGGTGTAGGCATGTAGGCGTCCCTCCCCCAACTTCATTCAGACATGCTAATTAGGAGGCACAGGCTGCAATCAGGCCCTGAGAAAATCCTCCACCCTATACTCTTCCATTTCTACCAAGGGTCATTGTAAAATACATATGTTGTCTCATACCTGACCATTTGTACCATTTTGCACAATATGTAATAAATCCCTTGTAATACTATATGTTTTTGGTTTTTAACAATTGAGCTTTACTACAGTGCACTCTATGCTGCCACATTTAATTTTACATTTTTTCAAATTAAACATGAACTCCATTTTTTTATAAAAGCATTCATAGCTGTTTTAAGCTCATTTAAAAATCTCAGCTGTCAATCAAATATTGTCTGCCACTCCATATGCCTTAGGCATAGAGGCGGGGCAGATAATTACTTTCACTTTCCATTCAGCACTTCCTAGATGCCACTGCTCCCCACACATTCCTCCAGTTCTCTTAACCATTTGTGTAGCCAGGGCATGGGGATAGACATCGGGTCCCCTATTCTGGTGCTGAAACAAGATTCTGAGATGATGCAAGGCTTGTCCTGCCTGCTTGCTATAATTATGAATTCCCAGACTGAAGAAAACAAGATTAAAATAATTTATATAGTGTAATTAATGTTCATGTTGCTTGACTAATGTGATAAAATATGATTTTGAATATTTTTTTGGGTGACGGGTCCACTTTAATTATAAAACACTGACAGTAAGTGAATAATAAAATGTACCAGAAAGCACTGAAAGATTGGTTTCTATTGAATTAATGACTTTCGTTGTTCTTTGTTTCTTTTTGCCTGTATTTTTCTGAACCTGTTATTTCATTAATTGATTTAAGCAGATGTGATCACAACATGGCCTTGGAGTGTTGATTGTGGCTGTTATTTACATATTGTTTGTAGTGTCAGTATCACCTTTTCTGTAATCTGGTCCAAAAATACCATGTGCTATATTAAAAGACGTGTTTGGTTGCAGCTCAGACAACAGTATTTCCTCCTTAAGAAATGTGTGGCTGTCCTTGAATGAAGGCAGCACTGGTTAATAATCACCTTTTTAAAGACACAGCAGTATATTTGGTAGGAATGGTGTCAATATTGTTAGAGGTCTGCAGTGCTTTTTCTGTTCTAAATCTCCTTCTACTGCCACAACTCATCCTCATGCAGTCATTCAAATGTATTACATGAAACATTGTTGCTTGTGATACACAGTTATTTTCCCTGTCATTAAGGTAACATTTGCATTTGTGTCTTATAACAATGTGGAATACTTCATAGTAAAATATGTATTGTAACATAGATTTAAAGGAATTGTTCGGTATAAAAATAAAAATTGGTTAAATAGATAGGCTGTGCAAAATGTTTCTAATATAGTTAGTTAGGCAAAAATGTGATATATAAAGGCTGGAGTGACTGTAAGTCTAACCTAACAGAACAGAACACTACTTCTTGCTTTTCAGCTCTCTTTGTTTACACTGACTGGTTACCAGGCAGTAACCAATCGGTGAATTGAGGGAGGGCCACATTGGTTATAACTGTTGCTTTTGAATCTGAGCTGAATGCTGAAGATCAATGGCAAACTCACTGAACAGTTATGTCCCATGTGGCCCCCCCTTCAAGTCGCTGACTTACTCAGATTTAGAGAGCTGAAAAGCAGGATGTTGTGTTGTATTATGTTATTTTAGACATCCAGTCACTCCAGCCTCTATACATTACATTTTTGGCTAACTAACTATATTAGAAACAATTTTTATTTTATTTTTATCTATTTATCTAGTTTTTATTTTTACCCTGAACTGTTCCTTTAAAAAGTTATGTAGCGGACCCAAAGGGTTCATCTCCCCAACTGCTCAAGAAATATTTCTATAACCTATACCCTGTGGGAGGAAGATTTTGCAACTGGCCCAGGAGTGTTGTGACTAATTGCTGTCCCTAGTATATATAAGGGAAGGGAATGCATAGGTGTTTCTCTATGGTCACCATCGGTGGGGACAAGTGGCACGGGCCTGAAGGGGGGCCCAGCAGTGCTGCACTTTTCAAAGAGCCATGCCCCCTTGACAGCTCCTTACGAAGTCCCGAACTGCCAGAATGCAGAAGTGCCGAACAGACGAAGTCCTGAAGCAGCGGAAAGACCCAAAGTCACGAAAGAAGTCGACACTGAAGTCCTGAAGCAGCGAAAATACCTGATGTTACAAAGCTAGACAACATTTTTTCAAATCTGCTCACCACCAATTTAAAAAATATATATTTTATGGGGCCCCAATTTTTTTTAACTTGTAAGGGCGCTCTGGCGCCAAGGTTTTTTGAAAAAAATATTTTTTGGGCCCCAATTTTTTAACTTGCAAGGGGAGCCCTGACACCAATGTTTTTGTAAAAAACTTTTATGGGGGGACCTGGCACCAATGGTTTTTTTTTTTACTTATAGGGGGGCCCTGTTCACCAATTATTTTTTTTTAACTTGTAGGGGGGCCCTGACCACCATTTTTTTTAAAACAAACATTTATGGGGGGCCCTGGCCCTACAGTATTTTTTTAACTTATAAGGGGACCCTGACCATCAATAGCTTTTTATAACTTGTGTGTGTGGGGGGGGGTAACTTTTTTAGCGCTGATGTCTGTGTGGTCTTTTAACTGTGGTGTGGAGTGGGTGGGACCTGGCGTGCCCAAAAATGTTGTTGTACGGGGCCCCATGATTTCTAATGGAGGCCCTGTCTTCATCTAGTAGCAAGGGTTGATTTGCTAAGAGCATCATGCTTTGACTCTGAGCCCTTTGGTGACCAACAACCTTCGGGCAGTTGTTGAGAAGGGACCCTATGAATGAGGCAAAAGGTTGTGCTCTGTTATATCACACTCATAAGAGAATGGAAAATAGACAGGACAGTTTAGAAAGAGCAATGTTTTGCTCCACCGAGAAGTAATGGAAGTCACAAAATGGATTTTTCATGTTTGACAAATAAACAGTTAAATGAAGGAAGGTTATCTAATTTGCAATAAAATATATGGGCTTTGGTTGGGTTTAGAACTGGGTTTATTAAAATAAGGTTTGTTGGAGAGTCTATTGAACTAGAAAGCCAGAAATTTCATTTTGCAGAAGCAAAGGCAAAAATGTAATGTGAGTGCCTAAAAAATGTTTTCTTCTGACTGCTATTTCTCTGAGATTAATTTGCTAGAGTGCTACAAAATACGAACTTGAAAATCCAACCTAATTTTTTTCCTCTTCCACTGGGCTTTTTAGCAACCACCACCTTTTGCTTTCTGATGTGCAGAAACTATATGGTGAGTAACTGGAGGAGGAGAATGATAAATTATAGGACATTTCATTAACATTTTGCTACTAAAACAAAGTGGCAGATTTACCAAAGGTCAAATTGTTTTTCTGGTAAAATTTTGTATTTTTCTGCTGAAACTTGTTTTCATATCAATGATAGCGTTTTTTGACATTCTGAAATCGTTTATTGAAATTTTAATCTTTTCCAGACATTCTGAAACTTTTCAAGCATGAGCTTTTCACCACTTCCCAATAATCTTTTTTTCTGTTGAAAGTGCAAGAATATCCTATATCCTACAGACCAAAACATGTTGGTGTCTGCTCTAAATCAGTCAAGTGAAATGTTGTGCTGAGTAGTTTTTTGCCCAACATTTGATAAATCTGCATGCAATATTTCCATTAGTACATTGAAAACTGCATAGGATAAGGGTACATGGCAAGATATGGTGAGATTTAGTCACCTGGCACCTCTTCGTCTGGGCTACAATCTCCCCAAGCTGCCTTCCCGTGCCATACCGCCAGCTTGAATGTAAAATTGCTAGTGTTATGGCACTCGTGGCGCTTTTCCAAGTCACCTGAAGTTTACTTGTGCCTTGTTCGGAAAACAATGCTCTGCAAGTGCCATACTGCTGGCGATTTTACATTCAAGCCAGCCTAGACAAAGAGGCAATTAGTCACCAGGCGACTAAAACTCGCCATAGACGCAAAGATCAGATTGTATGAATCCTCGAACAATCAAACTTCCCCATCTACCGACCTGTGACTAACCTTTAGATCAAATAAGGTAGAAAAAGAACAGATCAGCTGATGTTCTGCGCCTGACAGGGATCGTACAAATGTTTATGTCCGACAAAACCTAGTGACAGACTCCCACTGAAAATCATACGATCGGCAATACCTGCAGAGATATTTTCGTCAGCAGACAGAACTTTTCTAACCTGTCCCATCAACCAAACGACTGATCTCCGCAAGACAAAAATGTCGGGACTCTCCACACACAGTCTGAAAATCGTAGGAATCCTCGATTTGTACGATCGGATCCTTGCATCTATCCCCGAATCTTGCCGTGTGCCCTTACCCTAAGCTATACCACTGAAGGAAAGTTTTTGAAGCATTATAAACATGCATCACCAAAAGTGACTGAAGTCATCAAAGTACATATAGGTAGTAAACAATAACAATGTTTGACTTCATAAATTGGATCCTATTCTTAAATAGGATCAGCAAACCAGAGAATTTGGCTTAGAAAAAAAACCAATTTAATGTGGGTATTGCATACACACCATGAACTGGTTTAGCATTACTTACGATTCCAACTGAACATAACTTCTGAATTAAGCAAGAACTCAGTTTTATAGGAATGACGTTTTTCATATAACGCTCCTTTATATTAGGCTGCTATAATCAAAGTAGTGGATCCAATGTTTACTTCAACAGAGCTTTATTCTTTAAGGCAATGGCACACAAGGTGATTTCGGTATTTTGGCATCCGTATGCCATATCTCTTCCCCATATGGACAATGAAAATGTTTTCATATTTCTTCTGTATACATAAAACTCAGTGGACCCTATTAAATTGTCTCTGTTATTTTAATGTATTGCGCTCCTCAAAGGCAAAAAATTCATATGTTTTAAATACCTTCTATTCTGTTATCTGTTCCTTGATTGCAACCAGTTGTGGAATCTCTTTTCACTATTTATGTCTGAAGTTATTATATGATTTTGTATGAAAAGCAGACGGTCTGGAAGCTTTACAGTTGAACAAAGTAAATCAGTACATTGTAGATTATCTTTATATGATATGTTTTTCTTAATTCATTATGTTTCTTAGCATGTAAAAAATATTAATGACACGAGTTTGTAGAAAAAAGACACTATAAAGATTAGTTGGGCCAGAAAACAGAAACCCCCAAAAGCATTGCACAGTCACAATATGCGTTAAGTAAAAAAAAAAAAAAACATTTTTTATTGCACAATTGTGGCACGTCAAGTCTAAGGGGCAGATTTACTAAGGGTGGAATTGTCGAGGGATTTTAGCCCTCAAATTCGACTGGCAAATATTTGGCGAATAAATATTCACCAAAATCGAATTAAATATTCGCCAGTTTTGAGAGCCTTTTTGACTATTCGCCAGAATCATACAATCGAAGATTCTACGAAAAGTCGCAGGAAAATCGTTCGAATATTCGCCAAAATCATGCGAATCGAACGTTCGAAGTGTGCGATCATACGATTGAAATTTGGCAAAAGACCGGGGGATTCCAATAGGCTTCTATTGCAATTCGGTAGGTTCAATCTGGAGAAGTAGGCAATTTAAAGGGCAAGTTCTTGGACTGTCGAATAGTCGAGCAATTGAATACATATTTATTCGATCTATTCAATGCGACCAAATATTCCAAATTCGATGGTCGAAAATTATTTATTTGCATATTGGAATAGTCACACGATCGAAAAGAGACTATTCGAGACTATTCCCGTGAATATTCGAATCCTTCCCACAAATTTAGTAAATCTGCCCCTAATGCTGGCCATAGACGCAAAGATTTACCTTCAATATCGTACGGACGATCATACGTCCCCTGTCACTAACCTTCAGATCAAATGAAGTTGTAATAGCACAGATTAGCCAACGTTCTGCCCCTGACAGGGATCGTACAAAAGTTGTACGATTAAAAACCTAGTGACGGTCTCCCACTGAAAATCGTACGATCTGCAATAGACGCAAAGATATGATCGCCAGCCGACAGAAATTTTCTAACCTGGCCGATCGACCAAACGACCGATCGACATGGCACAACAAATGTCGGAACACTCCACACACGATCTGAAAATTGTACGAATCGAAGATTCGTACGATCGGATCATTGCGTCTATGGCCAGCTTTAGTCTACTGACAGCCTTGTGTAGTAACAGGTGCAACTTGTAGTAGCTCAAGGATTCCACAGTGTCAATAGGCACACATCACAAAATTCATTAGAAGGCAGAAGGGACACAGTGATGCTCAGCCCAAAAATATAGAAGTGCAAGGGGTGTGTTTGAATGCAAGTTCTTTTAACGAATGGTTTTAATGTGTACAATCTTTGTATCCATTTTATAACACTTGTATAAATAACTTGTTTAATGATGTGGTCATAGTTTACAGACTTGCCTGCCTCCTTTGTGTCCACTACTAAGATACAGGTTCAACAAAATATGCAGTGGCATAACTAGCCACGGGCAAGCCCGGGAATATGCTTTATCACTGCTTCAGCAGGCCCCATGGCGGTGCTCCCGTGCACAACCGGTAGGTGTCATTATCATTTTAAGGCCTTTACAGTCATTAGAGCTATAAGGTAAAACGTCTTTCCTGACAGAAACGTTTGGTTTGTGTCACAATCATTCCCTAGCCTTACTTAGGCAAAGTTACACCTGAAAACCAAGGCATGTGGAAAAGATCAGTGGTTGAGTGCTATTAGGGTTGCCACCTGGCTGGTATTTTACCGGCCTGGCCGGTATTTTTGATGGTTGATCCCAATGTTATTAATAGGAAGAAAAAAAAAATATATATATATATATAGGAAGGTCGGTATTTTTTTCAGGAAAAGGTGGCAACCCTAGGTGCTATGTAGGGGTGGCACTGCAAAGAAGTGCATTTCCAACAAAAATTGCATTGTTTTGTCATTACCCCCACGTACAACCACCTTCAGCTTCCCTGAGTACACTGTGCTAATGCATTGATGTGAACAAATGCAGTCAGTAACAGAAAGTTCTATTCTGTGCAAACTCTTGCTCCTTCATTATGACAGTTAAGCTAGCTTACATTTTCAATATAGAACCTGGGAAGAATGTTTCACGTCAATAAGCAGAAAGGTGTTCTTTGCAACAAGACATCTGCATAATCTGTAATGAAATGAACGAGCCAGACTCTCTACATTTTATCCCATATCTAGACTGTTCCACCTGAATTCCAGTGGACATAGATCTAGCAGGTAAAACAAACAAAACAAAAAAAATAATAATAATGTGCAGATGTTAGTTCACAACTGCAATTCAGAATTCTTACGTTAAATCATGCACTGTCTGGAAATGCTGCTTCTTTAAATGATTGTGAAAAATACTTCCTTGTTTTGAAGGTCTTTTCACTCTATAAATGACAGTGGACATCTTTTATTCCTCCTTCTCCCACACACACAACACAGTTTGTTGCCCCCTATTTACTTGCTCCTCTTGTCTTTACCATATTTCTGTTGTACAATGCATTTCAAGGATGCAACTATTTAGCTTAAGATGTAAAACACAAACTATTAAAATTCGCAGAGAAGCATACAGAACAAATTTATTAAAGAATGCCATTGTTTTCTTTTCATGTCAAAAATGGAGGAAATGTGACCCTGTATGGGGAAAATATACACAGCCAGTTCTTCACAACATAACTGCTTTCAGGTAGGCTATTGTGTCATACCTGTTTATTCAATGTAACTTGAGGAGTAGTGGTCAAGCTTGGGTGTTTAACTATTGAGTGTTATTCTCATATCTACCACTTGGTGGGGAGGTCATTTTTAGCAATTCAGGTGTCAGGCAGCTGTTATCTTGTTACCTGATAATTGTTCTGCTATTGGAAAGGGAGGAGGGTGATATCACTCCAACTTGCAGCTCACAAGTAAAGAGTGACTGAAGTTAATAAGAGCACAAGTTACACGGCTGAGGGCACCGGGGAAGATAATACATTTCTAGCCCCATGTCTGATTTCAAAATTAAATATAAAAGAATTCTGTTCGCTCTTTAAAAAAAAACAGATTTTAATGCAGGATTCTGCTAGAGGAGCACTATTAACTAATGCATATATTAAAAAACATGTTTTCTCATGACATAATCCCTTTAAGGTTAATAGAGCAGTGTTGATTAGTGCTAATACTTTAAAGTAACCTGTCCTGATACTTCCTAAAAAAAACCTAACAGGTTTCCAGGGGCCATTACATTGTATATCACATAAAGATAACAAGCTTATACACGTATGCACTGCAACTCCTGAAGATCAATACCGAAATCAATTCCATTGATGCTTGTTAGTATAAAAAAAGTGCGCCAATTTATTCTCAGTCTCATTAATTAATCCACAGTGTGTTGGAAGATGTGCTATGTATTGCCAAAGATTATTGAACAAATGAAAAATGAATATCATTAAAAAATCTAAACAATAATGTAGTTTGTGTAGTTATTTTGCTGAGTTTACTTTGCCAGCCCAGACCCACAGCAGCCCTATGACAAGAATATGCATATCTTCCTTAGTTGCTTTTTTGGTAAGGCCTCTCCCTATGCTTGGTGCTACTGTGCATTTTTAACTACAAGATAAAAGTTGATATATGATGATGTTTAGTTCTTCCTTCATGGATTGTAGATCATTTCTCAAAGCTGGAAAAACTTGGTTTGCAAAGTTTCTATAGCAAAGGTTTTTTTTAATTCAAGAATAAAATATTTGATGATATCTTGTCTGGGATCTGTGATATTTATACCCCTTGCTTCTACCTCCAGCTTTCCTTACCCTTTGATGCGGTTCTCTCACTCATTCTTCACTGTTTTGTCAATATACTGCATACTTTTTCATATTACTTTTGCAGATCCACCCTTGACAAGTATCTCCTCATGCTTTCTACTTGGCCAGCCAACACATGGTTTCAATATTCTTGTTACTCAAGGGAATTTTTCTCTTCTGGCTGATACCAATGAAACACTAGGTACTATAGTTTAAGGTAGAAATCTAACTTGGCGGGTTTAGGGGTTATGCACTATACATTAATTCTTACAAACAAAGCAGCAGCACAAATATCCTTAATGTATACATGCATAGTGAGCTATAGTACCAACATTGCCAATATACTACTGTGGAGCGACTCTGTCTTTGTGTACTTGTGAAATAAGTCCAGTGGTGGCCTGGACAAAATGTTTACAGTTGTGCTCATAAGTTTACATACCATGGAAGAATTTATGATTTCTTAACCATTTTTCAGAGAATATGAATGATAACATAAAACCCTTTCTTTCACTCATGGTTAGTGGTTGGTTGAAGCCATTTATTGTCAAACAACTGTGTTTACTCTTTTTAAATCATAATCACTACATAAACTACCCAAATGACTCTGATCAAAAGTTTACATACCCCAGTTCTTAATACTATGTATTGCCCCCTTTAACATCAATGACAGCTTGAAATCTTTTGTGGTAGTTGTTTATGAGGCTCTTTATCTTCTCAGATGGTAAAGCTGCCCATTCTTTTAGGCAAAAATCTTCCAATTCCCATAAATTATTGGGCTGTCTTGCATGAACTGCACGTTTGAGGTCTCCCCAGAGTGGCTCAATGATATTGAGGTCAGGAGACTGAGATGGCCACTCCAGAACCTTCACTTTATTTTGCTGTAGCCAATGACAGGTTGACGTGGCCTTGTGTTTTCTATCATTGTCATGTTGGAATGTCCAAGTACCTCCCATGCGCAGCTGATGGGCTGATGAGTGCAAATCTTCCTCCAGTATTTTTTGATAACTTACTGCATTCATTTTACCATCAGTTCTGACCACATTTCCTGTGCCTTTGTAGCTCACACATCCCCAAAACATCAGTGATCCACCACCATGTTTCACAGTAGGAATGGTGTACCTTTTATCATAGGCCTTGTTGACTTCTCTCCAAATGTAGCCTTTATTGTTGTGGTCAAAATGTTCAATTTTGGTCTCATCACTCCAAATGACTTTGTGCCAGAAGGTTTGAGGCTTGTCTCTGTGCTGTTTGGCATATTGTAAGTGGGATACTTTGTGGCATTTGTGTAGTAATGGCTTTCTTCTGGCAACTCGACCATGCTGCCCATCTTTCTTCAGGTGCCTCCTTATTGTGCATCTTGAAACAACCACACCACATTTTTTCAGAATCCTGTGTTTCAACTGAAGTTATTTGTGGGTTTTCCTTGCATCCCAAACTATTTTTCTAGCAGTTGTGGCTGATATTTTAGTTTTGCTTGGTTTCAACAGAACCCCTAATTTTCCACTTCTTTATTAGAGTTTGAACACCGCTGATTGGCTTGATTGCTATGGGTTACTGCCCCTGGGTGTGCCTTTTATTACTTATAACAGTTATGGGTTTATTTAATAAAAGACAGTACTTTGGCCTATGTGAAGTAACACATACTGTAACAACCAATTAGCAAGCAGCACTTATCATCTTTTTGGTTGCTATGGGTTACTGCATCTGGGCTAAATTAGTGCCATTTATTACATCAAGGTTAGTGTATTTTATTACACAAATACAGTTGTCTCTAGAGTTGTTTTGTCGCTTAAAAATAGGGTTAAAGTTGCTCCTATTAAAATGCCACATGCACAATGCACTTGCACTTTGCCTGTCATTCGTAAATGAGCTTTACATTCTCCCATTTGTAGATAAGGGCAAACTAGATTTTTTTTGAGTGTCATTCTGTTCTACTTTTTCTGCATTAAGTGTTTTAGAAAACATAATAAGCATGCAAACAGAAAAATGGGTATTTGTACTGTGTATTTATTTTATATTTGATAAATGTCTTTTACAAAGCCAATAAGTCTGTGAGCAGGTTTAATCCCCTGTGCATTTGTGCATTTTATTGGCTAAAAAAAAATAAAATCATAAAAATAAATGTATCCAAAAAAGCTCTGAGCAAGGAGTCAATTTTGAACCCAACTGGATAATATATAATAGAATTAGACTTATTTCTCGCAACTGGGAAATATAGCATAATATATATTGTTAGAGTCAATGTGTACAATGGAAGCTACTGCTTATTATGAAACTGGAGGCAATAAAATATCAATACTGTATATCCTATCCTCGCAGAATATTGTCATTGTGTGTCTAGGGACCCCTGTCACTAAGCTAAAATGCAATAAAAGATCCAATAATATAATCTCTACTATTTTATGAAATGAAAAATGATTGTGTGCTAAAATGGAAAGCTCCATAATGATGCCATATTTCATTTTATCCAAACAATCCAGAGACAGTTATAAAGATATAGTCCTTTATGAATCTCATCCTTCTGTAATTTTTTTCTGCATGAAGTTAAGTCCAAAGATTGGAATAAAGGGTGTGAACTTACATTAAATTAAAAAAAAAAAACATTAAGTTAAGTGCTGTAGTGGACAATGAATGTAGGGAAATTAATGATATTATAAGCAGTATAGTCAGTTTTTGTAATTCCATGTGGATGTGTATCTACTGATAAGGATGTTTCCTTGCAGGCAAAATTTGCAAGTTGTTGAGGGGCACAAATTCATGCACCTTAGTACTTATTCAGGAAGTATTTTTGTCTTTGCATACTTGCCCTCTGTGCTGAATTAAAAACATAGCTTGAAGAGCAAACTTGTAAGTAAAGGCACAACCTAGCTTGCGCACATGAATGATGCCCAAGTAAAAGGTTGTTAAGTGGGTAGGATAAGGAATACATGTGCACCAAATGCAGGCAGCACTGTATTCATGTAGGGAGCTGAGGTCCTTGTGCGCTACATGAAGACCATGCACTCACCTGCAAGGTAGGATGCTAATTATATAACTGCATCCTTTGCATCTGTATTTTGCACCCTGCTAGTGTGTGATAAATAACCCCTAACATTTGGTTTGAGGCACAACAAACAAACCACTGAACTTAGATGTATTTTTAAAATCTTCATTTCTAATTTAAACAGAAATAAAATAAATAATGAACCTTGTATATTAAACCTTGTGGTGGGGGGGGTTAATGTGGTTATTAAGATGTTTGTAATTATGCAGCAATGGTATCCCTTCAGATCTCGTAATTACTTAAAAATGTTTGGGTTGCCCATCTGCAAACTGCAACGTCCTATTATTATGGATCCGTTTTCATGTGTTTTCATTTTATAAAAGTCTATTTTTGAACTAATCTAGTGCAATCTAGAAAATGACTGCTCTACTGCCTTCTCTATTGTTATTTAGACAATCATTTTAAAGCATTCCCTACTGATCAGTTAAATCAAAGCTTCAGTCTGCATTAGTATTTAAACCACTTACAACATGTGCATCTGTCGAGGAATGCAATCCTGTTCAGCAGCTTTTCAGTTCATGTAAAACCTTCCTTCTTTTTTTCCCAAATTATCCATTGTAGCACCATTTTCTCTTAAAACAACTACAGTATCTTAGCCTTTTGATTTGAAAACCTGAACAGTATTGTAAAATGGGGCTTTCTAAAGCATCATTTACAAACAATATCAAACGGACAGTGTTTGTGTTCTGTATTGATGCTATTGATGTATTGATATTACTCCAATGTGCAGTACAGCAGTAAAGAGTGATTGAAGTTTATCAGAGCACAAGTCACATGGCTTGGGGCTGCTGGGAAATTGGCAAGATGTCTAGCCCCATGTCTGATGTCAAAGTGAAATATAAAAAAAAATCTGATTGCTTTTTTCAGAAATGGGTTTAAGTGCAGAATTCTGCTGAAGCAGCATTATTAACTGATACATTAAAAAAAAACATGTTTTCCCATGACAGTATCCCTTTAAGTTTTGCAGATAAGGGGTGTTTCTGTACTTTGGCTCACCATACCATATCTACTAAAATTATGTGACACCATCTTCAGAAGGCAAATAAATGAAAAACTATAAATGGGTCATAATGGTTGCATTTAAGGACAGGGAAGGGAAGCTCTAGAGGGGGGCTTAGTTATTACTAAGTTTTTTTGCCTTTAAAATTATATCAATCAGTTATTTATGCATACCAGGTCTCTGTATTGGGTTAACATTTATTTAAGATGTGAATTCATTTTGTTGAATGAGGGGTGTGAAAGTAATGTACACTACCTGCATTGCTGCTGATGATACAGTACTATGCAGATTAATGAAATTTATTCAGGAGCTTTCATACTTGCAGGGGATTATTGGCCAACTGGTGAGCTAGGACAGTCAGATCAGATGGAATTTGCACTGATAAATGTATGGTTCTGCAGTAGGAGTTTAAAATCTGCTGGCTACATAAGGGAGTATAAACATGGAATAATTGCAGATTAGCAAATACGATTTGGCAAGCAATGGGAAATTATTCCCCTTTTGTATTGGTAAGGGTCCTATCTAGAATATGAAGTGCTGTTTTTGTCTTTAGTACTCAAAAGGGACATTTTTGTCCAGAGAAGAATGACAAAGCAAAAAAAGTACATGAAGATCTGTTGTCAAGAAGGACTTTCTGTACAATAGGAAAGTAACTAAATGAAAATTAAAGGGGTGTATGATAACTCTATATTAAAATATTAGGGTCCCATACAATAAATTATTTGGTGTATTATACAACAGTCGACTTTTGTAGATGGTTTCTCTTGAAATTAGAAAAATTTGGGTTTCAGGTTAAGGTTTAAATGTATCGAAATTGAATTAATGATAGAAGTATCTACAGCAGCTAAATAGACAACCTGACAAAATCATACAGATAAAGTAAATCCAGGAACTGAAGTGGCAGCTCATTTATGAACCCATCCCAGTTAAATGAAAACATTTGTACTAAAATTGTTGTTCAGAACTACAGCATGCCTCCCTGTAGATCATAGTCCCCACAGCATGCTAATCATGATTAAAGGCAGGGCTCTTTTGTGGTACAGTACCCACAGCACAGTATTAGCCTCAACCAGGTGAATTTGAATTCAATAAGGCCAGAAAAAAAAATGCTCTGTGCCTTATAAAGTAGATATCCAGATGCACTTATCTGGACAGACAGCAATGGGAGCACAAAATCATAAAATGGGACATACAAATGGTAAGAATTCTGTTTTTATTCAGACACGGCAAAGATTGGCTTTCTATGCTATCAAAACAAATACTGTTTTGAGTTATTTCTTGTTTTACTTGTAATACTATTATTTATTTGTACTTTATTATCTGCAGAACCCCAAACTCTGTCATCTTTATTTGGTTTGTTACAAGGAAAAGCAAACCCTTTATACAAAAAAGTAAATATATTTATTTTGATTCCCCCATACAGTGCCTTGTATGTGCGGTGTGCTTCCTGTTTATAGTGTATACCATGCCATACTCTATGAAATGAATGGCACTGCATTGCTATAAAAAGGAATTATATACCTTATTTTAAAAGAAAAATAGAGAAAAAGTGTAAGCACTCCAGTGCTTAATTGGTGAACACATTTCCTAATTGCGTAAAAACAAAGAAGCAGAACCTCAAATCTCAGTTCTACACTGAACAAGAAATGATTTTTCCACCAAAGATAGCAGCTTTTAATTAGTTTGGAAAGGGAAAAACAAATTAAAGTTACAGCAGATGAAAAATCTGATGACACCCCTTTGTCCTGGTGTGCCTTGGCCAATGCCCTTTTGTTTTCAGCTACTGTATATCACACCATAATTGCACAAGGAGTGTCCCTATTTAAAGAGGAATGTTGGGAGACAAGCTAAGGGCCCCAAAGTTTCTCTTAATTATTTTGTTCACATTTGCTTGTGTTTTAAAGGATATTAAATTCAATCTTGAAAAACTACTTCCAGTCTTGTTAAAAAAAGTATTAAATCCAGTTGCAACATGATAAGAATAAAATCTAAAAAAAAACAATAAATAAACATAGAGGGAAAAAAATTAATTTATATAAATATAGCTATATAAATATAGCAACTTACTAGGGGTTCGTTGATGGTTGTTCAGTACTACAATGAAAAAGAGTATTCCCCTTTGGTCTAGACCACAAAAAAAGACACCTTCTGAGTAGTCAATGGGTGCTGGTTTGGAACTATCAAGGCTGAAATGTATTCTTTGCTTTGACAAGGTGTGTGAAGTGGAACGTTTTGTGAAAGCAGATGTGACACATGAACTGCAGAGGGCTTGACACAAGCCTTTTAGAAATCTGGATTGTTAATTAATCTTCTAAAAGTATTGACATGTGCAACCAAAACAGGCCTATTGTTTAGCTACTTCAAAAGTTCCTAATTCTATTTTAAGTATTTTACGTCATTTCATAATGACTTGCAAAAGGGTTAGGGATAGCATAAGTGCACTTCTCAACATTCTCAACAAAGTGCATCCATTCTGAAGCCTTTATAAAGGAAGACACCTGGCTTATCCTCCTTTTATTTATCTTTAAATAGAAAGTAATATGTATATATTAATTACAAATTAAACTGAGATTTCCATAGGCTGTAATAGAACATCGCTCCTAGTGATGGCAAGAATACCTATTATGAAATACTCAGTATAACATTTCTCACTTATACATATACATACGCAGAGAGGAATTTCTGTAAACACAGCAAGCTATGCTTCTGATTTTTTTTATGACCTGTTTATGGGGATACAAATAGAAGATAACCCCCCTACTTAAAAAAGGGTGCAGTGGCTTAGCAGCTGTACATATAATGTTGAAGGGAAGTAGTATTTCTAAAGCTGATAAAAATGAGAAAAAAGCTAAATCCCCAACAGCGTCAGTGCTTATTCATTATAGAAAGAATGCTGTAAATGTTGATACCTTTTAATGGGCTAGCTTGTACTGTAAGTGAAGCAAGATGTTCTGTAGCTTTGAAAGTTTACGCAACAGAACATCTTGGTTCAGTTATAAATTAATCCATTGGAAGGTATCAAAATCTGTAGCATTCTTTTCTCTCAAACCAGCGTAGCTCTACAGTTTTATTGCATTAAAATTAAACATTAAGTTGATACTCAGTATCTTTCTGTCTTCTCCTTACAAGACTGTAAGACAACACATTCTAGTCATGCCAGGCATTAGTTACTGTATAAGGTTAAAGGCAAACAGTTCCTTTACCTGCATATTTCTGTTGGCCAAAAATGGCCTGTGCTGCCTCCCCTGGAATGGCACTGCAGATAAAGGAGGTTATCAAATGAGGGTGTTGGTCCGAAAAACAGACTATCCCAGGAGTGCAAGGTGCTTGCCATTAGTCAACGGAGAACTCTAGGGTGTTGTAGGTCCCGTTACCCTTACCAACATATACTTTATATATATGCATTTATATTTTTCAAGCAATTGTTGGATGTAAAATACATATACATTTGCCATAATACCACTGCTAGCTATGACTCCTTTCAGAGCTTCACGTGAGGAATGACATTAGGACAGAAACACACAGTAAGCCATTATTTATCATAACTACCTGAGTACCAAATGTTTCCATGAAGACAAAACTGTTCCACTAGAAAAAAAATTAAGGGAATGGGGTACACTATCTTATGAAAAAATGTCATAATTTAAATATCCAAAATTAAACCCAATGCATTTGAAAAAATATAATGCATGCTGCAAAATTTTGAAATTCTAATATTTATTTTGCATGTGCCTCTGTCGAATACATGTGCTTGAAATGCATTGGGTTTCATTTTGGATTAAATTAATTATGAAATAAAATATTTACATTTTTTCTAATGTCTGTGTTCCTTGTTCCCTTCACTTTTTTCTGGTTTTAACATTATGGTTTCTGACAGGTAGTCCCTGCACAGTAATCACGCAGCCTTTTGGATATAACTACTATTGTACAACACTGACCCACTAATTATAGCCATCAAATAAACAAAAAAAAAGAAATTAAATGAAAATAGAAATTCTAATTTGGTGGAAACCTTCTGCATTACTTGATATGTAATTATGTAATATGTTTCATCTAAAAATGTATGTCTAAATGTTAATACAATTTTGTTTCTTTTTTGGCAGATTAGTGATAGAAAACTGATCCTACTTAAACTCCCATTTCTCATATTTTTATAACCATGGCCACTTGTGATCCCCTGTCGGTGAATGTTATTGTTATCACAGCCGCAGCACTTCCATTTCAAATGGGGGCACTCTTGTCAATAGCAGCCTTTGACCATGCAGAACGTGTATGTTGTGATTGATGGTACTTCTTTTGTTGAGCCATGAACTGTCTGCAGAAGGGTTAGAAGGTCAAGAAACGCCTAAAGGCTTTAACATTGAGCTCCTGCACTTTCTTATTGTTTCCTTGAGCAATAAAACTATGAAGTGAATTATTTAAAATTGCTTAACTGCTTTGGACTTCCTTAAACCTTAAAAGGTTGAGTAATTTGAGGATATGTAACAACCTAATGAAAGGCAGATGACATAAATTGATGATAATATATGATAACAATATTTCTAAAAGTTAGAAGTTTCCAGTCGCTAAATGCTGAATATTTTGCACATTTCTCTAAAAGGAATCAATAAGTAAAGACCAAAAATTGACTAAAGAGCCTTTGTTCAAAGCATTGTTACTGCTCATAAAAGTGCAGGACCATTGGTCAGTGGTTAGCAATACTGCCTTGCCATCCAGTCAATTCAATTTGTAGGATCATGTGTTGCATTATCTAAAAAAAAACATCTAAAAACTTGCCAACTTTAGTCAAGTTTGGATACTTTGGAATTTGGTCAGTTTGTAGAATCATTTTTCATCCCTCCAGATTAATTGTTTTAGGTGGACAAAATCTTATTCATCCTTGTTAAAATGCACTGCCCTCTTCAGCTAATGCTCTTTCACCTTCTCTAAATGTAATAGTTATAGAAGCAGGAGATCACATCCATTCATGTATTATGTTATACTTAACTATTTGGTAAAGTATTTCTAAAAATAATGGGGTTGCCATGCTTGCCATATTATACTGTATGTTCTAATTTTAATAAGCAGTCAGAAATGCTACTTTGTACTTTGTTACATATAATTTGATTTATGTAATCTTATCAGACATGAAATGAATCCTATCTCAACATAGTTTTTTGTATTTCAGGTGGCTATGAAGGCTTTAATTCAACCAGTACATGGTATACAGTATTTAATGGAGATAAGACTGAAGCAACTGGACATTCTGAATTTCCTGTAAAACATTTCACCACTCATCCTAGCAGCTTCAACTGAGTGATTCTTGCTTCAGACTTATCTCCACTATTATTTTCAGATGGTTAACTTGCTACTGGCCAAACATTGTCCTTTCCTACATACTGCATGCCTCAGAATAACAGATTCATCGCACAACGGTCAACTCTTTACTACATTCAACGTCTAACACCTCATCCTTCTCATGTCCGAAAAGCCTCAGTCTCTTAAAGGGGTCTTTCACTTTAAAATACATTTTCAGAGGTATTTAAGGGCAAGTTTTAGAGGTGTGTGAAGTTTTTTTTATATCTAGAATAAACTCACAACTAAAATGGTTTCTGATCTATGAAAAAACTTGAATGTAAAAAACTAGTCAGTGTACTCAGGGTGAAAAACCTGAATACTCTGATTTTTTTTGCCAAAGTTTTTGGCAAAAACAAACTTGAATTGTTTGAATTAATTAAGTTTTTGAGTGAAACCCACTGAAGAAAACAGGAACACCATGAAGGCAAGAAACATCTTCAAATGGTTCAAGGGACCTCTGTTATGACCTCGACAGGTTTTACATGGTGAATTTTTGGATTCAAGCTATTTCCAGCATTGGGGTTTTTAAAGCTCCAAAAATGTGAGTTTGTTTTTACCTGAAAATTCGAGTTTTGACTGGAAAATACCCTCAAATTTTTCGGATAAAAACCATCTCGACCTTTGATAAATAACCCCCCTTAGTATCTTGTAAACAATAAGACAATTGCCAGTGGTGTTTTTCAAATAATTTTTGAATTACAGATTTTTGTTGTGCAGCAGTCAAGATTGGAATTTTAACTTCCATCTGATTGCTAGGGCTTAATTATCCTAACCACCAGGCGACAGTTTAGAAGTCAAAAGGTAAGATGAATAGTAGAGTTTAAGAATAGAAATATATGCAATTATAATTAAGAATAACAATAAAACTGAAGCCGCACAATGAGTGGTTGCAGGCCAGAAACTAATAATTTAAATACAATATACAATAAAGGGCATTTGAAAGTTACTTAGAATGGGTCTATTTATAAAACACTGAAAGCTAATTTAAAAGTAAACATCTCAAAAACAAATAGGCATATCTTTCAGAAAGAGATAGCAGTTGAAGCTTCCCCAAGTTCAGACATCTTTACATATCAAGAGGCTATGCCCAAAAGGTCATGTAGGTTTAGGGATTAGGCTGGTGTTTGTCTAGTTTTATTTCTAAAAAATACGTACCTGTATTTAATATTCTAACACTATTCAAAAAATCTCAGGCACCAGCCTGGTCACTGTCACTGTAAATGGTGTAATATCAGGCATTATACATTCTTGAATATACAATGTGACATTCTTTCAATGTAGTATTGAATGGATATTTCTGTTTTGGTCCTTTCTGTATACTATACTATATTGATGCTTGTGTACTCAAAAGGAAAAAAAAATCCCTGACATTTGATGGCTAGGTGCATAGAACATAATTTCCAATACTATGTAACAGACTCTGAGACAGAGCGGAAATACATTTAAGATTGGTACTGTAGATCAGCCTTACATTCTTTATTTATACAGTCTAAATATTTCTTTCATACTTTGGAGATGTACAGCCATTTCCACCAGATGTGTAACATACTTTCTAAAATCCCACATCATCCCCAGTATATCACTCAAAAGTTTGTCTGCATTGTGTAGAGCCTGGAGGGTGCCAGATACCACCTGTACACTTATTTTAAACTACTCTTTATTCATTTTGAGCAAAATAAAACAAAGATGATTTCCTGACTTGCAAACACATAACAGTGGAACATTCTTTCTGTCAGAAGCATTGAAAAAGATTTCATATTCCAAGTGGATTTTTAACACATTAAAAAGGGAACAAGAAAGCAAGTGTGGAGAAAGGAAGAAATAGGTAACAGGTTCTTCAATCAACAGAGCATTTAATCATTCAGTTTTTCCAGCAAAGTCATCAACCAACCAGAATATTGTAGTAGAACATGACGGGGCAGATTTACTACGGATCGAAGTGAATATTCAAATTAAATTTGAATTTTAAAATTTAGAATTTTGAAGTAATTTTTGGCCCAAAATTCATTTTGAATTGAAAAAAAAAACTAATTTCGTAGTACTGTCTCTTTAAATAGCTTCAAATTCGACACTTCACCACCTTAAAGCTGCCAAATTGACATTTTAGCATTTATAGGACCTCCTGTAACCTTTGCAAAGTCCTAAGGATTTTTTTGAAAATCGTTTGAATCAAATGATGCATTTGAACGATTTTTATTCGATCGAGAACTGACCTATTTGGTCCATTTTCAATTGAAAATGGCCTTTAAAAAAAATTTGATGGTCAAATTTCAAAGTTTTTTAACTTCAAAATTCGAACCTTAGTAACTCTGCCCCTACGTTAATTAAAAAGTGACCTTCCTTAAATCTATGCAATTAGAACTGGAGGCCACCTTATTTATAAACAGCATATGCATAGCTGCTATGACTTAAAAAGTTAATATCAAGTTCAATCACTCACTCAAATCATTTATTTATATATAAGAGGTAATGAAATAAAAAAAGGTTTGCCCAGGTCTAGTAACACATAGCAACAAACAAGAGGATGGATTACTGCTCAACTATTAATTGATATCCATCAAATAATGTTCACAGAAATACTTTGCAATTCATAGCTTTTAAAAATATTATGTAATATCTGTGTTATATTCAACACAACTGCACAAATCGTGCTGAGAGTTTTTAGATGAATATCAGGAGCAGTCGGTTGTACCAGCTGAAAATTATTAGTATGAGTTAGTAATTTCCCATGTCCAACAACATAAACATCCACTATGAATTATTCAAGGAGAAATAAACACATAGACTATGCATACTATACTGCACATCGACAATATTTTCCCTAACACAGATTATGTCACTGTTGAACTAATACCTTAGGCAGACTTTGCAGATTCCAAAACCAATGATTTACAGCAATCTAACAAAGACAAGTAAAGCCTAATCAATTAGGCATTAGCAGTTCCACAGTATAAATCATATTAATTTCTACTCTGTTGTGATGCCTGTTAGAAACAGATGCTAGTGGGCTTATTCATACTCACTCATTCATTCATTTCAACTTTCAATTGACCTGCAGCAGGTTTAATCTTCAATACATCAGTTAAACAATGTTCACATATAACATTAAGGATTTGCCACTGCAAATTGAAAAGAAAAAAAAAAAAAAAAAAGTTAAATTCCTGCATACA
>CM044431.1:73883598-73903883 GCA_024363595.1 Xenopus borealis | reverse complement strand
CAAAAGAATAAGAAATCAGGAAGGGGGCAAATAGTTTTTCACACCACTGTATATATAAGCCTTTTCACATTTACTTAGTAATGGGGGAAATTGCCTGCTGTTTACTATTAAACAAAAATAAGCAAAACCTTATTTTTCCCTACTGTAAGAAATGTTTGCTAGAGATCAGTTTTGGCTAAACAACAATGGAGAAAGTAAACAGACCAAAATATGAAGTAGATATGTCAAAATGGCTAAACAATGCACAATACATTTTTTTTTTCAGCTTTGTAGGGCAGAAAAATTAATTCTGTGAATTTTTGCCTTTCCATGACTTTTCAGAGACGCAAACTGGGTCAGACTCACCCATCACTATTTTTACTTTTTCACTTATTCTTAAGTCTTTTTCATCTGGCATAACATTTTCGTTTATTTTAGCTTATTATCTTATTGTGAAAATGCTCTAGTAAATGTTTCCGGGTATCTGAACATATTTTCCTCTAAGCGTCTATTAACAGTGGTCATGAATGTTTTGTGGGTTTTTTGCAAAAAGTTGTAATAAAAACAAATCTGACAATTTCTTGGTTACAATCATTTGTGACTTATATTTAACTATGGGTAGGATTTCCGATAACCGCATTTGTAGAAACTTCATGGTGCTCTAGACAAGCGCTAGAGTTGGAGTGTGGAGTATATATGCGATCATGATATATCTGGCAGTAGCTCCAATCAACTAAGTTACTGAAAAGCCAAAAAGATTTTAATTCAGTTATCTGATAAACTGAAAGTATAACAGAAGTAACCGTTGCCGTTGGCCGTTGTCAATATGTTGTATAGTAACTAAAAGATGGAATAAATACTGTTCAAGTGGACACTCTGAAGCTTAATGCTTTCAAAGGAAAGAACTCAAGTGCTTGTCTGCCTTTTCAGTGTGCATGAGAGCAGGGGGATGCTACAAATTGCTGTAGCATATATATATATATATATATATATATAATTTATTTGCCATCCATCAAAATGTATGGAGCCCAAGAGGCCGGATAAGACTGAGGAGTGATTGAGAGTATGATGTTGTTGGAATCATTAGTACTTGTTGGCATGATGAAAACACACGTGCACTGCACATATTTGCGTTGTGCACCATCTGGGAATTACTCTAGTGGAACTTTATTCAAAAACAGTTGCTGGCAAAACAGATATACCCCAGGGCTTGTTTCTACTTATACTCAGCACTTTAGCAACCACCTGTGCAAATGCTGGAAAAACCACTACACTGGTTATCCCTAGTGGCTAAAGGCAAAAAGATGCCCGATATAAAAAGATGTACAGGGGTAGGCGCTAAATAATGGTTGTAGGAATGCCATCCTGTATGGCAGAATTTCATGATGCAATCTGTTGTGGAGTGGTAAACACTTTTAACAGTGATTTACTTCAAATACTGTACATCTTGCCTTTGTTATCCCCCCTAGAATGCAACACACTTTGTATACAGTAGTATTAACTCTGTGGTGCAAATATTATAAAAGGAATAATAATGTTTTTAGCATTGCTCAAAGGTGGCAAACGTTTGTAATGCAATCTTTCTTCCACTGCAACGTCGGGTCGGTAAATACTTTTCGGCCTCACAAACAGCTATTTAAATTTGTGTAAATAGAAATATTTCAGTAATTTGTAACATTGCACATATTTTCCAGTTCATTCAAAAGAAACATATATAAATAGGAATTTGCTGTAAGGTGGCAATTTGCTGTAAGGTGGCTAGAAAACAATTAATAAATAATATTCCATCAATAATTTTTGACATGGCAAATATTTTCCAGTTCACTCAAAGGAAACATATATAAATATAGTCTCTTATTATTCCTGCTTTGTCTACTACAACTTACTAGTGATGGGCGAATTTATTCGGCAGGGGCGAATTCGCGGCGAATTCCCGCGATTCGCCGCTGGTGAATAAATTCGCGAAACGACAGCAAAAATTCGCTGCCGAAAAATTAGCCAAAAAAAATGAGTCGCCGAAAACGTTGCGACACGGCCAGATTGACGCGACGCGCGTCAAAAACGACGCGCGACTCGTTTCGCAAATTTTTTCGCCAATTCGCAAATTTCTCTGGAAATTCGAGAATTTTTCGGTGAAGCGAAACGCAGGAGATTCGCCCATCACTACAACTTACTCATTGCAGGTATTCCAATACCTCTCCTTTCAGAACTCCAGTCTATTCTAAATGCTGTTGCTAGACTCACCCTGTTGCTCCACATAAGCTGCTCCCCTTTGGATAACACTTCATTGGCTCCAAACTCCTCTCCAATCAAATTCAAATTACTAACATTCATTCCAGGCCCTTAACAATTAAGCACTCTCCCTATATCTCATCTCTGATCTTGAAACACTTTCCTTCACACAACCTAATATTGCTTAATCTGACATCAATTAATTTTGAAAGCCAATTGTTTCATAGTCCTTATTTTTCATATGTACCCTAACCCAAGGGTTAGGCCACATGGGAAGATTTCAGGGAGATTAGTCACCTGGCGACTAATCACTGCTTCATTTAGGCGACTAATCTCCCTTGCTTGCCCATGTCTCGTGCCTGCACTATGGGGGAGATTCATCAAAGAGTGAAGTTTAGAGTGAAGTTCCGCCACTAGAGGGAAATTCCACAGCTCTCAATTCATTTCTAGGGTATTTTGAAAGGCGTATTTATCAATGGGTGAAGTGAAATTTCACCCTTTGATAAATACGCCTTTCAAAATCCCATAGAAATGAATTCAGAGCTGTGGAATTTCCCTCTAGGGGCGGAACTTCACTCTTAACTTCACTCTTTGATGAATCTACCCCTAAGTCACTGAAAATAGCCTCGTTTCGAGCGACTTAGAAAAACGCAGCACCGCGTGTGGAATAGGTGCAGGCGACTTACAGTTTAGTGGGCACGAGACATGGGCAAGCAATTCAGGGAGATTAGTCGCCCCAAAGAAGTGGCGATTAGTCGACAGGCGACTAATCTCCCTGAAATCCTTCCCGTGTGGTCTAACCTTTAGATTGTGAGTAGGGCCCTTTGTAACCCTTCTTTGTTACATTATTGTAAGACCCATGTTTCCCATAAATGAATTTAAAGCACTGCATAATTTGCTGGCGCTATATAAATAAATAATGATTATGTAGAAACAGATGGGTGGTAATCCCCTTCAAAGTTACTGCAGAATGTATTCTCCACTAGTTATGGTGTTTTTATTACATCTAACAGAACTAACAAAATAAAAGATAAGAAGTCACTGTAGCCGAAGAAGCAATATCATTCCTCCCACAAAAGTTAAAAAAAACTAGACATTCTTGAATTTTAGAGATTTACATGAACTTTCACTTTTGTAAAAAAAAAAGCCCCAGACCTAAATAAAAGGGAAGCCTTCTTGTTTGAGAGGGTAATCTAACTTAGACCTAAGGGCATTTTATGAAGTTGTATCTCTGGTATTTGTTGCAGATGTGTTCACGGGCAGCAGGCTAGGCAGCAGGGGAAAGCACATGAAAATGATTGTGTTCAGATGTTGATACCATAAACAGGAGAGGATAAGAACGGATGACAAACATGCAATGGAATACATCAAAGTGGATATGTTTGTAAATACAGTTCTTAAAATGTATCCCACGCTTCTTGATGGCACAATGGCACAGGATGGAGAGCAGCCTGTAATATATAATTGGATTGAAACCCCCTGTTTCCACTCAGCACAAAGTCAGGGTGATGTGGGCATATGTTTCGCTTTGTTATTCCTATAAAAATCTAGTTTTTTTACTTGCTTCCTGTACAAAAACCAAAGATATCCTGAAATCCATGGCACTTTTAAATGTAAAAGCACCTTTAGTACATTTATAGCGTTTAAATTTATTATAAACATTATAAAACCCTCAGATATCAAAGCATCCACCCCATTTCCATTTCTTTGGCAGACACAGCGTTTCCATTTGTAACAGCTGATTTATCCTTCACTGTAGGCTTTGAGACTTGCAGACAGAATGGATAAAAAGTGGGTGTCTTTCTCACTGCAAAGGGCGCCCATAGTTTTGGAGCACACATGGGTATAATAGTGAAGTGACTCATAAATGTTTAACTTTTGAACAAATTAAGAACTCTCTGCTTAGTGTCATCCTTATGTAGGGAAATTCAAGTCTACAGTACACTTGAATGTGGTATAGATGGTTAACTAAGTGCTACAGAAGATGATACAACTGCCTGTTACTCATCAGTTTCATCTCAAAGACAACTGATAAAACTTAGTACCAGATATAACACAAAATACATCATAGACTGAAAATGTATCAAGCAAAAGTACTGTTGCAATGAAAAATATGACCTTACATACTAGTTATTAGCTATGTATAAATATGTTTTACAAGAAGCAGACACCCAATATTTTATTGCAGTGAATTTGCTAAATGATACCTACTGCGATTGGTTACTTGACCTGGTGCAATCTTTATAACTCCCTCCCCCCCATTTATGAGTAAGTGCTATTTCATTTCTTGAGTTCACTGGCCCTTTAATTGGAAGGTTGACCCTACTGTTTCAGATTCCTGTATTTCTATATGCCCTATTATATAATTACTATAATCTAAATATTAGTATCATTGGTATAAATTACAGTTTAAAATACAAATAGAAGAGTGCCTATATAACTGAACTATAAGCAATAAACCATAATAATGATGTTTAAAATCTTCGGAGATGGCTTATGTGACCCTAGCAACCAGATATTATTTTAGTTTTTTGGTAGAGAGAATCATTATAATCCTTGGTTTTCTGTATATAGTGCTAATGCATGTTTACAGTACTTTCAGAAAACCGTTCATCATCATGCACAACATTCCCAGTACAACTAAAATTCATATTCCCTCTCACATTTACAATTTCACACAATAGGGAGCGGCTTTTTCACTCAGTGTCCCACTGGCCCAGTCTGACCCTGACTGCAAAGGATCTGTATGAAAGTTGGAATTGAAATAGGGGTGCACATAATTATGCATGGATTCTTGGATCCAAAAAATATAGTTAATAAACGATAACTCTTAAATTCTATATGCATAGGCAATTGAGCATTCATGAATATAATACAAAAGTAATGTAAAATATACACAAGGTAATGTGTTATACTTTGCATACAGTAGTGGCACATGGTCTAGCAACCCCTAGCAATACAGGTTACAAACAAATCCTACCTGGTGATTGACTGCTATGGATTACTGATCATTGTAAAAATAATTTTGACAATTTACAATTTTTGTAATAATATTATAGCCTCTCAAGCAAAAAATTTAACCTCATCCGATACATTTTGAACTCTCTAAAATTGGTGGACCATTAATCAGACATGCAAAGAGCATTCGCCAATAGTGATGGGTGAATCTGACCAGTTTCGCTTCTGCAAAATTAAAGTGCTTTCTATACTAAGGGGCAGATTTACTAAATTCACATGAATGATTCAAAATTCGATCAAATTTTCAAAAAGATTTGAATTCTCGAATATTTTTGAAGGCCACTTCGAATCGAATGATTCGAACAATTCGAATATTCATCAGTCGAATTACTTGCCCTTTAAATTTTTATTCGGCTGCCTAGTTCGCCAGATTAAACCTACTGAATTGCTATTAAACTTTTTTAGATCGAATAAAAGAAAATTTGATGGAATGGTTAAAATTATTCGAATCGATCGATTAGAACGATTTAATCGTTCAAGCAAATTTTTTTTATTCGATCGAATAACAGTACAAACCTTCAAATTCGATATTCGCATTTGAAGGTTTCAAATTCAACCACAATTCAATTGGTCGAATTCGAGGGTAAATTCTCCTTTGAATTCGACCAATAGTAAATCTGCCCCTGAATATGTCAGCCTCGTTGCTGTTAAAAATTCATGGTGAGTTTTGAGATAAATAGAATCCTGGCAACTATTTTAGCCATCAACTCAGCTTTGACAAACATTTTAAAAACATTTTAAGCATGCAAAGATGTAGTTTGATTTTTTAAATTTAGTAAAAACTCCACCAGAAAAAAACTAAACCTTTATCAAATCTGCCTCACACTATTTAAAATAATGTGAACAAGATTCAGGAAAAATATGTTATGCACGACTAGCTGACTAATTACAGGCAGTATTGAAAAGTGATTATTTATACTATTATGTTTGGAATGCTGAACTGATCACTCTTACTGTTCCTTTGTGTACCCCTGAAATACATCATTTCCCTGCACCCTTACATTTAAATAGTCATCACTCCAGCTCTTTTGATCTTTGCACAATTCTTGTTGAACACCTGTGGTTTACATATGAGTTTCTCATCATCTCTGGTCATAATAGGTGTAAAAAAGCTCATTTTAGGCAATTTGTCAATGGAGAATGTGAGAACATGTCATATTTATATAAAGAAGGTGTGAGATCCTTCCCACATGTTTTGCAGAAAAGTAACTTGCAAGAGACCCATATAAACACAACACCAATACAAGCAGAGCTATGGGGCAATGTAGTTAAGTCCATCAGTTAAAAAAAAAAAATCCCAAGACGGTCATGCCAAGCACCTGAATCTACTTTAATGGTGCAAATGGACACATGTGCATTGGGAATTCAAATGCTTTATGAGTAACACTCAGGTATGATATATGGGGGGAAAAGCAAATACAAGAGATATTTTTAATGAGAATTTGGACTTTTCTAGCCTTATATTAATGAAATCTTTATATACGTAGCTTTGGCCCATATATATGTTATGGGCTTTATCCACACCTAAATTGCAGGGTTTGTTTTAGCAGTGAATAAGGTAACCCCTTTATAATAATTGTTATATTTACTTATTTATACATTAGAGGTAGCAAAGCAAAGATATCAAAATAATAATTGTCTTTACAATCACAGCCTTTACTGTAAAAATGATATCTGAAATCTGTAGTTCCTAAACCCTTATCATTTGGGCATGCGTTAAATACACACAGTGTGTGTATATATATATATATATATATATATATATATATAATATGTGTGTGTGTCATTGTACAACCAGTTCCAGTCTACTTCTAATACAAGATAGTACAACTATTGGTACTGCAGACGCACACAGTCCCAGACACTTTTACAGGCACATTGGGAGCTTAAACCACATTGTGGGATTTTTATGTGATTTTCAGTAAATTGAGCTTCGGTGTTTGCACTGGGATCCATATTCTCTTCTGCATGCACTATGGCTGACAGATCTGGAGGTGAGAAAATGTTAAAATTCATCTTACCCGCGCCACCAACAATGTTCCAAGTATTACTCTGATATTTTGGGCAGAGAAAGTATCAAATCCAGCTTTGTGAAAGAATATTAAAACATTTTTACATTTTAAAACTTCCAGTAATGACAAATGATTGTGACATTTGTATCTGTGGTTTCAGGGTATATTATATTTTTGAGGTTTGTAAAGTAGTGAATCGGGGAACTGTCTGAAGCTGTGTTTGTTTATGCAATTAAAGTCACATTTAAGAAAACTTTGACCTGGGGAATCCCTAAGGATTTCAGGCATTTTGAATTTTATAATATGTATTGAAGGACAACTATACCCCCCAGACAATGTATAAAAATATATTGCATAAAACAACTCATATGTAAAGCCCTGCTTCATGTAAATAAACCATTTTCATAATAATATACTTTTTTAGTAGCATGTGCCATTGGGTAATCATAAATAGAAAATTGCCATTTTAAAAAATAAGGACATCCTCCTGGGGTCGTATGATTCAACGGTGCACACAAACATAACAAACAAACTATAAAGTTAGGTCACATGAGCCAATTAACAGACAGAGTTGTGTCTTTTGCTTCAACACTTCTTCCTGTTACAGTTAGAGTTGAAATATTTCTGGTCAGGTGATCTCTGAGGCAGCACAAAGACCATCATGAAATGTTGGTTTAAGGCAAGAGACATAAAAGGGCAATATTTACTTAAATATATATTCCAGTTTGATAAGATTCTTTAATATGCCACTTAATATGAAATAAACTACCTGTTGCTCAAGTATTCATTTTGGGGGTTTAGTTTCCCTTTAACACTTTTATGACAGTTAGGAAAGTGTTAAATGAAATAGTACACTTATCAAAGTAGATAAATATTTCAAATCACCAGAATGCAATTTAACTGATTTAAATAGTTGACCACTGTTGTGTTTCATGGAGCATTACAGCCCAGCCGGCTCTTACACCCCTCTGAATTGTTAATCCTACAAATTAATGTGGGGGCAAACAGTTTATGTAAATGCTGCTGAATTGTACAGAGGGGTAACTATTTTTATTGCTTGTTATCAAATTTAAAAAACAAAAGTGGACCTCATTGTGTCCAGTGTCAACTCAGCTTGTGACTAGTCACACATAGCGCTAACATCCCCGCCATAACCTTCACAACAGTAATCCCCAGGACTCAGTTTATCTATAGTCCAGCTTGCGCTACAGTATTATTCTAATCACTAAGGGGGATATTTAATCAATTTTCATATTCTTTCTACAATTTCAATTGTTTTGCTGTTAAAATGAAAAAAAAATGTGAGTAATGGTTTAAAAAACATGCAGTTTCGATATTTATTAAGTGAAAAAACACTAATGTAAAACCTCAGCATCTAAAACCTTATGAGGCCATGTAGAAATCAAGGGAAGCTGCCTAAACCAAAATTTAAACTATTTAATAAATAAATGAAATCTATAATGACAACCATACAAATGAGTAATTCAAACCTGGTATCCGTTCAGTTAGATACTATGCGGCTATAGTACGTACTCTTAACCTTCTCAACAAAATAATTATATTGTCATTTCTCTTTTTGATATCTGTTTTAACTTTTAGTTTTTCCTAAATAATCTCATGTTTCTAAACAACATATTTATAATATCTATCCCTTTATAAAGATCCGCACTCACAGGATTTAAAATTGAAAATATTTTTTTTTATTACAGAGCGAAAGACTGACGTTTAGGCTCAACCTAATGTCATAAACACTGTCATAATGGAGCGACCACCATTTAAAGTATCACTGTAAACACATACATCATACAAACTTGTTTTTTTATATACACTCCAGTTAATAAACCAAAAACTCCTTGTTTATACAATTCATCAATAAGTACACATATGTTTAAAAACAAGACACAAAATAGCAATATTAAGGGGCAGATCTTCTAAATTCACATGAAGGATTCGAAGTTCGATCAAATTTTCAAAAAGATTTTAATTCGAATTTTCGATTGTTTTTGAAGACCACTTCGACCAGTGAATTTTGAAAATTCGATTGTATCGAACGATTCAACTAAAAATATATTAGAATATTCGACTATTCGACAGTCGAAGTACTTCCCCTTTAAATTTTTATTCGACTGCCTAGTTTGCTGGATCAAAGCTACCGAATTGGGTTTAGTTATTTTTGATTGAATAAAAATATTCGATCGAATGTTTAAAATCGTTAACGATCGAATATTTGTTATTCGATCGTTCGACCAATCGAATTGCGGTAAAATCCTTCGAATTTGATATTCGAGTTCAGAGGATTTTTATTCCCCATCTATTGACATGGTCGAATTCGAGGGTTTTTTAACCCTCAAATTCGACCAATAGTAAATATGCCCCAAATGTATCAATATTGTAACAAATAAACACAAACTATATAATCATTATTGCTAATGTGTCAATCTCTGAGCAGGTGTTTAAAACTACCAGTCATTAAATAGGCTACTCAACAGAAGGTTACACCTCATTTACTACAGATCCAGCAATATAGGTCCCCTACACCTTCTTAGGTTTATCACTTAATATTACTTAATTTATCCCTTTAATTTGTCACTTATCTCCCCCCTTCATCTTGTGCTACCCCTTGGATGCTGTTTTTTGGGCCCCAAAGTTCTATCTCGCTACATTATTTCTACAAAATCTTGCCTTCCTCTAGCACACTGGGAACATGTTCATGTGATCAATGGATCCCTGGACCTTAACACATACCCACTCTGATTTCTTTAACAACGTGATAGTTGATTAATAATATCATCTTCCCCCAAATCATAAATGCAAATGTGAAAAATAAAAAAATTCAAATAAAATAAATATGATAATCAAATCTATTCCCCTTAACATTACGTCACTTGTCAATATTGTCAATACTGTCAATTATCTGTTACATATATATCAAAACACCCCCAAAAAAATTTCTAACTATAAAGATATTTAACCAACTAACACATACCCTCACTGTGTAATTACTACTCCTGTTATCTAACCTAACTTAGTGGCACGGTCCCTTTGCTCAGTACACTCTTTATAGCCTTTATGTGCATTAACCTCTTAGGGATTCCCATGATACAAAACCACCTTTTTATTTAATGAATTAATGCATGTGGTCTACTACCACTCATTTTGCCCTATTTTTACACCTCATGTTAAAATCACATTCTCAGTCCAGTGGCCATCTCAGTAAAAGTCAATAGTAAAGATGCAACATCACCACTTCCCGCAACGACGGCCAACTGCGGTAGACCTCATTCAATAAATATAAGGAAAATCGTCCTCTGCATACTCCAAGTCAAGTTTCTCAACTGCTATCACTGGGGGAAATTATTCGACCAATTATGGTCAATGCTGGAAAGGATATATATATATATATATATGTATTATTCTTAATATTTAGATTATACATGGATGTAGAAATAAGTCTCCATCAACTATGAGATCACATTTTCTGTGCTCTTAAAGTTGTCATCCTGAAATCCCCAAATCCATGGTTCAAGCATATTTATTAGACACATATATGTGCAATATATACATACAGTACATAGCATCAGCACTCAGTTTTCAATTTTCATGAATCTCAGGTGCTTCTCCCACAATTCAAAAAAGTATTGGAGGCCCTCACAGAGAAAGTTATAAGTGAACTTATTCAGTTTTTACATAATCCCCCATATCAATGCACTTCTCAACTTCTGAACCTTCGTCAGGATGCACACACAGGGGTCATCACACCGTAAATATTTAAAATACACCAATCACCAACCTCCATTAATTGACTCATGTGACTCATTTGCATATTAAAATTAATTATTCAATTAGTGCACATAGTATAAGTCATTTAACTAATTATACAGTATAATATGAAATAGTGAATAATGTCCTATTGAATTACACATCTCAAAATATCCAACTAGAACTTAGTTTAAATAGTGATTCATAATACCCTTAAAAAAAAGCTGTTGCATCACTGATAACATTGATATTGTTGCAAAATAGCAACATAATTAACAGCTCATAAATGCCTTCATTTGAAAGCATGTTACAAAAAAGTTTCACTTTCAATTAACTACCAATGTAAAAAACACCTTTCCTTCCCAGTTGTTTGTCTCAAAGTCAGTTGTAACAGAACTATAACCTTACTCAGCGGCCAGAAAAAGAATAAAAATGTAGACGTTCCTAACCTATTTCTGCTATACATAGAAAAGGCAATCAATGCCATCCTGGGCACGTTATGCCCTTAGCTGTCATCAGTGAAATGCATATTCCTAGTAAACTATTCATACTTGTGCAAACATCGTGCAATGATTACTCACTAGGGGGCTCATTTACTAAGAGTCAAAGTGAATTTTTGAATAAAATTAAAATTTTTAAACTTCGACTATTGAATAGCCCAAAATTTGATATTACTTTTCAAATTTTGAAGCTTAAAGCTGTCGAATTGCCATTTTAGCCTATGGGGGACCTCATAGAACCTGTACTGAAAAAGTTTGAATCAAACGATTCTATTCGATCGAAAACAGACCTATTTGATCAAAATAGGTCAATTTTTTATCGAAGAAGCCTTTTAAAAAATACTTTGAGGATCGAATTTTGAAGTTTTTTCATTTTGAAAATTCGGCCCTTATTAAACTTGCCTTTATGTTAAATGACTGGGCCCAAACACAGCAGAACAACTGAATTTTGGACATGAATGGCAGCCTAATGTTTGGTAAAGACAACATTTTTAGATCTGCAGATAACTAGTGTTTATAGCATTGCATGGATCAATAAATGCACAGAAACAAGACAATGAATTACACAGGTAACCTTTTCAGAAATACAAAAAAAAATAAAAGTTATTGGAAATTGTCGACCTATACTAAGCTATACTAGGATGAAAGTTTTATTTGTTAAGTCTGTAACTACCTGAAACATTCACTGTGAAATTACAGTGCTTCATGGCAGGTTGTTTTATGGGTCTAGGCCATTAAAGTGTCCAAAACAGTCGCTCTCTGACATTTCTCCCTTCCTTTATTTTCCAGTATAGTTCGCTGATTTATTTCTACCAGTAATACTAAGTAACAAGTGCACTGTTATTCTAAGAAAATGATCAGCCTAGACCTACTCATTCTGTCTGCAGCATAATTCCTGCAAGGCCATTTCTTTTCAAACACATTTATTCAAAGGGTAAATGAATTAAATTTGCCTGCAAAGTCTGGGCCATAAAAATTACTTCTGCATATTTAGGGTTGGGGCATAACATCTGTAACACTCACATGCAATTAAGGGCAACCATTCCTCTTCGTTGTGGCTTGTACAGTGGCAGATATTGACTAAAATTAATTTTCTTGAAAACCAATAGAAGTTTTTAAATTTTTTTATATTATTTTTGTTTATTGTGCTACTGTGAAGACAATGGGGGTCATTTATCAACACTGGGCAAATTTGCCCATGGGCAGTAACCGGTAGCAACCAATCAAATTGCTGCTTTAATTGTTCTATTTGTAGCTGGCTTTAAAAAGCTAATCATTGATTGGTTGCTATAGGTAACTGCCCATGGGCAAATTTGCCCAGTGTTCATAAATGAGCCCCACTGTCTGTAAATTTGGATGCCATCTGTTTCTGTATTGAATATCTAGTTACTATATTTCATAACCACTTTAAATTTTACAAAGAAATATTCTGGCGTTCAGATTTAAATGTCAGATTTTGAACAGTAACAACTCTATTAACAATGGCACTGCAGATCTTGCCTTTAAACAACCTTGTAAAATTTCACCGTAACACCATGCAGTCAATGGTTTTCATAAGGAACAAATATGTTGAAGGCTTTTTTCCACCGAGAGACTAATATATTAGAGGAACTGGAAAATCTCTAGAACCAGTGTCTGTTATATTTGCTCTAGGTAAAAACTAGTAAAATGTTTAAATATGCTGTCAAAGGAGGGAAACTCAAACTATCGGCAAAACTCAATTGGAGTTTTCTCACTCATTTTTCCTGCTCTGTTTTTTTCTTGTGGCAAAAATTATCATTTGCAAAACAAATTTGTGCAATGGTTGTTTGAAAAAATGAACTTTGCTGCAAAACCATACCTGGTGAAAAACTTTGTAAGAAGTAGACATACAGCACCTTATTAAAATACATATGCCTTTATCTAAAACAAGTAACTCAAAACAACTGGACTTGCTGAGAAATTTTAATGAAGACGTTTCACTGCTCATCCAAGCAGCTTCTTCAGTTCAACTGACTGGTGTAGGGGAGTTCTCGACATATAGACTCTTCCAACAATCCAATCAACAGCACATTGTAACTCTTCAGAGAGGTGACATCTGAAATTCACAGAGGTGTTGATTCTGTGTAGTTACTATGATAGGATTAATAATCTGTCATGCAACTCCTGGAAAACAGGTGTTACTTGTGAGAGTTGCATGAATGTATGTGTGAAGAGTTCTGAAACCGCCGGGGTACAGATGTAAGAACAGCATTGTATGTAGCAGACAGGTGGTGTCGAAGGCCCCCGCCTCTGTTCAGGGATGGTTTCTCCACCTTAACATAAATTGCCTCTTTCACATCTCTTTCAAGCCAGCGGTCTTCTTTATCTAAGATTTTGGCATTGCTATCTTCCAATAGAAGATACTCAGTCAGTTGAACTGAAGAAGCTGCTTGGATGAGCAGTGAAACGTCTTCATTAAAATTTCTCAGCAAGTCCAGTTGTTTTGAGTTACTTGAGTTAGATATACCATGACCTGGTATACATATGCCTTTATTCCAAACACATGGCAAGACCTTGGATAACATTTACTTTCAGACCAATTTTGGCCTTTTATTAAAGGGGTTGTTCACCTTTGAGTTAACTTTTAGTATAATGTAGAGAGTGATATTCTGAGACAATTTGCAATTGGTTTTCATTTTTTATTGTTTGTGGTTTTATAGTTATTTAGCTTTTTATTCAGCAGCTCTCTAGTTTGCAGTGTCGGCAATTTGGTTTCTAGGGTACACATTACCCTAGCAACCCTGCATTGATTTGAATAAGAGACTGGAATATGAATAGAAGAAGGACTGAATAGAATGATAAGTAATAAAACATAGCAATAACAATACAATTGTAGCCTTACAGAGCATTTGTTTTTAGATGGTGTCAGTGACCCCCATTTGAAAGCTGCAAAGAAACAGAAGAAAATTGCAAATCATTAAAAACTATGAAAAATAAATAATGAAGACCAATTGAAAAGTTTCTTAGAATTAGCCCTTCTGCAATATACTAAAAGTTAACTTGAAGGTGAACCACCCCTTTAAGCTATCAAGCTCAAGGACTAGTGCCACTATGCACTACTGACTTGTTCCCCGCTGCTATGGATGGACCAATCTCATTTGTCAGATTGTCAAAAAGGTGCAAGAACACTGAAATTTGATTTGACAGTTAGATTAGCAGGCCTGTTGTAGATAGGGTCTGATGTCTTGTGAAAAAAATTGGACCCCTCTTATTGAGTGAGAGGAATTTCCTTAAAATGTTTTGTGTCCCAATGAATATGTGGCAACATAAAATAACACTGCAAAAGGGTCCTGAGATACACAGGGGGCTTAATGTATTCTGAAGCAAAAGTAGTTGTTGAGCTCCCTGTGGGTGAGATGATGGCCCCTAAGAAATACCATTGTATTTGGTCATGCTGTGTCCGAATGTGTAAAGAACAATCAAATCCATAAACAGACAAATATTCTTCTTTGTAAGATACAGCTAAAGCTGACTCACAGTAATTGAAGCACCTGGATATCTCATATACAATTGTATTCCCACTGAAATAAATAGCCTGATGTATGTACTGTTAGCACCAAATGCTGTCTGTTCCACCTGTGTTGGGTTGTATATTTCTATATACACATGGATATGTACTTTCCATTGAGGCTTAATTTATAACATTCCAATATTTAGACTCTATCGTGGGTGTGCTTGTCTCATATCTTAGTGCTGCTCTACTACATCTATCTGAATATTATTAATTTAAATTAGTGACTGGCAAACATTATGGCAAAATAGCAGAATGGACAAAACACTTGCAGATGAACAAATGTATTTCAAGATAACTGTTTCGAGGAGACAGGACTGTCATCACAGCCTCATTTTCACTTTCCAGTTCATCGTACACCTGTGTCTAAGCCGGGCAAATTACTCGCTTGTGGTTAAGGGAAGGTTAGAAAGCCTCCTTGAAACAAGTTAAATAATGATCTATCTGAAACTTATATGGCTCCTGTGGTAGAAAAGATTTCGATTGTATTGGCGTCAGCATTCCTCTGAAAGAAATTCTGTCTCACTTTATGATGTGGAAAACACAACGTCACAGGAAACAAGGGATTAGAGTGTTAAAAAAAAAAAGCGAGAGCATTCAGGAACATAAAGCATGGTGGCTATTGCCACGAACTATATATACTGTATTTAAAATCATGATATATTGCATTAACATCAATACATCCCTGATGCCTACAGATTCTTTAAAAAATTGACTCCCACACTGAGCAGAAAAACAGAAATTGTTTCTTGCACTAAGCACAGTTGTCTGGTTATCGTAGATTTCACACAAAATATAAATTTTTTCATACAACAATAATAATTAGCATTTTTTGGCTGTTTAAAGGGTTACTGTCATGGGAAAACTTTTTTTTCCAGTGCTGCTCCATCAGTATTCTGCACTGAAATCCATTTCTCAAAAGAGCAGAAGGAGTCTCTGAAGGAGTCTCAGTGGGACATGGGTTTTTACTATTGAGTTCTTAGATCTACCCGACAGCTATTATCTTGTGTTAGGGGGCTGTTATCTGGTTACCCTCCCATTGTTCTGTTGTTAGGCTGCTGTGGTGGGGGGGAGGGGTGATATCACTCCAACTTGCAGTACAGCAGTAAAGAGTGATTGAAGTTTATCAGAGCACAAGTCACATGACTTGGGGCAGCTGGGAAATTGACAATATGTGATATAAAAAAATCTCTTTGCTCTTTTGAGAAATGGATTTCAGTGCAGAGCTGGAGCAGCACTTAACTGATGCATTTTGAAAACAAAAATTCCCATTTTATAGGTTTTTGTTTTACCATTATATAAAATCCCTATGTAAAAACCTAGAAAAGTTAGTATCTCACCAGTAAAATGTTGGGCCTGGGTGCTCATGACCGAGACCTACAGCTCAAGGTGGTAGTATCCGAGCAAAAGAAAAAAAACGGCAGGCACTCACAGATCCCACAAACAAACTTGTAAAAGAAGTGAGAACTTTATTTAGGCTGCAAAGTAGATAAATACATAGCCTTATGCATTTTGTGCCAATAGGCACTTAATCATAGCCTAATACTAGTTAGGGTGCAACAGCACAGCCTTTAGTGCTCCTTTAAAGCACTTGTTTTCTGGCTCAAGCTTAACATGAGTCATCAGACTGGAAACCCCTAATTCCTTTAGGATTGGTGCTTAGTAGAATTGCAGCCCACATCCGCTAACACTTCCTAACTTGTGCCACTTGGAGATAAATGAAAAAGATGTGCAGGAACTTCTTCTGTAACTAGTGATCAGTGAATTTGTGGCGAATTCCGTAATTCGCCACCAGAAAATAAATTTGGCTGGAAAAATTTGCCAGCAATGTGCACCCGCGCCTAAAAATGGATGCCCACATCCAAAAGAATTTGTGAATTTTTTGCTGAAGCGAAACATCCGAGATTCGCCCCTTAACTATCTGTAACACATGTAGGTGAATGATGTGTAAGTTTATGTAAAGGCATATGTAAGCTCATGTGAGGCATATTTACCAAAGTGGGAATTTTTTCCTTGTCTAACTTCACCAAAGTTCACTTCAATTAACCAGGTGTATTTTCACACTTATATTTACTTAAAAAAAAGTACTCCTTTTTCTCCATTCCAATTGTGGGGAATTTTCTCCTGGGGTAAATTTTCTGGGAAAATATGCCAGCATACGTTCCCCCATACAATTGTAGTGGGGAGAATTTACTTTAGAACTTTTGCCATCAAGAAATTATGTATGTAGAAAATGGTAGGGGCGATGTAGATGATGAGATTCAAAAGTGTCTGCTCCATTTTTATAATGGCAGTTTGCCAGCCTGAACATGGAGAAATTACACTTGAAAATGTGTTTATTTGCTTTTCGTAAATTGGTGATGTTGACAAGAATTTTAATTTCTGATAAATCTGCTCCAACTTTTCACTTTCACCCTTTAATAAATATGCCCCTATGAAGGGATGAAGTGGTAGATATCTTTAAACCATTTCCCCAAATATTTTTCTTACCACCCACCATGATCTCCTACCCATTATTTTTCTTTGTCTCAGTCTTCAACAAAGCAACCTGTTCCTCCCATATATATTTCTATACAATTCTTTCATGATCTCCCTCTCCTCTTGCTAATCTTGCCTTTGAAATCACTGGTCTCCTTTTCCTTGCACGCAAAGTGAGTAGCCATTTGGCAACTGGAATGATTTGACAGGCATTTAACTATTCCATATTTTTGTACCACTACTCTGGGCACCTGGAGATGGGAACAGAAATGGAGAAGGCAGGGTACCTAATATCAGCTTGAGGTTGCAACATGGTCAGGTCAAAGTCAGATTGAGACCAGGGGTCAAACACTGAAGTAATCTGAAGGGAAAACTAGCAACAATAAGCATTCATTAATATGTACACAATCACAATGATTTGTGGAAAATAGAACATGAATGCCAGCATGGTCCAACATGACCCGGTGAGTTGTAACCACTCTTTGGAAAGAGCAATTTAACATACAGGTAATAATTATGCAACTGAAGAAACATTTGCTGAGTGATATTTTTAATTTTTGCTTAACACCTTTCTGAAGTTCTTCAAACAATTGCATGTACTTAAAAATAACTAAAAGATACGTAGTAAACTGTGCCACGCCAAATCAATGGGCACAAGGAAACAAGAAAAACGGTAGCACTGCACTCTATGGGGCTGATTTACTAACATTCAGATTTCTATTTTTTTTTACAGATCTTATTTTTTCTATGAAACTCTAATGGGGGAAATGTAAGAAAATTCACAAAGAGAACAAATTTGCACACAAATAAGAATAAAATTTGCATGTTAGAATGTAATATTCTTTATTATTATGCTTTTTCTGCATTGTGAATCTTAATTGTACATTGCGAAGTGAAGTAAATTTTTGGAGCAAGCATAACCTTTTCATTAATTAGTTTTATTGCATACACTGAGCACTATCACAAACTATAAAGTTCGCAATCACTATCCTACTGTCGCGTGAGAGGCAAAGGGTTTGCAAATGCAAAATTGTTTGCGTTGGGAGTGATTTTTTGGTTAGTGACTATTACATTCCACCATAAACATTCAAGGTTAATTTAGGGGCAGTGACTATATAATTAGAATTTTGAAGTAATTTCGGCTACTTTGACTATTGAATAGCCCAAAATTTGAATTTTCAAATTTAAAATTTTTATTTTATGGAAAATTGACTTTTTCGATCGAAATAGGTAAATTTTTATCGAAAAAAGCCCTTTAAAAAACTTCGATGGTCGAATTTCAACGTTTTTTCACTTCGAAAATTCGGTCTTTAGTATATCTGCTGCCTACAAAAATTTTCCAATTAAAATAAGCAAGGTCCTATAGAAGTCAGTGGGAGTGGAGATGATTATATTTTAGATATATTTTCAGATATTTAGAAGTTTTCAGATTTTTTTTTTGCTAGTAATTGTCCAAAAAACAAAATTTTTTTGAGGTCTTAGGATTTTTTAGCACATCATTCAGTGGTGTTTTATTCATACATTCTATTTTGGAATCTTCTAATACATTATATGGCATTAGTGGCTTTAGAAAAAATTAGTTTATTTGTAGTTTCAAAAACCTCTAAACCACTAAAATGAAAGTGTTGATAAATGGGCCTCCCTGTGGATTACCACAGCTTTCTAAACATTATATTGCCAATAAAACCCTTCTAAAATAACTGCTTTGGACATTGCCAATATCTGTAGTGTACCGTACATGTTCAATTTTTGATTTCTCCATGACCATTCTCTTGCTTATTAATATACAAAGACAACGGAGAGGAAGCACCAAAACATTGTAGGCACTGGAATAAAGCACAATGCAATTGTGTTTCTACCCAATATTATATTCCACTGAGTATGTTTCTTATATATCAGCTTTACCGACAAAGGTTAAAGCTCAATATTACTTCCATGAGCTGAAAGCCAGGAGGCTACAAACGTCAATGGCGTTGACAGTATTTATTTCAGTTAGAGTTGATCTGTGACTAGTTTGACTGATTCTAGCAGCACAATGTGCTGTTAAGATAAATGTAGTTTATTAAAGTGTTGAAATTATTTCCTGGGCAGTGATCTGAAAAGAAGTTCAAACTGCATAGCTAACAGAATTGCAAGCGTTTAAAACTTATGTGTGGAATGTCATATAAGTCGGTAATGGAAAATAAATGCAATGTGGAACTATTTTTTTTTTTTTTTAGAAAATGTTGTCCTGTATATTATATAGCTTCTACGAGCCTTGAAAGTATTAAGCGACCCCATATGGCATATTCTAATTGGTCCAGTGTACGGAGTGCGTAATTAAACTTCTTACTAAAAAAAGTAATTTGTGTCACTATGATATGTCACCTTTACACGGGCTGTAAAATGCGCAAAAACATACAATTTTGCAGTTTAATAAATGACAAATGAAAGATATTACACTACACAGTTTTGCATTTATTTATGACGGGTTTTTCTGTTTATGATGTGTATTGTGTTTCCCCCTTAAGGTTTTAGTACTCAGAGAATGCAGAAGAACAAATTATATTTTTTCACCACATATCACATTAGCATCCAAATAAGTGCATTAATAACTTTTGTGAATTATCTTTGCATCTGTAAAAATGATTGGTGTAAATAAGCAGAAATTTAAATTTAAAGAAGTTCCAGGTGTGGATATAGATACAGGCTCGGCGGTTCTGCGGGTTTGCGGGTCGTGGGTAGGGATGGCGCGAACCGCCGAAAAAAAGTTCGCGAACATGTTCGCGAACTTCC
>CM044431.1:73803024-73880217 GCA_024363595.1 Xenopus borealis | reverse complement strand
CGAACACCGGATGTTCGCGCGAACTAGTTCGCCGGCGAACAGTTCGCGCCATCCCTAGTCGTGGGTCTTCTCAATAGGGATGCAGCGAATCCAGATTTCGGTTCAGGATTAGGCCTTTTTCAGCAGGATTCAGATTCGGCCAAATCCTTCTGCCTGGCCGAAACTAATCCAAATCCTAATTTGAATATGCAAATTAGGGCCAGAGAGGTAAATCACATGACTTTTTGGCACAAAACAAGTAAAAAAAATTTCCATTTCCCACCCCTAATTTGCATATGCTAATTAGGGATCGAATTCGGTTCGGTATTCGCCCAAATCTTTAGGGAAGGATTCGGGGGTTCGGCCGAATCCAAAATAGTGGATTCGGTGCATCCCTATTTCTCAATAGCAATTTTTACAATTTTTTTTCTGAGCACGCCTACTTCCGATGATGTCAATTCCAGTTAGAATGACTATAATAAGATACTGTGGAGAACCGATGCCAAAACACTAGCACCTGAGGAAGGATCTGCTGGATCCGAAACATGTTGTGCAACTAATAAAAAATACACTTGTTTGATGGCATCGGTTCTCCAGAATATCTTATTATAGTCTACGAAAAATTGGAAATAATGGCGGTTTCCTACTCTGTCTGAGGAACCAGGTACAACAGTGAGAAAGAAAGGAGGTGGATCTACTTCTAATTTTACTCCAGTTAGAATGACCTGATTCTTGATGGTCGGCATGAAAGCACTTCCTGATTCTTGACAGTCAGCTGATAGCACTTCCTGATTATCACTGGTCCAGGTTGCGGATATGGTGCTTGTGGGTTGAGGGTAGGTAGCGGGTCTAGGCCAGTAAGAATGCTGGTTGTGGGTCCAGGTTACTGATTGCAGGTTGCAAAAAATGGACCAACGCAGGACTCTATGTATTGCTATTTTATATATTTCCCATTTGAATCTTACCCTACTCATTTTGATTTTTACTGGACTATAACTCCCAAGATTCTCCAGCATGTTATCATGGGTTAAAACATGATCAGAGTTTGTGTCCAGCAACTATAAAGATGAAACTTAATGAAACGGATTTCTGTTGAACATGCTTTTTGCCTGGTTTTAAGAAAAATCATATATTCATTAACAAATATATCAACAATTCCATTCCAATGTTGTGGCTCACTTAAAACAGCAGAATGTAAAAAAGGCACTTGTGCAATATTTTCCCATTATTCTAGGGCCATTGGTGCAGCATGTGATGCACCGAAAAGAGTGCTAATTACCTTGGAGCTACCTGGCCTTTACCCTGTAAATGCCAAAAAGTCCAGGCTGCTGATAATTCCTAGATTCCCTTATATGCTCTTCTTGTACTTCATCAGAGCATGCTAGGCAAGCACATTGGCAGTCCCCCAAGTAAACAGTAATGCAAGGAACATGTATGGAATCCAGTACTTAATGTTCACCCGATTTTGGGTCCATTTTAGAAGAGCAAACTTTGCATTCCTTCTCGTTTTTGCAAGCAGTTGTGGGCAGAGAAGATGGGAGTTAATCAGACTTCTAGTGCACTAGGAAACCCCCTTCATAATAGACTCCTGCTTATCTGTAATGCAGAGACTGACACAAAAAGAATAGTGAGATAGTTGTTCACACAGACATCATTAGTTGCATTTAATAAATTTTACAGAGGATGGTTGTGAAAGTAGCACAGATAAAACCACCCAAAACACCCATCCATCAAAACTTTTTAAAAATGTTTTTAGGGCTATGGCAGACATTTTGTTACCCTCGCTTAAAATTCTCCTAAACACTACACACTTCTTGCAGATATTGCCTTGGTTGAAATCAATCTAGTGCTAATCATTATTTCCTTGGTACATGTGAAGTTTTAGATCAGTTTCTTTGATCTGAATTCATTTCCTCATGAGACCTTTGAAATTTTATCAACATACTCAATGCGAATAGCACCAAATACCACGTGTTTCATCTTCCAGACACTTACAAATTGCAACAGCATCATACAAAGATGTTCAATATGCCCCAACATTTTTTTCCTTATTTTCCTGAAATAATGGTTTGTGTCTGCAATGGAACCGCCCATGTTGCCAAATTGCCGTTCAATCTGTACATGGAATTGTGCGGTTGTATTTAATAAAGATTAGCTCCATTATACTGAGATAAGCATGTTGTCTGAGACATTTATTTTGAGGAAAGGAACTGGAAGGTTGGAGAGCCAAATCTCAAAGCACACTGACCTCTTTTCATCTGTTATGATTAAAAAAAGCTGCTTCTCAGAGCAGATAAGATACATTACACAAAATATAGGATCTGCAGCTGCACAATAAAGATTTTGATAAACAAGTTAAACATATATACCAAAAATGACAGACAAAAAACTCTTATCCTTGAATATTATTAAAATTTAAAGAACAGCACTACATTTTATTTTAAAGCAGGGATTTGTATTGAAGAACACAACAACTAGTAATGGATGGGACTTATTGATGCCTATGTGAATTTCTGCATCATTTATATTATAAATACATTATACATATTTAATATAAATAAAATGCCATGCAATTTCAACCTGGTATTTGAATTCAAAAAGTAAGAATAAAATCATTGTTAAATAAAAGCTTCTTTAAATACATGGTATGGAACAATAGATTATGCTACAATGAATATCAATGGAAACATATAAATGCAGTCTTGGTATAATAACAAAAAGTGTGAAACAAGGTGACTCGATAAGGGATGTGAAGGGACCCCCTGATACATAAAGAACCACCAATTATAACGCAATAGGTCATTTCAGTTATCACGTAAGAAGGAGGGAGGTGAATAAAAGAGGGAATTAGCCATGAGAATACAGAAATATGGCATGAAACAACAATGGGTATTAGAAAAATCCTCAACTGAAAAAAACAAATGCATTCTTGTAAAAAGAACATAAATGTTTTTTTTTTTACTGTATTAACATACTATATAGATCCATAAATTTTGCTGTTACTAACTTTTCTCTTTAAACATTAGTATTGAGGAGCAAATTAGGCATGGTTTGAACTATTTTAGGAATAAAAAAAAAAAAAAAAAAAAAAAAAAAAAAAAAAAAAAAAAAAAAACTACTACTATGTCTGGTTTCTTTGGGCTTGATCTGACAAATCATCTTGGCATGCCTTGGCCTATCTTGTACAATGTAACTTCATTTTTCTTGTTTTTTTTTAAATAATTGCTATGCTATTAAAGAATGGGGTTATTTACTAAAACTCAAATTAATCTCCGTTTTGTATGAAAACAAAGTAGACCAAACTCTCTTCCACTAATTGAACTGATTTATCAATAATTCTAAAGCATAGTCCCCAAAGGTTAAGTAATCTGTACACCAGTGGTTTCATTTTTATGAAAATGTTTGGGGCTGCTTGGAAAGAAACATCATCCATGGCAATACCATTGTTTTACTTAGCATGAAAAGTCATGAAAACATTTGTTTTAAGGATCTATAATTATTCAGTAATGTCCCTTAAATACTTCCAGAAAATTTGGTTGATAGGAAAAGCCACAAGACATTTCTGACATATGATTTGATTGATCTTTGCAGTATAAGGTTTATTTTCTTTAGCTTCTGAAGAAGAAATCTTAGCTGTGACGGGTTTGTGTTCATAGGAATGTCAACCAACACCCATTCTTTTCTTTAATCAGTTGGGGAAGACATTGAGTGCTATCCCTTTCCAGCTAGAACCAGTAAGTAAGAAGCTTTACAACTGCAATGTAATGAGATCAACTGGTTTATTTTAAGATTTTAAGACATACAGTTCTCATTCCAGGGAATCAATTTTCCTATATTCTCTTCCAGCAGCAACCCTGCTATTTTTTCTCATATTAACCCAAAGCCAATACACCAATACATAATAATATTGTATTAACAGACATGATTACAATAAACTGATATCCTTTACAGAAGTCTAAAGGGACAATTTCTTAACATGTAAATTGCAGTTTTTACCACAATTCTACCTTCTCGTGCTAAAATTCATGAATTTGAATTAGCTTCTGAGTTTAGGTAGACGCCAATGTGTGGTGTCCTAGCAAAATTCGTAATTTATTTTCTATTCGATAATTTTTTTTTTTTAAAGTTGGTAGCCTTAGGGGGTTATTTATTAAAGTCATAATGCTAAAAACTTTTTAAAAGTTTTTTACTTAAAAATCTGAATATTTTGTGGGGGAAAATTAAATTTTTTCGAGATTTATTATACCCGGGAGGATGCAAAAAGTCAGAATCCAAAAATATTCTTCAACCTGTCAAGGTCATGTAGAAGTCAATGGCAGAGGTCCTATTTGCAATTTGAAGATATTATGATATTACAATAATCCAAATATTTCGGACTTTTCCCCCTATTTCACAAAAAATTCTGGCTTTTTGGACATCAAATCTAAAAATATTCGATTTATTTGTGAGACAATCTGAATTGCTGTTTTCAGGATCTGATTCATTTTTATGACGTCATGGCTATTAGAAAAGAACCTCTGGGCATATGGCCATGCTAGTTGCATTGGTATTGTAAAGTGCTGCAGGACATTGATCTTCAATATCCTTACAATAATAACACGCTGAACCTTCAATGACTTAAAGGCTTGCAGACATATTCTTCCCCATGCCTTAATATAACTTTCTGATTAAAATATGTTAATACAGCATTTTTTTCCCTTTCTTGTAGTAATCAAGAGTGTCCCTATAAAAAGCCATTGCCATTGTTATAGGCCTGCAATGAATATTGAGAAGGCAGATGGTATGGATCACACTGCGCATATTGTATAATCCATCACGTGACACAGCAAATACACGGTGATAGTTGGTGTCCCAGAAAACCATAACTAATGTTATGTATAAAGTTTATGTACTTATTACAGAGTGGAAACTTGGATGCCATTTATTTATATAACTTAATAGTGATAGAAGTATCTCTGTGACAAATATTACTCAATAAGCTTCCCTCAGAGGAGTTATACTGATCACTGGATATCAGTGAGAGGATTGTTATTCTGGGCTGTACTCCCAAGATGTTGTAGCTGTTTGTCACATCTGGCATTACCTAGATAAGTTAAGGCACAGTTTTTTTTGGGAATGTACCAACGTTGCTGTTTGTGGGTGATTCAATTCGCAAAAGGGGGAGCCCTAATTGGAGTAACATGCAAAGGGGACTGTCTGCTTGAAGCAGGTGTAAAGTACAGGATTCCCTTTCCCGAGAGTGCTGCACTTTGTGCCCGATTTTTGTTAGCAGGGGCAGTTGACTTTTTGGTGCACTTTACTGCCTGGAGGAACACTAGTACATCAAAGAACTTATGTGGATGACATTTGGACTGGTTCCCTCCTGAAAATGAGCCTTTTCATCAAAGAACAGAAACACTCTCCCAGGCTTTTCATAACTCCAAGCTGGCAGGAGTATGATGGGACGGCTTTGGACATCTAAATGCAAGGCCATATTGACCTACTGCATGAAAGCCAAATCTCCATCGATTACAATAGTTAACAGAGACCATAAAACAATCAGTCCCAACTCTATAATATAGCACTTGGTAAAGATGTCATCAGCGTGTATTCAACTGACAAACACATTGCAAATACATCATTTTACAAACTACAGTTCAGTTTCCGTTAGGCCAATGATGGATCTGCTGAGTGAGTTAACCATATTATACAGTGTTGTGACAGCTGTTTCAATAAAGGCTGTTCCACGCTTATGTAGAAATGTTAGGCATGCTGCAGATCCATACGTTTTTTGATGCAGAACTAGATCGAAATCTTCATTTGCATATTGAGTTTTGGCAAAAAGAAAGTTAACTGCATTATCTGTGAACAAAAAATTATGAGCTTAAAAGTCACGACTGGTGAGGAGATCATTTGCATCCCTAACATGTTTACAACAAAGTAGTATTTCATGTAAGGGTGTTTTTGAGTAGAAGCTCAAACCTGACATAATGTAAAAGAAGAATAAAATATATTATATTCATACATCTAAAGTAATAGTAAATCTTCATTCATGGTGACTAATATAGCTTGTTTTTCACCTTGTTTTTATTATGAAAAAGCATGCTGCAGCTACTTATAGCATATGGCAACATTGTTATTAAATTAGAGGAAATAAAATGATCAATCTATTATCACAGGTCTTAAATAAGTAAACAGCATGGCGACTAAGGCTTACACTTAAGAAGAATTTATTTTCCATCCGCTCAGTGCCTAAGGGCAATAGTTTATTACCAAGACCAGAGAATTTGATTTTAATATAGTTCTTGGCCTTGTGCCTTAAGTGGGATTTGAAAGAAACTTTTTCGATGTTTTACTTTACCCAAGAGATTCTAAGTAAAGTGTTTGTAGCCTTGTTGCTCCAAGAAACCTGCCCTTAATCCCTCTATGAGTATTTCAGCATATCATTTTAAGTGTAAATCTGGTTTGCAGTCTGGCTTTGTGATTAGAAACTCATATAATGAATAAGAGTAGCTGAGACGACCTCCTGCATTAAATCAGCCAGAATCCATCTGCCATACTCAAACTGTAGGCCCAGAAACTGCTTCATTTAGTGCTCCATTGTTGGGGTGTAAATTGAGCATGTGTAAAGAAGAAAAATACTTAGTAGAGGATAAACATATATATATATATATATATATATCCACAGAGTTTGGTTAGAACAGTGCTCAGTAATGTTCAGAAAAGTATTCGTTATAAATATAAAGTCATCTATGTGTGACTTAATGTGGGTGAGACTGCACAAGCCTGTAATTGTAATGTCTGGAGAATACTTTTTTTTAATAAATCACAATATATTTGAGTTTTGTACTGTATTCAGTGGTGCAACTAGAGTAACCAGTGACAAAAAAATCTTCAGAGGGACTCATCCTTCCACTCATTTCCAGTCCCATGTCCGACCTCCACTTCCCGTCGGACCCTGCCCACTCCCATCTGACTTACATACCTCTTCCTTGCTGCAGGTAAGAGAGTTGCTGGGGAGTAGAGGGGTTTTATTAGCTATAGAGGAAGCAGACACCACAGTCTGGCCCCCCTGCGACCAGTGCCGGTCTTAAGCACATTGGACCAATTTGGTCCAATTGGGCCCCACTCCAGTTCGAGCTCTAATTCCTATTCCCTTAATCTCCCAGTAGCACAGACTACCCCTAATCCAGATTGGCCCAGCCCACTCAGACCTGATTGGCCCAGGCCACAGCTGAACCTGATTGGCCCAACCCTTCCCCAAACCCAATTCAACCAATCCATGGTGCTGCACAAACACAGTTTACAGTGGTAACCAAAGATTAAAAAAGTGAGGGAACATGTTCTCCCAGTTGCCCAGCCTGCCCCATCCCCAACTGGCAGCCATCACTTGGACAGAGGGGAAAGCAGCCGCTATTTGTCCATCCAGCTCTGTGACCCTGCGACAGACAGCAAAGTTCCTTCTAGGGGGCCCCGCCAAAATTGTTCCAATTGGGCCCCAACCGGCCCTGCCTGCGACTGTGGGGTCGGCTTGCTCTATAGTTACACCACTGATTGTATTGTTGTTATGAAGTAGTGGGATTAATGTTCATATAGTATCCTGTGGCATACATACCACTCAACTAGCACTCATAGCATAACTCAACTCATGCATAGTACTCAACTTTAAAGGAATTGTTCAGTATAAAAATAAAAACTGGGTAAACAGATAGGCTGTGCAAAATAAAAACATGTTTAGTTATCCAAAAATGTAATGTATAAACGCTGGAGTGACTGGATGTCTAACACAACAGAACACTTCTTCCTGCTCTCTTGGTTTCCACTGACTGGTTACCCTTCAGTGACTTCAGAGGGGGCCACATGGGTCCTAACTGTTTTCTTTTGAATCTGAGCTGAATGCTGAGGACAAATTGCAAACTCACTGATTAGTTATGACCCATTTGGCCCCACTTCAAGTCACTGACTAACTCAGAGTTAGAGAACTGAAAAGCAGGAAGTAGTGTTCTGTTCTGTTATGTTACACATCCAGTCATTCCAGCCTTTATACATTACATTTTTTACTAACTATATTAGAAAAAATTTTTATTTTGCGCAGCCTATCTATTTATCCAGTTTTTATTTGCACACGGAAATGTTCCTTTAAAGGACAAGTTAAACTGAAAGGCAAAAAAATATAAAAAAAAAATTAATTTTTAAAATCCATGTTGGCCTGTTCTGATAACATTTATTACATTTACGTTTATTAAAGAGACTGCTGGTCATTTCATTTTCTGTTTAACACAGTGGCCCAGGTTGAGCAGTAAAAATCATCACTTGGTAAGTACTTAGAGGGGATCTGAATAGTGTTTGCTCAACCACATTGAATTCCTTGACTTCAAACCCAGCATTTCTTTAATGTTATCAGTGGTAAAGGCACTTTGTTAAAGCCATTGTCCTGCAACATCAAGGGTTATATTCTTAAAACATTGTTGCCCAGGAAAATCTGTATTTACGTTATTGAACTTTAATTTGAGTGATCTTATTTACAGAATAAAAGGGTGCAGTGAGATAGCTTTATAGAGGGCTATAAAGAAGGAACACTTGATCATTGTATATACAAAGTGAATTGGTGTAATTCTAGAGGCAGCAGATGCTAGAGGACAAGGGGGCCAGACTGGGAGGTCTGGTTCCTCTACAGTTGTAGAAACTATAATAACCACCTGCCTGTCCAACTTGGTCCCCTGCTCCCCTAACTTAAAGGAGAAGGAAATACAAAACATATATACCTTTCTATCGTACGACTGGTGGACTTATAACTTACTTAACGTTTTGAAAGTTGTCTCGCTGGTTTCTAGTAGGAGCAACAGCGTTCTGCGGAGACTGCAGCGTTGGACTCCGGTGACATCACACATTTTGCAGGCAGCTTCCTCCCTGCTGCCCGAGGCAGCCTTGAGGCGCATTGGGCGCAATTACAGTATAATGCGCATGTCTTAGGGGAGCAGCCTTTCTCATGCAAATCTAGCTATGTGTCATCATTGACCCCTCTGAACACCCCCCCCCCAGCCAATCAGATTTGAAGCATCTCGTAGCTAAAGATATGGACGAGCGTTATTTTTTAATCATACTTGGGAAGGCTAACAGGCAGCATCAAACACTTGCGGTGTGCAGCGAGGGGACAATAGATTTTGAATATGTAAAAATCAAATATGCAGCCCTTTCAAAAAATGCAGCCCTTTGAAATATTCAGCCTGAATAAAACATTGGTGGACAGTGGAATGCAGCCTGATTAATAAACATTGGTGGACAATAGAAACTGCTTAATCTGTATGCGCTATTTTATGTGCGCTCCTGCTTCTCGTGGTGGTAGTAATGAGCTGCTCGTGCTGCTAGTAATGAGTGCAACATCATACAGTATGTGACATGCACCAGGGGTCAGGGATTTTTTCTTTCTTTCGCGCGTGCGCAATACGCAGGGAGAGGCAAAGGAAGCGTCCAATACCATAGCAAGATGGCAGCCGCGTGAATGCGAATGAGAGGAGAACATGAAGATTGATTTTATGTGATTGGATTCACTTAGGTGAGCTAAAACTATAGTGATTCAGGACATCTTTATGAGCACATCAGAGGGAGATAGCTCATGAATTTTGCCTTTCCATCTCCTTTAAAGCAAGCAGGTGGTGGGCAGCCAGTTACAGGAGGCAGATTGCTGTTGCTGGGCCCCTTTGCAGATTCTTTGGTGAGGGGGCCCAGAATGGCATAATTAAGTATCTGACAGTACATTTTTTTACCCACAGTGTGTAGCAGATACCTTTCAGTTTAAATGTCAATGCTACTATACAATGCATTGATATCACTGGGAATATGTAATATTAAGTAAGTAAAAACCGACTAGTTTTCTTATTGAGTTGGTTGCTTTATTTCCTTGATATGTTGTTTATATGTAGCAATGTAGTTGTAGTTAATATGTAGTTGTGGTGGAGCAACATTTGGGTGGAACAGCACTGTAAGGTGGGTTTAGTCATATATATTTATTTAATTGAGAATTCCTTTGAAAAGTAAGTAATAACAGCTTTCACTCATACAATGAAGACTGGATTAATTTGCCTTCATACAGTACATCACTGATTATTAAGACCACATCAATACAAAATAAATTCAGCCTTTACATTGGTTTCATCTCTGTAATTACTGAATGGATTATACTCATAAGACCATAGCACACTGCCCATAGTGTTTGGTATTTTGAGTTGAAACAAAGTACATCTAAGATTAGCAAGTTAGTAAAATTTAACAAGAAAGCACGGGCAAAGAAATCAAAATGTGTTCTAGAATGAATAAGTCCAGGCCAGTTTCCTTATCAGCATTAAGCATTTCATAAAATGTCATACGGGGCATGAACAAAAGACATGAAAAAAAAAATTAACAGTGTTTTCTTCAGCTGCGGCAACAAAAAAAAGGCTTTCATGTCTAAATCACCTATTAACTTCCACTGACACTAACCATTCCCAGGATGAAATGACAAGCAGGAAGGAGGTGAAAAACATGGTGATATAGGAAATGTAAAATACGGTGCTCACATTCTGCAGATGTTCATGAAAGAAAGTTATAGCTCTTTGAATTGCAGAGTACGGTATTATTCAGTAGCTGATTACGTGTGTAATGACTTTATAGCATAATATATACATATATATATATATATATATATATATATACAACAAACAAGAAAAAGTTGTGCTCACCACTAATTTTTAAAAACATTAGGCGGGGGTGCAATGAGGCTGTGACCACAAAATACATACAGACAAACTCCACTAATTCATTAAACATTTTACAAAGGGACTAACTTTTACCTGCAACTTACTTGCTGCTTTCAAAGTAAAACTCCCAATCATGGATGCCCTTTTATTAGACACCAGTGGGATCACCTGACTATAGCTGGGAAGGGTGGGGGCTACAACAGAGAGCTGGTCACTGCTCCAGTATAACTACAACAAACAAGAAAAAGTTGTGCTCACCACTAATTTTTAAAAACATTAGCAGCAAGTAAGTTGCAAGTAAAACTTAGTCCCTTTGTAAAATGTTTAATGAATTAGTGGAGTTCTTAGTGAATCAGATGAAAATTGAGCGTAGGACTGGCCAGATATGGCATGACTTTGACGTAGTTGGCCAGCTTAAATATATTGCAATATAAGGACAAACAATCCCTGTTGTTTAAAGGGTAAGGCATTTTTTAGTAGCTGTATGCACAGAATGTCTCAATGTCTTAAATATATTGATAATGGGTTGAGTGCAGAGGACCTCTTGCATTTGTCTATATATATATATATATATATATATATATATATATATGCAGAGTATAAATGCTTATTTGTGTGTAAAAATGGACCGAGTGCTATAATTGGGAGGGCACCAAGCATTTATTAGAGATCTAAATTGCTATCTAAATTAATACAATTAAAAGTTGCAGAGAGAGTTCGTATTAGAGATGTTTTTATATACATATATATATATAAGTATATATATAAGTATATGAAGGTAAAGGTGAAACACACAAAAGAACAATGTCAAGTTTTTAGACAGAGCAGGTAAACATTGTATAAGACAAAGCAGGAAGCATTGTATTAAAGCTTATAGTATTGAATATATTTTCTTTAACTCTCTTCTTGAGTACGACTGGTTTGGCCCACATACTGCGGACACCATTTTTAACACAATAAGGTATACAACTTTTTTGGAAATACAATTTATATATTGTTTTATATTATATATTTTACCAGATGTACAAAAAGTAAAGGTGGAAGTCTTGCTTGGAGTACTATAAGATACAGAAATAGAATCTATTGTATGGAGACCCATTATCCAAAAACAGTATCTTGTACTGTATGATAACTGAGCTGCACGAATCCATATTGCTGGCAAATCAATCCTATTAGGATGATTCATGTTAAGAAGACATACGAATATTCAGAAAACCCCTGGCCCCAAGCATTCCAGTTAACAGATCCCATACCTGTATATTTGTATTAACAGTAAACATCATTTAACACTTATTTGTTGAGTTTAATAGCAGAAATTTCCATTGCTGTGGAGAGAGCGGTTGAGTCTTTCATCAGTTCTTTTCATCAGTGTTTTGCCAGACAGAACATAAATGCTAAAAAAATTGGGAAGTTTGGACACGTTCCAGGAATAAACAGCTGTTCTGAAACTACCTATTTTTGTTGCTAAGTAATACTTTGTGCCATACTTAACAATAGCTTGTGTCATTTTAGGGGAGAGACGGTCAACGGGTCTTCAAAATAATCACTAGGTGCCACTTTCACCGCCTCATTTTCTCACTTGCAAAAGAAATCTGTTTTTAAAAGAACAAAGGTAACATTTCCAGTATTTTATTGGGACATCTTTTTGGAGTTCAGTTTAAATTGCATGTTGACTAGTAATGAGTGAAATTTTTTTTCGAAGCTTTGCTGCAAAAATGATGGCCATAGACTCTAATACAGTGATCCCCAACCAGTAGCTCATGAGCAACATGTTGCTCTCCAACCCCTTGGATGTTGCTGCCAGTGGCCTCAAATAAGGCTTGGAGGTTTTCATTGCATTTAAACAGGTGCACTGCCAAACAGAGCCTCAGTGTAGGCTGACAATCCACATAGGGGCTACTAAATGGCCAATCACAGCCTTTATTTGGCACCCCAGGAACATTTTTAATTCTAGTATTGCTCCCCAACTCCTTTTACTTCTGGATGTTGCTCATGGGTTCTAAAGGTTGGGGATCCCTGCTCTAATAGGTGACAAAATTGATGCATGTCAAAAATTTGTCATGCATCAAAAAACATATAGTTCAAAGCATTTAGGAATATTTTCACCATTTTGCTAATTCTTGATAATATTGACCATAGGGTGTATTTGCAGAGTTTACCTTACTCTTAAAAATATATTTTTGCACTCCTACATTTCCAAAGTAGGAGCCATCAGGTTCTACTTATAGCAGCATGCTAACATGGTGCTCTGTGGGGTTCTGTCTTTGGCAGAAGTGATGTCCTTGGGATGATTTACAACAGTACAATATAGCTAAATTTCTACAGAGAAATCAAAATTCAAAACCAAAACTCAAAATTCAATATTTTGCAATTTTTTTTAGATTTTCCTGATAGGCAGGTCAATGTATAGTTTCACTGGATTCATCAAACTTATTCTCTTTAGGTAAACCTTTAATGGTTCTCCACTTTTTTTTCTAGATGAGGCTTCAAGCACTCAAATATCTCAGCCCTTACATTTTTTATATGAGATCATTTTTGAAGCATAGTATTTAATATAATTAAGCATTAAAACAATACCTCAATCAAGTTCTCAGTAAACTAAGTTCAAGTCAGACTCACCTTTCGAATATCAAATATATACTGATAACACTATGATACCATAATAATGGTTGCTACTTGGCAAAAAACAATATTAAACCCAACTTACTATACTATTCAGAATGCTTAGGAGCTTGGGTTTTCCAGTTAATGGATCTTTCTTCATACTTTGTCTACTAGAAAATCATGTACACATTAAATAAACCCAAGAGGTTGGTTTTGATTCCCATACACATTCATTATATCTTAGATTAGATCAAGTACAAGGAACTGTTTTATTATTACAGAGAAAAAGGAAATCATTTAAAAAAAAAAAAAATTGGATTATTTGGATAAAATGGAGTCTATGGGAGATGGCCTTCACATAATTCAAAACGTTCTGGATAATTTATAATTATAACCTAAAAATATTATATATTGAGATTGAAGACCATTTTTTGCAACTTTAATTAGAAATTTTCATATTTTGAACATGTTTCACCTTTTGAATATTTTACACTATAATAATTTTTGCACATAAAAAATGTATAGTTTTTGGAGTGTTCATCTGCTAGAGGACTCCTTCTGGCTATGTAATTATTTGGTGACATTCTGACTTTGCAGATAATGTTTAATTCACTTCAACTGATGCCATGAAAAAAAAATTATGCCATTCAACTCCATTCAATGCATATATGAACTTGTATATAAACATAATTCTTGGATATGTATCCCAGCTCCTAGTTCTACTTCCAGAATTAATAGGGTCATCTCCCTTAGAGTTCATTTTAATCGAATAATTCTATTTTTTTAATGATTACATGATTTAAATGAAACAAAATAGAATATTGTACTTAATCCTACCTAAATTGCATAACTCTAAGGGGCAGATTTACTAAATTCACATGAATTATTCGAATTTTCAAAAAGATTCGAATTTTCGAAAGTTTTTGAAGACCACTTCGACCATCGAATTTTGAAAATTCGATCAAATCGAATGATTCGAATAAAAATCAAATATTCGAATATTTGACAGTCCTCTTTAAATTTTTATTTGAGTACCTAGTTCGCCATTTTCAACCTACCGAATTGGGTTTCATTATTTTAGATTGAATAAAAAATGGTTAAAATTGTTCGATTCGTTCGTTCGGCCAATCGAATAGTGATAAAATCCTTCGAATTCGAAGGATTTTTATTCCCATATAATTCCCATGGTCGAATTTGAGGTTTTTTTAACCCTCAAATTCGACCCTTATTAAATCTGCCCCCAACAATCCTATTGTGTTTATTTAAATTTTAAATGATCTTTCACAGACCAAGTATGGTGATGCATATTACAGGAAGATACCTTAACCCAGATCTTAAAGGGGTGGCTCACCTTTAAGTTAACTTTTTATATTATAGAATGGATAATTCTAAGCAACTTTTCAACTGACTATAATTTTTATTTTTAGTTATAGTTTTGGAATTATGTGCCTTCTTCTTATGATTATTTCCAGCTTTCGAATGGGCGGGGCAATGATTTTTTTTATGATGTGGTCCTTAGAAGCCATATGTCTTGATACCCTATACATTTTTTATTATGTTTTGTTTTTTTCCTAGAAGAAATACTGTAAATTGCACCTATTTCTGGAAATATTCTGGAAACCAAAATTTTACAGTGTAATATATGCCCATTTTGAATTATATCTAAAGCCATCAATATCTTTTTACCAGTCTCTATACAATCATAAGATGTGTTGCTGCAGGACAGTACTATGTTTAAATAAACAGATATAATTTTGGGAAAGAAACTTAATTTTAGTCGCTAGGTTCAAATAACAACCTAAGGGCAGATTATAAAAAAATTCAACCATCAAATTTTTTAAGGGCATTTTCGATTGAAAATGGATTGAATAGGTCAGTTTTCGAAAAATCGTTTGAATGCATCGTTCAATTCAAGCGATTTTGGTTAAAATCCTTCGAATTTCAAAAAAATTCAAAAACACTCCTTAAAGGTTCCAGGAGCCCCCACAGGCTAAAATAGCAATTTGGCAGATTTAAGGCAGCGAAGTGTCGAATTTGAATTTTTCAAAGATACTGTACTTTGAAATTTGACAGTTAGAATTTTTGAATTTTTTTCAATTCAAATCGAAATTTGGGCTGTTTGATAGTTGAAGTAGCCAAAAATGACTTTGAAATTCAATTTTTTTTCATTTGAATTTTCACTTTGAGCATTAGTAAATGTGCCCCCTAATGATACAAGCTTCCATTCTTCAGTATTTAATGGTCCAAGATCTAATAGGGCAGTTATAAAAATCAAAAGCTTTAAGTGCACTATAGATTACAGGAAGTACAGATGAATTATGAAAATATTTGATTTGCAACTTGTATTACACAAAAACTTGCACATGAACACTACCTCCTCTTTGTGTAACTATCACTTATCAGGTCTTATTGTAATAGCAGATGGTTAGATGTATCAAGTGTAAATATAGAGTAGAAATATAAATACAGTATATGGTGAGTAATGTATATACAAAACAAATGAATGAATACTGTAAGAATAATATGTTTAAATATAATATTATAAATATTATTTAGAAGGAGCTTTACTTTATAAATACCTTGTAAGCACCAAAGCAGAACTTGTACATTTTTAATGTATAATTACAGATTTTTAAAACTATATATTCAAAGCTTTAACAGTATCTCATACAACAGAGTTAATGACTATGGTTAGTAGACTACAGAATTAACATATAGTTAAAGGAATACAGAAAGATGAACACAACTCAAACTTGTGATGGTGCCAGTTTTTACACATTTCGTTTTCTCAGCTATAGGTGCCAGCCTTGTGTCCTATGAAAAACACACCCCTCCCTTCTTATAGCTAAATAAAGATGCACATGGCACTACATAAATACATGGAGACAAGTTTCACTGAGAGAATAATTCTTTCTTGAGGGCAATCGGACCAGTATCAAGATGAGTCTTGCACTAATGGGGTAATGTAATTAAAGTCGGTAACGGAAAAACTATTCGCAATGCGAAAAGTTATGCCTCTGCGCAAACACATTTTGCTTTGTGCGACTTTAATATAGCTTTTGCCAACCCAGAAACTGTTTAACGACCACTTCCGACAGTGGAAGAAAGTTTGCGAATTTTATAGCTTGCACAAATGCGCAAGTCGTGATGTTTGCTCCATAAGATTACACCTTCAAGCACTTCTTAAGAGTGCGCAACTAAAATTCGCAGTGTGCAATTAAAATTTGCAATGCAATAACAGTTTAAGGAACAATATTACATTGCGAGATGTGCATTTTTATTCATATTGCTGCAAATTGTTTTTCTCTTTGTGACTTTAATTACATTCCCCTATCAGTAACTTTGTATCTAATGTATCTGCTAGTACAACTTATTTGGGGAGTGAATTCCACAACTTCACAGCTCTTACTTTAAAAACCCATTTTGCATCTTAAGATGAAACCTCATTTCTTCTAATATGAATGGATGCCTTTGTGTCTGTTAGAAGGATCTAATGATGAATAAAGTATGAAAGAGTTCTGCTCTTATTATATATAATATATATTATATATATAAGGTCCTTGTATGGACCGAAACGTAATGTTGGCTGTATATGCACTGAAAAATACAATTTTTTGAATGATTGCGCCAAAATCCCAGTGTTGCTGGTCTTCTTGAATGCTATCTATCTATCTATATATATATATATATATATATATAGTAGAATAAGGGATCAGCACTCACTTGATTCGGTGAAAAAGTGTATTTATTGTACACACATATGCAAAGTGAAGCCTTCTGAAATCAGAAGGTATTTACATGTCTCATGCCATACATATAGCACTGCCTAGATATCAAAAATGAGAGTTTTTATCATTTTTGATATCTAGGCAGTGCTATATGTATGGCATGAGACATGTAAATACCTTCTGATTTTAGAAGGCTTCACTTTGCATGCTATTGCTTGTGAAGGGCTTTTTGGCTCCTTTCAGTCCTTCTCACCCTAACCAGGTTCGGTTTCCCTTTTTGTACACACATAGAAATCCGACGTTTCGGTTCCTCCTGGGAACCTTTCCTTGAGAAAGGTTCCCAGGAGGAACCGAAACGTCGGATTTCTATGTGTGTACAATAAATACACTTTTTCACCGAATCAAGTGAGTGCTGATCCCTTATTCTACTTTATATCCACACATTTGGATCGTGCACCATCCATCTCTATATTGTTTGGAGTGCTGGCATTGTTGGACTTTTTATATATATATATATATATATATATATAAATACATAGTTACTGTTACTGCCATACATTTTCTTTCAATGCCAAGCATCTGTACCTGCAAATATACTCAGCAGCTGTATATCTAAGCATGAATACAAAGGAATGGATTTGTTAGAGTTTGAACTGTAGAATCCAGATGGATTTCCTGCAGTTAAAAATGTTAGCATAGTTGCAAATACAGGTATGGGATCTGTTATCCAGAATGCTCGGGACCTGCGGTTTTTCAGATAACATCTTTCCATTATTCGGATTTTCATACCTTAATTCTAATAGAAAACCATTTAAACATTAAAGGGTTACTGTCATGGGAAAAACTAATTTTTCAAAATGCATCAGTTAATAGTGCTGCTCCAACAGAATTCTGCATTGAAATCCATTTCTCAAAAGAGCAAACAGATTTTTTATATTTCATTTTGAAATCTGACATGGACCTAGACATATTGTCAATTTCCCAGCTGCCCCAAGTCATGTGACTTGTGCTCTGATAAACTTCAGTCACTCTTTACTGCTGTACTGCAAGTTGGAGTGATATCACCCTCTCCCTTTTCCCTCCAGCAGCCTAACAACAGAACAATAGGAAGGTAACCAGATAACAGCTCCCTAACACCAGATAACAGCTGCCTGGTAGATCTAAGAACAACACTCAATAGTAAAAACCCATGTCCCACTGCATTCCATTCAGTTACATTGAGAAGGAAAAATAACAGCCTGCCAGAAGGCAGTTCCCTTCTAAAGTGCTGCCACAAGTCACATGACCAGGGGCAGCTGGGAAATTGACAAAATGTCTAGCCCCATGTCAGATTTCAAAACTGAATATAAAAAAATCTGTTTGCTTTTTTGAGAAATGGATTTCAGTGTAGAAGTTTACTGGAGCAGCACTATTAACTGAAGCGTTTTTAAAAAAAAAAAGTTTTCCTATGACAGTTTCCCTTTAAGAGACATCTTTATCAAGGCTATAAAGTATAAACAACTCCAAATTGATCCCAGGACATCCTCATAAGCTAAAATAGGAATTGGGCAGGTTTAAGGTGGCAAATAGTTGAATTCGAATTTTTAAATGGCCAGTACATGATAAATTCAGAATTCAAATTAAATTTTTTAGAAAACTTGAATCCTATTATAATTATTACCTAGTCAAATTTCACAAAAATAAACTTGAAAATTCCAGTTTCAAAATTCGATGTGTTTTATTTTTACAGAGAAAAGAGGTAATCGTTTTTAAAAATGTGGATTATTTTGATAAAATGGAGTCTATGGGAGACGGCCTTTCTGTAATTCGGAGCTTTCTGGATAACAGGTTTCCGTATAACGGATCCAATACCTGTATAAGCATTTATCAATGCAGAGAAACTTTTTATCAGAATTCAACTATATTCTGTTTAATGGGGGGTGTTCTAGCCGATTGCCTTGGAATCTTCATCCGTGGAGCTTTTCTGTGCTGAAACAAAAAGATTGTTTAATATAAATATTTGTTCACTACAAAATACAATACATCTGTTCATTAGTATTTAGGCCCTAAGGTTTCATTCAGGAATTGCATGTCTTTTAAACAGTAGAATGTTGAAATTATTCAGTAGACTGCAAAATCAAAATAAATTTGCCTGGGGCCTGAAGAAATGGATTTAACAAAATCTTCTACAGAGCCAGCATTTATTTAACACGAAAGAACCACACTGGTCAATGAAATGTCTCGAAAATAATGAAAATACTTCATGAAGATTTTAATACACTGATTTTCCAGTGCCTGTTTTGCGTGATGGAGATTTACTGGGAAGTTTCCCGACCTATGTCCTCAATTAAAGTTACTGAAAAGGAAAGAGAATATTTTTGTGTTCCTAAACAATCAATGGAACTGTGGGTTTTAAAAGAAATTTTGTTTGTAAAAAAAAAAAAATCTCTTAGTAACTAGAAGTAAAGAGAAGGAAATGACAGAATAAAATGCAAGTTGGCCTTTTGTAAGCCAGCAATTAATCAGAAAAAGTATCTGACAAGTATTCTCATTAAACTGTGTTTAGAGAAAACTCAGTATGCCACTATTGAGACTTTTATAATGGCAATAATGGCCTTTTCAGATGTCTTTACAATGAAAATAAATGTAATCATTGTTGAATGAGATGGTGGCCTAACCTTAGCCTAAATGTTGTACTATTCATTCACTGAGCTATCAAAGAGAATGACAACAGAACACAGACCAATACTAACTCTTGGTGGTCTTTGCCTTAACAACATAACTGAAAAGTACATTTTATTGTAAAAATTTTCTCCCATCTGCGTTTCAAATTAAAAGCTCAGATATGCCGAATCTGGATTGACAAATGATGTAGCAGTACAGTTAGTGAACTGTTATCGAGACATTTCTGTCAGCAGTGAGCTTTGTTCACAAATATAATAGGACATCCTACATTTTTATTCTGGGTGGTGGCGTTCCTTATTCCAAACAATATGGTTCTGTGGTTTAAGAACTTGGTTGAAGAATGTGGCGTTTTTACTTTTCTTAGGAGAATTATTTTTTAGAAACTGTGGGAAATCTTGAATCTTGAGTTTTTATGAACAGATTGTACACTTGATAGTCAACACACGGTTTAACCAAGGGGATCTCACGTCATATATAACTGCAGCTTATTTTTGGCAGTATGCTAATTATAGCCTAACTTTACACATGAATTTTGCAATTCACTGCCACAATGAACTAACTATACCAAGTATATAACAGTGTTCCATGGGGGTATGTTTTTAATATTTTACATTTACAGTACAGGTATTGGATCCCTTATCCAGAAACCCGTTATCCAGGAAGCGTAGAATTAGAGAATGGCTGTCTCCCATAGGGGCAAATTCAATAAGCAACAAAAATGAGCTAGTGTTGGCTTAGACAATGGTCTCCGCACTTCGCCAGGCGAATTTTCACCAGCGCTACTCTAATTCACTAAAATGCAAAGTTGCACTCAGGGCGGCGAATGTTAGCGAAGTTGCGCTACTGTTACTTCGCCAGGCGAAGCGCATTTACGCTAGCGATACCTAATTTGCATACGGCTCAAAGTTAAACGTATAATAGACTTATATGTTACAGCCACTACATTACACTACACAAGCCCAGGAAACCTTTAATAAATAAAATAAAGTTGTCCTATTGCCCTAAACATGCGCCCCCTGTATAGTTGAGTTGCCATATGTTAGGAAATGTAGGGGGGAAGGAGGGTAACCCTCAAAAAATTACGCTATTTTTCAGACTATCACCCTAAAAACGGTAAAAGACACCAGAGTTTTTTTTTTTTTTTCAAACTCCTATATATTTTATTGAACTTCGCCAGGTCTGACCCTGGCGAAGTAAAGTCTAGCGCAAGAGGTAACGTTCAGTAAAATGGTCATCTTAGTGAATTACCGTAGTAACGTCCCTTCGCCTGGCATAAAGGTGCGAAGTTGCGCTTGTCTATCTTCTTCGCTAGCGAATTTTCGCCTGGGACACTGTTCGAAAATTGTCGGAGTTGCAAAAGGACATCACGCTGGCTAACTAGCGCTTGCGTTAGACACTTCACTCTTTAGTGAATTTGCCCCATAGACTCCATTATAATGAAATAATCCAAATTTTGAAAAATAATTTCCTTTTACTCAGTAATAATAATAAAACAGTATGTTGTGCTTGATCCAAACCAAGATATAATTCATCCTTATTGGAAGCAAAATCAGCCTATTGGGTTTATTTAATGTTTACATGATTTTCTAGTAAACTTAAGGTATAAAGATCCAAATTATGGAAAGCTCCATTATCCAGCAAACCCCAGGTCCCGAGCATTCTGGTTAATAGGTCCAATGCCTGTACATATATTTACAATGATTGACGTATACTAGATATTAGAACACATTATGAAATATGTCACGTTTATAGACAATGGGGTAAATATAATCAAATTCAAGAGCAAATCTTTGTGAATATAAATTCCCCTGTTACAATGTAATATTCTTCGTTAGGCTTTTATTGCATTGCAAATCTTAACTGTGCCTTGTAAAACCTTTAACACCTGCTCTGGAGTTTCATTAAATATTTAGTCGATTGCAAAATTTTATTACCTAAACTGTGAACGTTCGCGAAAGCAGTTTCATCGTGAACTTTTCGAGGTAGTCATTGAGGTCTTAATCAGTCAAAAATGGCTCAAACTTGGTCGCTATCGGGTGCAAGCGTCTTTTTTATAATTTTATAGTTATTTGACTTTTTCTTCTGAAGGTTTTCAAATGGGCGTCGCTGACCCCATCAAAAAATAATAAATGCTCTGTAAGGCTATAAATGTATTGTTATTGCTAATTTTTATTACCCATCTTTCTATTCAGGCCTCTCCTTTTCATATTCTACTCTCTTATTCAAATCAGCCTGGTTGCTAGGGTAATTTGGATGCTAACAACCGGATTGCTGAAATCGCAAGCCGGAGAGCTGCAGAATAAAAAGCTAAATAACTGAAAAACCACAAATAATAAAAAATGAAAACCAATTGCAAATTGCTTCATGTTACAGGGCCACAGGTTAATGCATAGATGGCTTCTAAAATCTGAACTATGGGGAGGTGCAATGTTTTGTATACTCTATATTAAAGGAGAACCAAACCCTTTTTAATAAAGACCCCTACTCTACATAGAACCCCCACTGCTCCCCGCAGCCTAGGTGTAATTAACCCTTACTCTTTACTTAGCTCTCTTTGCAGATTCATGTAGTGGAGCTCACAGTAATCTTTGGGTGTCCTTCTGGCGTTCCAGCAATTTCCATCACATTCGGCACATGCGCAGTTGTCAAATACCGGAAGACTGCTCCAAATGCGCATACACCAATACTGCGCTTACTTCACAAAGAAGACTGAAGAGAAGAAGATGGCAACCTGTGAGCTCCTCTACACTGAATTTGCAAAGAGAGGTAAGTAAAGAGTTAGGGTTAATTACTGGAGTGTACACCTAGACTGGGGTAGCAGGGGGGACTATGTTGGATAGGGGTTTTTATGAAACACGGTTTGGTTCTCCTTTAACTGCCACCAGGCCCGGACTGGCAATCTGTGGGTTAGGGCAAATGCCAGAGGGGCTGCTATAAGGTGCCATAGAAAGTCAGTATTTAGTGGGCTGGTGGGGGCTGTTTGGGCCTCTAAGTGGGCTGATTGGGCCTCTGTGTACCTGAAATGTCAGGGCCTATTTTGATTCTCAGTCCAGTCCTGACTGCCACTGTGTGTGCTGGGGATAAGTTACATGCAGATATTGTCTACTTCATGAGACAGCAAGCAAAGGCACAGCTGTATGTGCAATAACCTTTCATTAAGATTTCTATTACGTGTCTTTAGTCTACTAAGGAATCACTCAAACATTAGTTCAGACATGATTTTTTTTACCATTCTTCTAAAATGTAGGTTTTAGAAATGAATCAGTTTAGTTTCCCCCTCTCAAGTTTCCCAGCACCAAGAAACACAAACACTTTTTGAGTTTTATAATTAATGAAAACAAATGCCCACTTGATATGTTTTCAGGGCAGATTAAAATGTAGAGGCCTATTGACTTAAACTCGAATGAATCAAAATTTTTTCTTAAATTAAAGTCAACCAAACTCCCTTCCATGAATTTAACTCATTTATCAATTAATTTTCTCAAAAAAGTCAGAACGAATAACGCTCCAAAAAAAAACCCGAGAACCAATTCGTATTGTATGATTCGCGCTCGAATAGTTTGGATAATTGGACAAAATCCACGAGTTTTATGGATTAGCCAGCGCAGATCGTGATGTCAAGAAACAACTTCAGGGATATCTGCTATAGACTTCTACATGACCTCGACAGGCTTGAGATGGAGTATTTTCAAATTCGTATTTTAGCAGCTTTGGGGTATAATAAGTCTCTAAAAAAAAAAAAATCACTTTTTTTATCCCCTAAAAAAACTCGATCAGAAAAATTTAAGGTTTATTAAATAGACCCCTTAATGTGAAAAATGAAACTCCCTGTACTATATAAATAACAACCTTTATGTTGTACTTTTCTTGATTCTCAAATAGAATGTGATGAAAAGCCTAGTAATATTATGTGACTTTTATTGTGAATCCCTCAGTTCAACCAATCATTTGCCCTTTCTTATCATTAAGTAACTCGCCGACATTCACAGCTTTTATCATCTCATGATGAAAAATGACAAACGATCACTGAAATAAACATTTTCTAGGGTTTGAAATGATATGATTTAACTCATTCTTTGATCATTCTGTTTACATTCTGTCCCAAACAGCTTAAATGAAATAGATATGTAATTTCCTTATGTACACATGGCAGCATTCGTACCATATTAATATAATCACCTTACAAAAAGTATTTGTTGAAAAGCTTGTGCAGCTTTGAGTATCATCACATTATAGAAACCCAAACCAAACAAGTAAAATTCAAGACACATGTTCCCTTTGAAATGTACCAATGTAAATTTAAATTGTGCTGCATTAAATAAGATGATCAGGATTTCAGAACAAAGCTAAAATGTAGCAAAGACATTTCAGGAAGACTAACTCATACTGAATGACAAATGACAAGATCTTGTTATGGATCATAATGGTGGACTGCTGTTTCTATTTCTAAATTAAACTTTGAAAACGGAGCCAATCTGACACCATATTTTTACAGAAATCACAAAGTACATACAAACCAAAAAGTACAGAAGCTTAATCTTTACTGTTGCATAGGAGCTTGGATAAGAATAACCAGAAATCTTCTGTATTACAAGGTCCTGTGTAGTGACACTGAAAGACATATTAGTTGAATTGTTAGCAGGCATAAATGAGTAGAACAGGCCATCTCTTGGTGAAGACTAGTAATTGCATTGTATTTTACTTACACAGAATTCTGCAGATTTATTGATAAATATTTAAAAAGTATTTGCATCATTCACATTGTTAGGCTGTAGGCTGTTTTATTGGCTTTTATACTTACTAAACATCATTTTTAATATCTGTAAAGGCATGGGATCCATTATCTGGCAAATTACGGGAAGTCCATCTCCCATAGACCCCATTTTCATCAAATAACTCAAAGGGGCTGATTTACTATTGGTCGAATTCGAGGGTTAAAAAACGAACGATCAAATAGCAAATATTCGATCGATCAAATCTTTCGAACTGAACGAGTTTTTTATTCGATCAAAAACAATGAAACCCAATTTGGTAGCTTTGATCTGGCGAACTAGGCAGTCAAATAAAAATTTAAAGGGGAAGTACTTCGACTATTCAAATACATTTTTATTACAATTATTCGAATCATTCCATCGAATTTTCAAAATTCACTGGTCGAAGTAGTCTTCAAAAACATATGAAAATTCGATTGGTCGAACAATCGAATAGAAAAAATTCTATAAAAACTTTCAAATCGAACGATTTTAACCATTGGATCGAATTTTTTTATTCAATCTAAAATTATTAAACCCAATTTGGTAGCTTTGATCTGGCGAACTAGGCAGTCGAATAAAAATTTAAAGGGGAAGAAATTTGACTGTTGAATAGTCAATATTTTCGTATTGATTTTTATTCAAATTATTCAAATCATTCGATTCGATCATATTTTCAAAATTCACTGGTCGGAGTGGTCTTCAAAAACATTTGGAAATTCTAATCTTTTTGAAAATTCGATCGAACTTCGAATCCTTCATGTGAATTTAGTAAATCTGCCCCATAATGTTAAAAATTATTTCCCTTTTCTCTGTAATAATAATAATAGAGTGCCTTGTATTTGATCCAAACTAAGAAACAATCAATCCCTTTTAGAGGCAAAATAGTCCTATAGAGTTTATTAGATGTATGAAGATCCAATTTACGGAAAGACCCTGTATCTGAAATCCCAAACATTCTGGATAACAGATCCCATACCTGTAACAGTATTGTGTTTCTGACTATGTGTACTGTGAATAAAAGGGAATTAATGCAATACATGTTTGATCACAGATAACATCCCAAATTAATGATTCATCAATATATAACAAGAATTTTTAAAAATGGCATGACTGTTTTTATTGTTGTATTATAATAAATACAAACTTTTTTTTTTGCTGGCTATCTGCGAAGCTATCTTCGAAACCGGTGCCACATCTGGTGGGCTTGCCTAGGGCGCCTGTGCGGCACGGCCCATCTAATTATTGAAAACTGGATCTAAAATTGTCTATGAGGGTTGAGACAAAACAAGTTAGGTGGTATATTTGCATGCCATTTACATGGCATTTGGATTTAGATGTGCATATCTCTTAACTATACAGGTTGTGAACAAGTAACGGGAGCACAGTTTGAAGGGAGATACATTTCCCCAAGGTTCATGTCTTACTCCCATATATACAGCAGTCCTGAGTGGGTTAATTCCCCTAGAAAGTGCTGAGAGGGCTGAGACCTTGGATCTGTGTAGCTATTTGGAGCGACTGTATGTTTTCCAAAAGGAAAAAAGGACATTGTAAAGGTATCGTGACTCTGTGGAGTTGTACTTTTGTGTTTGGCCGGGAATCCCAGTAGTGGACCCGTAGTAGAGAGCAAAAGTACCCTGTGTATTAGTTAGAGCCCAAGTGTGGCAAGGATTTAGTTTTTTTTTTTTACTGCTTGGCTCACAGAGTGTGTATATGTGATCAATAAATGGACTTTGCCCTGTTAAAGAGCTGTCTGTTCATCTGATCCTGCTCACAAGGTGTAATAAGAGGTACAGAATTTGATCCAGTCAGCAATCAATAAGTAGATTTGGATTTTAAATCCCAATATCTGATTAGTTGATGTTTGTTGCTAGAGCTAGTAAGAACTGTGCCTTTTATTGCATTACCCCCAGTAAGAAGGTCTGTAGCAAGTTAGGGACCTCAGTAATCATCCTTTCAGCATCAGTGGGTTCCTCAAGGCAACAGCAATAAAATTCACCGCCAAGAGAGCTGAGGTTGGTAAAATGTCTTAATGATCCTCCAGATGTATAGCAGATGGGTATAATGGAATATTATGTCTATTGATGGTCGCAAGCATCTGTATTGCAATCTCAAAACAGATAGAATACCATAGGGTAGCCTTTCAAATATTGTTTGGAGTCATGCCTATAGCAACACTTTCAACTGGGCATGCTATTGGTCTTTATTTTCAAAATTAGGATGAACAAGTGACATCTGTGCAAACCAGAGAAGTATGAAAGGCCTTTCTGCTAGGATTTATAACCTAAGAGAAAAAAACAGAGTTTTTTCAAATAGTTAAAGAACCCAAAAGTTTACTTACTGTCGGGTTACTCCGGGTGCTTCTCAAAGCAATTTTGCTATTTATAGTCCTCATACTTGTAACAGTTTCTGATATATTTGCACTTTCAATAGCAAGCTTTTGTTCAGATGAACATTCACTCTAGACCCTCAAAAAAAGCTTTTGTGCCAAGCCTGCTACTAGCAGCATAGAAACAGTTATTATCTCAGAAACCACTTAAAACTGAAAATTGAATGTCAAAAGTATACAGAGGACCACTCTGAATAGGTTTACCCCAGTTTATTTTTTGTGGGGGATTAGAGTCCCTTCTACGGCTGTCCAAATGTGAGACCCTGAGCTAGATGTGGTGCTCCAAGTGATTTTTTAAGCCCCTGGTATGAAAAAGCTCTTTGTTAACCTTTTTGTAAGAAAATATTGTTTTATAAACATCTGGCCCCGTATATCCAAAATGGATGCTGACTAATTTAAGGTGTGAAAACCTTGAACATATATTGGCTATAGTTTATACATATTCGTTGGAAATAATTTTTAAAAATCATCTCATTAAACCTTGTATGGTGTTTTCTGTTTCATTTTATATGTTTCACGTTTATTCCTTGTAGTGCCATATTCTGTTGAATGCAGCATAAAATGCATCTATGAATCCAGCATAAAAGCTATTTAGTACTTATGCAACATTTTCAGGTTCACCTTCAACAGGGGACTATTTATCTGGCTTTGTAAACCATTGGCTGAAAACCATCACCAGTGATGTTGCCCCTAGCAACAGATAATCCACCAGTTTTCAATAATTGCCTACAAGTTAGAAGACAAAACCAAAGTTCGATGTCAGTCATCCTCATACAGTACCTCCCAACATTTTGGAAATAAAAAAGAGGGACTAAAAAGTTGCCACTATACCAATTTTTGTGGCCACACCCCCTAATGTTCATTTTGCAAAATTTGGCAGGTTATGAAAGTTTGAACATATTTCTGTGTTTTTTTCTGTTATTACAGTTTTGCTAATGGAGGTTACTTGCCCTTTAAGCTGTGAGTCTAACCTTTTGCAAGGAACCTGGTATCTTATATTGTTACAATTACTTATTTGTTTATCTATAAATTGTTACAAAAGTATCTAATCTGCTACTGTGGCTGTTCTGGGTTCTCTGCCAAAAGCCAATTAAGTTAGAAACTTTGTTTCTTTTTCCAGCAGAGAAAAACGGGACTTTCCAGTACAAATGAGGTACTATGGGTTGAGCTGTTAAATAAAAAGCTAAATAACTGTAAAACCACAAAAAAACTATTGCAAATTGTGTCAGTGAATATGAAAGTCTACATAATACTAAAAGTTAATTTAACGATGAGCAACACCTTTAATAATCAAGGCAATTTCACATAATGAGCCTGATCCAGTTTAATGAGAGAAGCATATCTCGGCATTTATCGTTTTAAAACTCCATAACATTCTATTGGGAAACATGCAATTGAATTTGGACATTAGTTTTTCTTTTTGAACTGAATCTGGCCAATGAGTGATCCCGTAGCGCAGTGGTTCTCAACCTTCCTAATGCTGCGACCCTTTAATACAGTTCCTCATGTTGTGGTGACCCCCAACCATAAAATATTAAAATATTTTCGTTGCCAGCCCAGTACAGGTGACAGTGTGGCTACATAAAGGTTTGTTTTCCGTGCGTAGTGCAGCAAAAACTTTTTGCCCCACCCCAATTACCATGTTAATTTTACAAATTTTAAATGGGCAGGGAGAGCTGTATGGCAGTCCCTACTAAGGGGATATAGAAAGTTGTAGTGCAACTGGCTTCCTTACACAGGTTACTGAACTACAACTTCCAGCAGAGAGCTATAACCTTGCCCCGGGGCTAGTGGGGAGAGAGATGAACCTGCTCCTGGAACCCCTTAAGGGACCCCTGTGAAAGGGTCATTCGACCCCCAAAGGGGTCCCGACCCCCAGGTTGAGAACCACTGCCGTAGCGCAAGGGGAAGTAGGACAACAAATATTATTTTAAAATATAATTTTTCAGAGATTTGGATTGACCTGCATACCATGACTACTAACTCACATTTCTAGCTATTTAGATGTGACATGGTGAGACGTATTATGAACTATGCACAAAACTCTTAAGAAAGCAGATATACATTTACCAAACAAATCCATTCCTTCTGTCTTTGCAATTATGCAGGAATTACTCAGAAACTGATGTGGCCCCAACACCTGCATGCATGTCTGCCAATATGGATGGCAAAGTATGGCAAAAAGCTAAGAGACGGGATCAAAGCTTTCCAGGTGCAGAGGAGGTAGGCTTCCATCAAAGCAATGGCCATTGTGTACACGTATAATCAAATTTCAGATTGTGTGTGTATTATACCTCTTATTTCATCCACCCCATAAATTTAACTGGAGTTTCACTATTTTCTGCTGCTGGAAGTAATTGTACAGGCAAAACTCTTTAAAGCGTATTCTCGTATAAAAATGTCATAGCGTAATGCTTTCATAAAGTGTCTGGAAATTTCTCCTTAGCCAGAATGTATCCAAAGAGGTATACCAGATCAGCAAACATGATTCACAAACCAAATAAAACCTTGATTTACGGTATCATTACATGTGATACCGTTGCAGTTTTATATTTATGCAATACAAAATGCGGAGCACTTCCTATTAACGTTATAGGACACAACAGATTGTTTTCATTAAACAACGGATTATTTATGAGGATCCTTTCAGCACAAGACGCCCTGTGTGATTGATAAATCAGAAACATTTTTAAGAAGTTTGAAACCACAGACCAAAGTTATTGCTTCATGTTTCCTCAAGAGAAAATAGGTGGTGTGGCTTAGTTTTGTACAAATACTTTTTATCTGCAATTTGCTTTATTAAGGATAAAAGTTTTTTTTTTTAAATATTGTTCTATTTATTAGAATGTATTAGTGATTACTTGATAGAACAAGTGTGTTTTTTTTTGCAAATTGGCTATTACAGTGTTGATGTTGTCATGGATGTCATGTAGCCTTAAAGGAGAAGGAAAGGTTAACATTAAGTAAGCTTTATCAGAAAGGTTTATATGAGTACAACAGTGGTTATAATAGTAATGCTGCTGTGAGTGCTCTGTCAAAGGAAACACAACTTTTCTTTCCTTCTATTGTGTGTACATGGGCTTCTGTATCAGACTTCCTGTTTTCAGCTTAAACCTCCAGGGCTAGAGCTTGAGCATGCTCAGTTTGCTCCTTTTTCCCCCTCCCCTCCCTGCTATAATCTGAGCCCAGAGCTATGAGGGAGAAGGGAGAGACACCGGCAGGAAGTGATGTCATACCAAGCTAATACTGCAGCTGCAATCCTAAACAAACTGAGAGAGCTTCTAGAGCTGTTTACTCAGGTATGGTAAGGCATTCTGCAGAATAAATATAGTGTTATAGCTTGCACTGTTGTGGCTAATCTATTGGAAATAAACTGCTTTAGTAGCAAATAGTGTATGGGTCTTTTTATACAAGTCTAGTGCACCTAAGGCCATAGACAACTGCAGGAAACCTAGAATTACCACATTTTCCATGAAACTGCTAGTTTGCTTCCTGTAAATGAAATACAATATTTAAAAATTTGACCAATTCCCCCCTCCCCCTTACAACCCAATTATAACTTAAACTGAATTAATACTGAAATACAAGAAATTATGAAGGTTCATTCTTTAAAAAGAAAACTGAGCTACTGTATAGAGAATAGTATCTAGAGCAAAAATAAGCTGTACATGCAGTACTTGACTAATTTTGTTTGCTAGTGGTCTACAGGTTTATTGTTTTAGTAGTTAACATTTCAACCCCTGTTTCTGTTAAATATCCCAGTAGGGACCAATATTTTAAAGAACCTGCTAGGAAAATATTATAAAGCAAGTCCTGTGCTCTCTCTATAAAAATATAGATATATTTGCTTTATAACAATACATATATATATATTGATATATTTAAAGACATACACGCAGCTTTCAAAAGTTTGGAATCACCCAGAAATTCAGTGTTAGCAATGTCATGTCTGTGATCATCATGTAATAGGACAATGATCTAAGGCATAATTGTAAATGATGCCAATCCATTTTGGGTAAGAAATAGAGGAAACTGGAGTGTTGTTTTGAAATTACACAGGATCATATTTATATATTGTAAATTTGGCCTGTGCATAGGGTGGCAGCTATAGAGGGGCAGCCCTCTGTGCCTATATATTAAATTTTTTTGCTATGAAAATAAAATCTCCCTAGCCTCCAGCAGAGCCGTCTTCAAATACAACATCAGAACTGGGGAGGTGAAGGGAAATATACGCATCATAGTGCAGAAGTGACATCACGCACAAACACTTGCACAGTTTGACATGTGGGGACGTACTTAGGTGGCACTAGGGTGCCCCTAGACCTAAATACAGCACTGACAAATACCAGACATCAAATCCTACTGAATTCTTTGGAAAGAACTTGTTGCAAAGATAGAGAAAAATCCCCTTCCAACTAGTCTCATCACTATGAAGACCTGACGAAGGTACAAGTTAAAATTTACCCTGAATGCCTCCAAAAATTTACAGCTAAAATTGCTAGAGATCTGTAAAGCTGGAATTGTTGCTTCTTTGAATAATATAAGGTTTGGTGAATTAAACAGTATTATAAGCTAAAAATAATGTTATGACATTCGCAGTGTACTGGCTATACTTTTTGATTATGCCACCTTGGTGATTAATACTGATCTCTATCATAATCAAAAACATAAACATTTCTAGGTTATTTCATACTTTTTCTATATTTTTTTTATTTGATTTTTTTGCTTGTCTACATTCAAGCAGTCCTAACGCATGCAAAAAAAGGGTGAACTTGATGGACCTGTGTCTTTGTCATAAGGCCCAACAAGGTAAAATATTTTTGAAGTCTGCATGGAGTCATTTCTGGTGTTCACTGGCACCCGTTCCAATGTTTGGCTCATGACTGACATGAGCCCCAATTCTTTTTTTGCAGAGTGCTGTGGGATCCCTGGAGCTACCACCTGGTCTGAATGTGGAAGTATATCCAGGGTTCGTAGTTTCAATAGGTACTGCAGCACTCAATTTGAAAAGAAGGCATGAAGAGCTGAGCACAACTATAGGGAAGTACAAGGAGCACATTTTGACACAAGTGCCTTTAATCATTTATCAACACTGGACAAATTTGCCCATTAGCAGTTACCCATAGCAACCAATCAGTAATTAGCTTTTTAAAGCCAGCTGCAAGTACAACAATGAATGCAACATTTTGATTGGTTGCCATGGGCTACTACCATGGGAAAATTTGCCCAGTGTTTATAAACAACCTTTGTTGTCAAAAGTGCAAGTTCCCCACAGTGCTTGTAGAGATAAATGAGCCTTTAGGAAAACAACTTTTTTGGGAGCCATCATTTTGAAGTGAATATGTTTTATAATTTTAATCAATGTCACTTTATGAACCATATCCATGAAAGCAATATTTTTTAACAAAATGTATATTTCTCTGCAACATATTTTATTTTTTCTTATCTTAAGACATTTTGGGCCAGATGTAATTCAGTGAGAAAAAAAGTTTATTATGTGAAAAGTCATAGAGGGGATTCAATCTGAGATGTAATTCAATTCTGAAAAATTTCTCTCACGGTTTATCATGTGAAAACTCCAAAGTTCCAGTTTTTCCCATAAACTTCGTTTTTTCTCGTTGAACTGAATCGTGTCCATGACTTTTCAAGTGAAAAAACCATGATATAAGTTCTTCTCAGTGAATTCAATCTGGCCCATTGTATTAAGAAATGTTTGAGACAGTAAAATATTTCACATAGATGCTGGATAATGCCAAATTAGCATAAATAAAATACCTATAAATAGAATTTTTGACCCCGTCCTCTGAATCCCTGTCATTTATTTTAAAGTGGAAGGCAAATTCTAATAGCAGTGGTGTGTGTGTGCTACCTTCTAGACAATCTGGAAATTATTTTGTTTTCCATTTGCCTTTAAAAGGACCATAAAATATTTCAGAATTTATGTTATGTGTTAAATGCACATTTAACTTAAAAAGATGGTATGATTACCTCTTCATTATGCTATCTCCTTTTCTTTGATTAGGCATTATGATTGTGTATTTACTGACAAAGTATTTTTCCTGCTGTGATTGCCGAGTAAATATTTACTAGTGTACACATATGCGACTTAACCATTCACAGTACCAGCTCACAATTTATTCAAACAGAAGACAGATCTACCTGTTGCTAGTGATGGGCGAAACGGGCGCGTTTCGCTTCGCAGAAAAATTTCCAGAGAAATTCGCGAATTTTTCGCCGATTCGCGAAACGAGTCGCGCGTCGTGTCGATTCCGCCGCGTCGCGTCGATTCCGCCGCGTCGTGTCAAAAACAACGCGCGACTCGTTTTTGCGCGGCGAATTTTTGTTGGCGAATTTTTTTGGCCGTTTCGTGAATTTATTCGCCAGCAGCGAATCGCACGAATTCGCCGTGAATTCGCCCCTGGCGAATAAATTCGCCCATCACTACCTGTTGCACCAAACAAAACTGGTCCAATATATTGAGAGATATTGCAAACAAATATTATAGGGCTGATTTATCAATATTCCAATTCAGATTCAAGTTTTCTTTTGCTATAAAACTCATGTATTTGAATTCATATTTCAAAGATTAATTGATGAAGTACAAATCTTAAAAAAATTAACAGTTATTTGCATTCTACATTTTATAAGTTAGGAAATCAGAAGGGTAGAGAGAGAAGAAAGTAGGAAAGTGGAATGTAAAAAAGGGAGCATTGGCTTGGAGTGAATTTATTAGGAGTACAATAAAATGGTTTTTCCCCCACTTATATAAACATGTCAAGGAGTTCCCAAGTCCTAACATGTCCCTTCCTCTGTGTTTTGAACATGCATGCTTAGTTGGTGGTGGTAGTGTTGTTTTACTTCTTTGTCATGGTATATGTTAAAATGTCTGTTCATATAGTAGGGTGTGTTTTATTTAGGGATGCATCGAATATTGTGGATTCAGCCGAACCCCCGAATCCTTTGCAAAAGATTCGGCCAAATGCTGAACCAAATCTGGTTTGTCTGGGTAGAAGGATTCAGGCGAATCTGAATCCTGATGAAAACGGCTGAATCCTGGATTTGGTGCATTCCTATTTTTATTTCAGAGTGTATGTCTTCTTTGTCTGGTAAGGTGTGCTTTTTCTACTTTCAGACAATAAGAGATCCACTGTAAATTGCCCTTTCAAGGCTGCATTTGCCCTATTACCCATGGTATTAGTATGGCTTTGGAATTTAAGTAACTCTTTTTTGAATCTGTGAATTATCAGGAGGTTGACTTCCTCCTTGAAGAGCGGGTTCACCTTTAAGTTAACTTTTAGCATGTTATAGAATGGCCAATTATAAGTCTTCGTTATGTTTTTTTTTTAGTTTGCCTTGTTCTTCTGACTCTTTCCAGCTTTCAAATTGGGGTCACTGACCCTATCTAAAAAAACAAATGCTTTATAAGGTTACTAATGTATTGTTGTTGCTATTTTAATTGCTCATCTTTCTATTCAGTCCTTCTCATATTCATTTTCAAGTCTCTTAATCAAATCAATGCATGGTTGTTAGGGTTTTTAGAATTTCACTTATTACTTCATACTAAAAGTTATTTAGTCTCCAACAGGGCCTAGTTGAAAATTGGTACTTTTATTGTACAGCTACTGCTGAATAGTCTGTTCGTATAATGCAGCTGCTTATTATATGATTTAATGTTTAGGGGTGGACTAAGAATAAATCAATTCTGCTGTAGATCTTGTGGTATGGAGGAAAATAGATATAATCTTTCATAGTGGGATTAAGAACTCTCCATACATTATATAAATTGTATTGGGCCAACATCTTCGTTACATTTTTAGCATTTTGATCACTTTATTTGGTATGTTTTGGGTAGAGATGAGGCCTGAAGGGTCGGAATCTAATGCCTTGTATAGATTTTCTAGAACTAAGGGCCTGAGGAAGTGGAGTTGGTTGGTATTGAGGGTATAGCGGTTCATCAATGTGTATTGATGTTGATTTGTAGTACACAATAATATAAGGCATCTGTCACTTGCGTGGTACTATTTACTGTATATTCAAATTTTAGTAGTATAGTTACTCCTCTTTTCTTTGTATGGGAGCTAGCTGCTGCTATCATTGTAGTATTTGTTTTTAGCACCATTGCTCTTTGGTGCGGAAATAGCTTACCTGAACCCAAATAAGGCTTCATGGCGTTTGCATTCTGCTAGTGCTAGTAATCTTTTTTGCGAGGGGTATTTCAACCCTTCACATTTATGGATATGCAGTTAAGCACCATTTTATATAATCAATCAATATTATGTAATAAGATGTGCTGGCTTCCAGGTGGAAAGAAAAGAGTATATACAGAGGCTGTAAAAACAGTAAACCCATATTCTCTGCATCCCCTATTCAGACATTCTGTTACATAAATAGGGAGTAACTGGGGGGGGGGGGGTAGTTTATTAATTCTCTGCTAGTGCCAAATGTTTTACATTGCCTTGGCTACACAGGCTAAGGGTGTAAATTGTGGCTGATAAGGTGCTCCTGCCAGTAATCACGTTGTTACTATTCCATTCTTGCACCAGATGTAGGTTGCTTCTCATCTGAGACACTACGCAGGCTAGACTTAAAAAGGCTTATTTATAAAGGTGTGTAAGATATACAAAAAAATGGTGTAAAACGTGGTGTAAAAGAAAAGGGAAATATATCGGAAAGAAGAACTGGTATAAGGCAGGGCTTATATCATTCATCTTAATCAATGGAAACCATAAATTGCAGACTATGAATCCTGATTCCTCATAATGCTCATGCATACAGTAGCTATGTCCATAAGACATAGCTGCAAAATTATAGTCACTTAGTCAAAAAAGAAAGGTCAGCTATGGATTTGTTAAACGTAACCAAGAAAACCTAATCAGCTACTTATGGAAAAAGGAAAAACATAAGTCATTTTTCTTTCTGTCAAGAGCACGGCCAGGAAACATATGAGATAAACCATTACATTCCTAATCCTGATGCAAACACACAAAAACGCCTTTTAGATTTCAATTTAGATTTGTAATCTCTCTTGTGTTCCCTCTGCCTAACAAGGATCTAAACTGGAAAGAATTTTGAAGCCAACTGTTAATCTGTGACAGTTTACAAATTGTTCGATTTTGAAGCTATGGCAAAACAATATTGAAAATATGAAACCCCCTTTAAAAGGCTGGTATTAATAATAGATAAATAGCAATGTAATTTAGTTAATCTGCACCTAAATATCCCCATAAATGTTGTCATGGGCCTTTGGATTTTCAGCATTGCTCTGGTTACTTTCTACTGGTAATTTTCCAGTAATTGAAAGTCATTTTCAAGCAGCAATGCTTCTTACGTATACAGAATCACCTCCAAGTTAGTAGCTGTAACACTATTATTCATTCATTAGATTTTTTAAAAGCTTAACTTTGGTCTATTCAAGATTTAGATTCATCAGCAAATTTAAAACCATAATTCTCTGCCAATTAATAATTTTTTTTTGTCAATTACAGCCACTATTAATGACAAACCTCATCTCAACATGCTACATTTAACTTCCAATAAAATTGTGTTTTTTTCTTTAAAAGGTCACGCTGTTTTGTAAATGTCAAGTATTGCAGAACAAGTCTGGCAGAACAATGTATTCCTAAACAATATTTGATCTGCCTTGAATATACTCTTGGGAGCAATAATTTTGAAATTCTAATGAAGCACAGTAGGGTATAACCCACTATCCACTTTACCCACTGTGTGACTCTCTATAAGGGGTGCACCGAATCCACTATTTTGGATTTGGTATCCTTTGAGAAAGATTCGGCCGAATACCGAACCAAATCCGAACCCTAATTTACATATGCAATTTAAGGTTTGGATTCGGTTCGGCTGGGTAGAAGGATTCGGCCCAATTCGAATCCTGCTGAAAAAAGCCGAATCCTGGCCGAATCCCGAACCAAATCCCTACTCTTTTTGTTTTAGCAATTTGCATACATAATTTCACTAAGTCATAATTATTCATGGTTATACCAAGGGCCTGGAACTGGGAGTAGGCACATGCCTAGGGCACAACAGTGGGTGAGCAGTTGGCATGTATATCTTCTGCCTGATTTCCTTTAGCTTGAGCCTATATAAAACTGCAACCCCAGAGGGTTGGTGTATGTTACAAGCTGTGCCAATGTGAGGTATAATCAGGAGAGGATGTTTTGAGTTGGGTGCATGCCTTCGACACCCTCGACTTTAGGCCCAGCACTGGTCATACCATATGCTTAATACGTTGGTCCACTAATTCCACACAAAATTCATTACAGAAGGTCAAATCTCAGTATATCCTAAATACCTGCTATCAAAATGCTTTCTGCTTTCAACTCATAAGCAGGGAAAATCCCTTTAAAACTGACAAAATTTATTTGAGCTTAGGGTATGATCCCAACTATGTGGCTCTTAAGCAAACTATAAGCCTTTAATATTTACTGCAAAGAATACAGAGTATATATAAGAATAGTATTTCAGAGAGGAAGAAGAAGACTACATTTTAGTCATACTTTAAAGGCCTCTGTGAATGTTGCCCTTGGTAATGAATGACTTGAAAGTAAATGTTTATTCAGAAAATGTATAGATTTATTTTGAATCTTTAAAATTCCCCACCAGTATATCTTGAGTTTTCTGAACTAAGAACACTAAGAACAAACCAAGGGTTTAGTTACTGTATATATCCCATTCATTTTTCATTATAGATCACAATAAATATATTGTAGTTTTATTGTCCAAACAATAAACCAAATTTACTCCAAAGATGTTTTTGCTCATAAACTGTAGACTGTATTTTATCAATTAATGTTACATAGTACAGTGAATGGAAACATCACAGTGTCTCTAAGGGGATATTGAATACATGTATCTAATTTTTTTATAAAACAAAAAACAGAACCAAACTCCCATTTACCATTTGACCTTTTTTGACTTTATTTTTGTCAAGTTTTTGCCTGAAAAGCCTTAATTTTTCAGATTTTTGGGCAAAACCAAGCACATACAATGATAATTTCATACTGAGGTTGGTGCCTTTCCCATTTACTTGACCTCGACAGGTCTGAGATGGTGGATTTTCACATTCAGGTGTTTTGCAGCATCAGGGGTATAATAAATCTCAAAAACTTGAGGTTTGTTTTTTCCATGGAAAAAAAATTAGTTTTTGCCCCACACTCACCTGTGATAAAGGGGTAGATTTAGGATGGGCTTTGGGATAACAGAGTCAAAAACACCAAAACCCTGTGAGTTGGATGTTTGATTTTCCTGTCCAATAGTGGCTGAGGGACTTTGAAGTTTTTGAGGCTTACAGTGGACCAGTCTGTTTTGGCATCAAAGGAATGAACTTGACATTAGTGTCCCATTGTGAATAAAACACATCTGACTACCTGCTTGAATTTACTGTCAAGGCCTAGCAACTCTCGCAGCATGAGAGTGGTTTAGGAAGTTTGTATTAGTGTCCAGGCAAAAGGGCAGGAGTAGTGAAGTCAGAATCAAGACAGGTGGTCAGGAACCCGAAGGAGAAAGGCAAAATGGCAATTTAGGCTCGCCCAGGAACTTTACCAAGAAAAGCATATACTCGGATATTGAACCCCAGGTCTCTGGCATCATTTTATTTAGATTTTTCACCACATAGACATGGGCTCTGCTGGATATTAGCGTGTCTTCCTTTTAAAAAAAAAAAAAAGTACAGGTTTTCCACTTCTGCTGTTTGAGTGAATAGTCGCTTTCTGTTATTAAATGTAGCTGACTGTCAAACCATGGGTCAACTTTATGAATAATTGTTATGGAATGATCATTTCTTATCCATCCATAACGTTTGCTGGAATTTATCAGTGTGAATATAAATGCCACACCCCATGTAGTTTTTATACAATTCATTTATGGGAAATTCCACTTTTTCACCCGCTCCATATAGGGAGCGAAAGCATGTACCCACAGATATCTGGCCTCCCTCCACCTGCCCGTGGCTGAGCCCAACTTCTGGGTTGCTTTTATAGACCCGTGCCGCCCTGCCGATGATGTCACAAAAGGGGCGGCCGAGCAGGTATGCCTCTGTAAAAGTCGAACTTGGAAATTGGAAGCCGGCATTGTAAGATCAAGGAAAGGGGGGGTACGAGATTTACCCGGAATCACCAGCAAGTCCCGCAGGGTATTGGGATGGCCTGCACATCACTAAAAGAAATTAATTCCATATTCATGAAATTATTTGGATTCTCGAGCTATAGTTTTATGTTCTCTGTTTGTACAGACTATGTAGAAATAGGTGAATTTGGTTGTATTTCCTGCGTCTTTGATATAAAAAGAAACACTTACTAGATTCTATGGGAGAGGATTGCCATGTGTAATCATAACTGACAAAAGGTGTTTTGGGAGAAGATAATGGCAGATAAAGTTTATTAAAGTTTTACTTTTTTTTTTTCTTTTTGTGTTTTATTTTGCAGTATCATGACACACCTCCTGTCTGACTCCTGTGTGATCCAAGGACCTCTTGGACTATTTGCTTAGAGGGAAACATTTTGAGAAAAATCTAAAGCAGTTTAAAACATATACCCTTTAAATTCGTAGCAATTTGTAACAATTTGAATTGCCATAGTACACACTAGATTTTGCTGCACACAGAACATATTTTGCACACTTTTATCAAGGTACAGGTATAGGATCTATTATCCAGAAACCCATTATCCAGAAAGCTATTCAAAGTTAAATCGAATTTTCAAAAAGATTCGAATTCGAATTTTCAAATGTTTTAGAAGACCACTTTGACCAGTGAATTTTGAAAATTCGATCAAATCGAACGATTCGAATAACTCGAATAAAAATCTATTCGAATATTTGACAGTCTAATTACTTCCCCTTTAAATTTTTATTCGACTGCCTAGTTCGCCAGATCAAAGATACCGAATTGGGTTTCATTCAATAAAAATATATTTGATCAAATGGCTAAAATCGTTCGAATAGAATGATTTTATTGATCGAATATTTTCTATTCGATCGTTCGACCAATCAAATTGCGGTAAAATCCTTTGAATATCAAATTTTACTTCCCCAACAATTCCCAACTATTCCCATGAATGAAATTCGAAGGGTTTTTTAACCCTTGAATTTGGCCCTTAGTAAATCTGCCCCTAAAGATATGAAGATCCAAAAAAGAGCCGGAAAACCCCATGTCATGCGAATTCTGGATAACAGGTCTCAATGGGGCATTCCATTTGGCAACAGCTTGAGATGAGTTTCCCTTGAATCTAATTGGTTCTGAGTTCTTTCTAATAATATTTAAATACCTGGAACAGAACATGTATACCATAATCAGAAAATCTATATTAAATAAATAACTGTGTGAGACCTTATGGAAAACAATGTCATCTATATATATTTAACAGTATCATGACATGTATGCAGATAACGAGGAGTCAAAATGACCTAAAGCATTTTATCTTAATGTTACATATTGAAAGTCATAAGAAAACATGCTATGCTTATTAAATCCACTCTGCACAACATGTGGCAATTGTTAGCCAAAGAGTGGTTTTCATATAAACTGCGCTGTTTTACAGAAAGCTGAAATCACATAACATATTACTACATTACAGCACAGCTCCTAAAATGCCTGATACTATCTGGATATCTTTTAAAGAAGACAAAACGCATCAAGAGTTTAATTACATAAATCCTTCATACTATGAGCAGTCCTCGAGTCTTAGGCTGATAGGCAGTGCTTGCCATACCCACACATGCAGGCAAAAATACAATAGACTTCAATTACAGACACTACAATAGTATTTCCTTATCCGTGCATCTTTTAAACAAAACAAAAGATGTATAACCAAAATATACTGTACACGTGTTGGCATAAAAATATTGTATGCCATGAAAATGAAAAATTTGCTTCAGTATACTGAGAAACTTACTACAAAACTTTCTAAATACAACCAATTAAATATTCTGTACTGTTTCTGAAATAATCAAGTTTATCTTCACTATTCCTCTCTCATCATCTGTTTCTCCTCCTTTTTATCTTCACTCAGGAGTTGGGTATCAGATGAATGATCCAATATATCTTATAAGCGGCTCCTTTTGCCTAGAAGATGTATTAGAGCTCACTCTTTTAAAATCACCAGACATTGTCTCTCTACATGTAGGATTTCTGCAAAAGGCAATCATTTTGTTAGAATTTATTTTTACAGACAATTATCATTCATCTGACACCAGTTGTGTTGTAGGGCCCCCAACATATCCAGAGTTTGTTCTTTTTTACAAATATATATTGAAATTGCTCATCAATTAAGGCCTCAAAGGCCCCCCTTTACCCCTGGGCCCCAATGCAGTTGCAGGTACTGTAGTTACGCCCCTGTCTGACACCCAACTGCTGCATGAAGAATGAAACATGCTGAGAGAGGAATAGTGAATATAATGTGATTATTTCAGAAACAATGCAGAATGTTTGTTTTATTGTATTTAGAAAGTGTCTTACTGTACTTCAGTATGAGGAAGCTTATGCAAAATTTTCATATTCGCGATAGTTCCCCTTTAAATAGGCACCCAGATATTTGAATCTACTACTGTATCCTTCATGAAAGATCCCGAATCCCAAGCAGGATCCAAAAAAATGCAAATCAAGTTAGGAAGGGTCAAAAACAACTGTTGTGTAAGAAAAAAACCCTTGATTTTAAAGGGTAATTAAACCCCTCCTGCGCTAAAGAACTTTCTCTTGGGGGAGGGGGGGTGGCATATGCCCCTGGGCAGAAAGGGGTGCAGGAATGGCTGTACCTTGCACTTCACACCAGAGTGTAGGATCAGCAGGCACAGGTTAGTTGCCTCGTTGTGTACTCATTAACAGGCAGCTCTGAATGGGCGTGCAAGAAAGGGGTGGGAGAGAGACGATAGTGCAGAAAGTAAATGATCTCTTCTCTATTTTGATATTGCCTCTTCAGCCAGACTACAGAAATTATGTATCAGCTATCAACGTTCCTCCATCCAATACTTCAGTTCACCTTCTTCTCAGATCTGCAAATCACAGAACATGGAAGGCGTTGGAGTCTTGGGTGGAATCTATAATCTCTAGAAAACAGGGTCTAGATTTTATGGGTATGAAATTAGAGTAGTTTCTATTGTACAGTGTTAGATAAAATCCTTGTCATGATAAATATATACAGTATTTCTATTTTTAGCCACAAACAAAGGAAGATCCTTAAAATAAACAGGGCCCCAAATTACAACCACTGGACTTAAAATGGTGAACAAAAAGAACTAACAAGGTGGAAACAACAGAGATTGCTCTGACACTTTAGTTACTGCCCAACAATGTTAGTACAATGTCCCTGACTTAATAGTAAAAAGGGTGTTTTAGTGGCCTTTGGGGTCCAATTTATTCCATTCAGGCCAGGCTTTCTGTTAGTAGCAAACAAATAAATCAAAGAACTCATTTATCACAGAAAATAAACCAGCAATGCCCCAACCCATTATACTGCAAGAAAGCATTGACCTAAAATATTCTGATTCCTAGTACTGATCAGAAAAGGAATGTAAATCATTTTATAAATACTTTAAGCTGTGCAGAATAAGGTGCTCCACTTGCAGCTGCTGCTTATATTATTGTGTTTTTTATTGTGGACATCCCAGCAAATACTCCCACCTGATGGTTTTCTTTAGAAGGAAATTCATAATCTTAGCTTTGCTTACATTATAGAAACTGTTCCTATGCTCAAGAAATACTTCTTCCCCAAATTAGCAATGGGTCAAACTTCATCGATATTTTCCAAAGGACGAACGCTATCTTTACAAGTGTAATGTCTTGATAACCTTTCCCACTTTTTGTCTGTGGGGCAAATAATTCAGTATACTTTACAAGATGCATAATATACAATATCTCCCTTTAAAGTAATATTGGCTTACTTTTTGGATGATTGCATGATAGGCTTGTGGCATATGGATCATATACTCTGTATTATTCAGCCAGTGGAGAAGTACCGAAACCTGATGAAGATGGCTCTTATTATTATTAATGGTACACCATTTGTGCATCTGGCCATTTTCAGTCAACCCCCCACCATCATTTATCCTTCATCTCTATATTAAGATAAGCAAAGTTACAGATACAAAGTCATCATCCCCATTCAAAGTCCATGAATGATAAATGTAACCTCTTGATCCAGTAGTGTTTTTGTTTTCCAATTACATTAATAAATGTAAAAACTTAGGCATCAGTAAATCATGCCTCATCTTGTGGATTGGCACTGGACAGCATTGCAGTTCTTTATTAGCTTTGTCACATGAGCCATAAGGTGCTCTCCGAGATGCCCGACTGCAGTGAAAACCTTGTTTCCTTCTAGTACTTTGAAGTCCATTGTAAACAATGAATTTGTTATCTGCTGGGAATGAAAAGCCTAACCATTAATCACAGCTCATATCTGTTTTTTGTGATGTTCCTTATCGTTATAAAAAGAATCCAGATGTTGTGTGGACTGTATTACCCTCTGCGCCTTTTAGATATTCATAAGGTACAAAGTGATATCTGGCAGGATTTCATTCTAAAAATGTGACTAGAGATCAGTGATGAAGTAATTTCCTTTGCTTTGATTTGCATGTACTGTACATGTATAAATGCAAAACACTTTTCTAACTACCTCTATAAACTATAGCCATTACATTAATATTATTAGCATCTATCTATTGTGTGTCAGTATGTTTTTCTTATCAATGCATATTTTTAATAGTACTTTTTAATATAAAAAAAAACTAGGGGAGGATTTATCATGCACCCATATTTTTTTACAGAGCACTATAGATGACTACTACAGGTATCGGATCAATTATCCGGAAACTCATTATCCAAAAAGCTTCAATTACAGAAAAGCCATGTCCCATAGACTCCATTTCATGCAAATAATCCAAACTTTTAAAGATTTTTCTCTGTAATAATAAAACAGTAACTTGTACTTGATTCAAACTAAGAAATGATTAATCCTTTTTGGAAGCAATAGCAGCCCATTGGGTTTATTCAAAGTTTACATGATCCTTCTATGAAGATCCAAATGACAAAAAATCCAATATCCCCAGGTCCCGAGCATTCTGTATAAAATATCCCATACCTGTAATATCAAATACCTGTAATACCAACTTTTCAGACATATTTTATTTTCTGCTCTGGAACAGTTTACATGTAACCTATTGTATCTTCCCAGTTATTTGTAGCTTTGCATAATTTTCTGGATGTTCAGTCTATAAACCCATTTATTGTACAACGCCTATGTTAACGCTTTATAAATATATGTTAATAATTAACATGAAATTGAGAATTTCCCATGTTGATGTCCCTCTGGCTGTAATGGCTCCTTGAAGGGTAAGATAGTGGTAGTAACTTGTAACATACAGTATAAATAATTGAGGCATGTGCATTTCAATTATAAAATAGTCACTAGAATTTGTGGAGAAGGTGGTTAATCCCAAAGACTCTATTTGAGAGGACCAAAGTTTTTTTAGAAAGAAGGATAGACACAAATTGGCTATTGACTGTTCAGGCGCAGTGAATACAATTGCAATTGATTTATGAGTATATGATTTTAAATTAAGGGGCCTATTTATTAAAGCTCAAATTTTTTATACCCCCAAAGCTGCTAAAAATCTGAAAATATTAAAACCTGTGGAGGCCATGTAGATGTCCCTGAAGATGTTTCTGGACACCATGATCCGTGAGCTTTTGCGGCAACAATTTCATAAAGTGAAGTTATCACAGCATGAGTTTGTAAAAAGTGAATTAGAATTGAAGCACAATTTTTGTTGCAATGTTTTTTTTCGCACCGACTTTTTAGTGGATTATTGATAAATTAGTTAAATTTGTGGTTGTGGGTTGACTGACTTTGTTTTCATAGAAAAATTAGATCAATGCAAGTTTCAGTATATACCCCCTTAGGTGCATGATGGTGACAAATGTATATAAGTGAAAAATAAACCCTGTGTTAAAAAGTGGAGCTAGTATACACAGCATATTACTACATTAACTTCATGCTACACCGTGTAAATGAATGTGCATTTTATAAAACTGTGTACTAAATGTGTGTTCGGTATCTATTTAAACACTCCTCGATGAGTTTTAATCAATACTGGAATCAATGCATCAAAATTATATGTACAGATTTTTTAATTTAACAGCTAAGCTTTAATCATCAGTCTAGAATGACCAAAACCGGTGGTAGGAGTCAGTAGGTGTAGGTGGACAAAAATAACTAAATACACTAGTTAAAGACATATGAGTAAAGATGTGCTAAGAGTGCTTCCAGCTGAACTTCAGTAGTGCAGCTTCTTTGTTTGCTCCTTATTCATATGTCCATTGCAGCTGAAGTCATTTTTGAGTGAGAACAGAGATTAAAAACATGTGGAAATGATTGTTACTTAAAGGGTACCCTCAGAGCTTGAAATGAGTAGGAAACTATCCCAATTTGAAAAGGAAAGATTCGAAAAGGTAATATATATGTAAAAGTCTGAGGAGGCAATTTTCGTAAAGATTCATTCATTTTTATAGTAGATTTTGAAGTGTTTTTAGGAGAATAGCATTTTGACCAAAATATTCTGTGGAGCCGGTACAAATAGTATAAACAGATAGTAAAATGTATGACCCTATCATACAGTAAGAAAGAAAACAACACCAGAGTTTGCATTCTGTAGGCACAGATAAGCAAATCTGTCCTGTTTCTCTTCACCAAAGAAAAATTTATGTCAGTTGGTCATTTTTTTTCAGTGTTTTATGCACATTGAAGTCAATGGTGATTTTTTTTCATGCAACTTATATTGAAGTAACTGGGCATTTTTTCTAAGTAAGATGCATTGAAGTCAAAGGATGTTTTTCACTGTGTATTCTTTTGTGAAGCATTTTTTGGGCTGACAACATTTTTGCAGTGAATGTTTCATAGAAAAAAATTGCCTACGGTGAAATGTGGAAAACTGATGTGATTCCATGCCTGGTGAAAATTTTGACTAGAAAATCACAAACACAACCTACAATACACAGGGAATTGCTTTAATCAATATTTAGAAATCTAATATTGGAAATTGTATTCAACAGGAAAACAACATTATATTAGTCAGCCTGATCAGGAAATGGTAGGAGCTTCAGGGTTCCCCTCTATTAATAGGGGCAGAAGTACTTGATTTCGGAACAGAAAGGAAAGCCCTGGAGCTATATATGCAGGGGCTACATGACAAGGGATACGATTGACCAGCAGCCAAATTACACTGTTTATATTTAAAGACTGGCAGAATCAGATGTAGCTGTGAGTGGGTAAGAAGGAATGAGTTAAGGCAGGGAAATGCCAGGCTGGGGGCAGAAAAAGACAGGGATGTGATGTCAGGGGAAGAAGCAGTTCACATCCTTATCTTCTGAGCACTGCACAGGTAAATTTAGAAGAGGGAAAAAGGAGGTTCTCTCCTGTGACTGCATAGTGGGTCGATTGATACCAACGCTACTACTGCTTGTGCTAGGTGACGGCCTGCTTGGTTTGCCTATCATCGACACACTGCAGACTCTGGACCGACAGCAGGGCTGCTGAATTTCTCTCATGGTAGGAGATACAGCTCCTGCTCATATCAGAGTTTGGGGCCATCCTCTCTGTAGGTAGAGGCAGCCTAATACTCAGTGGTGGATATAATGAAACAGTGCTCATCTAAAGTGAGGACCGGCAGAGCATAGTAGGGATCTCTTATGGAATTCTGGCTGAGGGGAGACTGGCAAGGTCCTATTTATTTGATAAAATGTGAATAAATGCTGTGGCCATTTTAACCAATTCTGGCTCCTGGTGTTTCATTAAGGTATGTAACAATGGGGTTCAATGGGATAGCTGAAGGCAAAGAGTCAATTGAGGAGTCCCCTTGTCAGGCACTTCCCTGCAGTGAGTTGCACAGTAAACCCCTTTTATTGCGTCACACAGTGCTCTTCGCTCTGGTGCATAGTTGCACTTAGCTCAATGCTCGGCAACTATACAGCAGTGCAAGAAACACATTTTGATGCAATTACCTTTCATAAAATGTGTTTAATTTTCAACTCACTGTGGGAGTGAGGGAGCTCATCTACTTTTGCTGCTTATACAACAGGCCTATTAAAGAATCAAATGCACATATTAAGGATGTTTAGATGGTGGAGCTCACCCTCATGTAGTAGCGTCTCCTGGTTGGTCACTGCTCTTGCGGAAATTCGGGCAACTTCAATCCAAAACTCACTCCACATTAGTATTACCAGCACCCAGTGCTTACCAATGTATCCAACGGAGTCCCTGCTGTTAATATCAAATGCGGCTTTATTGAAACTCTCTATGTGACATTGTGACAGTGGGTGTATAACTAACTTGTTTCTTGCCTACAAACTCGGCACTTCTAAAGAATGAAATCACAAGGGCAAAGTGCTATAAAGGACAAAGAAATTGCTCATACCTGGATGCCATTCACAAAGGGTTGATACCTTCCTTAGAACTTGGTCATAATGCCAATGCTCGATTCTAGACTGCTCTGATAAACTGCATATACACAAGGCATTAGTAACACCTGCCTTGGAGAGCTGGTACTTACAGGTTTCTCATGCAAAGTCAAATTCAGTCCATATTAGCACTTTGTACATTGCACTTGATTTAAAACATGAGTCTTCTTGTGCTTCATTAGTGTCATTTTTATATTACTAGAGGCATTTATAACACATACTAGACATTAAGCCCGTTAAATTAAGGAAAGATAGGAACAGTTGGCACCGCCCCGCCTCTTGATCATTGCGCATGCCCATTTTCCGCCAATCATATTTTTTCCTTGGCGTCCTGTAGGGGGAGTTGAGTGAGTCAGAGAGCGGGAGGTACTTTCACAGCTATGGGAGGCCAGACAGTAGCTGCTCCTTTCTCACCCGCCGGCCAGCAATGCTCTATCCCTCTGCCATTGGGCAGCACAACAAAGAGGGGCAGGGCAGCGCACTGGGATTGGCTGCGGCTCTCCCGTGAGGGCGGGGCTTTTAGGCAATAAATAAAGAGGCAAGACGCTCTGTGAGGAGCTGGTGGAAGTCTCTCTCTACCCCGACCCCCCCATTTACCTTTACTGACTGTGCCGCGTGACTCCCCGGGTCACACATCCCACAGCTCGAGCTGCTCCTCTGTCACATGGTGCTTGGGCATGTGTACAGCTGGCGGTGTAGCGGTGAGCAGAGGAGCGGCACACCGTTATGTAGCGCCGGTCTTTCCATAGATTGAAGGCAGCAGATTATAAACCACTAACGGAAGTCTCTGCGCTCTAAGTGGGACATTCACTAAGATCCGAAAAATCGCTAGTGCAGGCTTCGCGAGCATTCACCGCACTTTGCCAGGTGAATTTTCGCCTGCGATACGCAAATTCACTAAAGTGCGAATTTACGCTCTGGTCAACGAACATAACGTATTTACGCTAGTGTTACTTTGCTAGGCATAGCGCAATTTCGCTAGCGAAGCCTAATTTGCATACGGCGCAAATCCTATACAATAAGGTTCAAGTGTCTCTGCGTCCAGTCGCTGTGTCCGTGGAATCGCGCTACTGCGCATGTGCCCCACGGACAGCCAGCGCGAAGCGTCTAACGCTAGCGCAAATTCGCCAGCGTGACGTCAATTCGTAATTGCAAATTCACGAACACCGACTCTGGCGAATTTACGCTAACACCCTTACGCCAGGCGAAGTTGCGCACTGGCGAAGGATCGTAATTACGCAAATTCACTAAGATCAACTTTTTGCTGTTCGTTAGCACTTACGCTAGAGCAATACAATAGATAGGAGGTTGAATAAAACATTTTTTCTAAGTTCCAAAAACCGCTGTGGCGTGTCTGAAAAACATAGTTTTTTTTGGGGGGTGTTACCCTCCTTCCCCCTACATTTCCTGACATATGGCAACACTACTATATAGGGGGCACATGTAGGGCAATAGGACAACTTTATTTTTTTTGATTAAAGGTGTCCTGGGCATGTGTAGTGGCTGTAACATACACTTCTTTTTCAGACTATCACCCACAATGGTAAAAAACACGTCACAGCGTTTTTTGGGACTTAGAAACATTTTCAATTTTTTTTTCGACCTCCTATCTATTGTATTCTATCTACTTTGCTAGCGTACATTTGCCAGAGTCGGTGTTCGTGAATTTGCGATTACGATTTGACGTCACACAATTTGCGCTAGCATTAGACGCTTCGCGCTGGCTGTCCGTGGGGCACATGCGCAGTGGCGCAATCCCACGGACACAGGGACTGGACGCAGAGACACTTGAACTTTATTGTATAGGATATACCATACTATAGAATGTAGTTCATAAGCAATAGAATAATGAACTGGAAATATAGGGAAGTGTCCCATGTAGCCAGTTGTTCACTGGCTTTATTCATTATATTAAATTAGTCTTTTTGATATTTTTCATGTATTTTCATGCCTGATGCTCATGCATATGACTGAATAAAACTCAATATTACATAGACTCAAGAAAAGTTTTCAAAACATTCGTACAAACTACTTCAAATGCCATATGAGTGACCTATTCTTTACATTTTTACGTTTTTTCTCTGTGAGGAGTTAGAAAATACGAATGGTAATCACATAACTATGGGATTATTTTAGTTATAGAATAAATAATGCCATTGACTGAGGGTCTTTGAGAGCTACTGTGCTATAAGTTAAGGTATCAGATTAGCTTACATGATAACATACTAATTGACGACCTAACTGCTGATGGATATGTTCCATTAGAAATTTCTGTTCTATGTTTTTCTTTTTCTCCATGTCCCTGCAGGGATTATGTTTGCTGACTGGTAATAGCTGGTGAAAGGCAGCTTGTCCAACATGGCAGCAAGCTATTTGTACGTTAAAGATTGGTACTCAAAGCTTGTATTCATTACATGTTCTTAACTGAAAAATGAAGGGGGAAGTCGGTGCCAGGAAACACCACAAACTAATTCCCAATTCCCACTGAATGTTAATGAACTATTATGTAGTGCACCAGTTCATGAAACTGTTGAAATGACGGTTATCAGTAAACCTCATATCAATGTCAGTGTTACACTACAAAGATTTATTTACAATAAAGCTAAATATTTCAAATGTTCTATTTACGTGATTGTTTTTTTTTTTTTTTACATTGGTTAAGATATATTTTGATTCAAAATACTATGTATTCTCAGAATTAATGTCATTGTAATGGAATACCCTATAAAAAGATACTGAAGCATTGTGTTTTAAAGCACAGCTAGGGTAGATACTGATCACACGCCAGTTATAGGCAAGTTTTGTTGTTGCTGTAGTGTCACATGATCAGCATTTGTGAAGGGAGTGGTCTGGCACAACACCTCTAGGAAGAACAAAACAATACTGGGGAGAACAAAAATGGGAATAAATTATTATTTTCTTGCTAAATTACCGTTATTTGTTTTGATAGATTAATAACCACTTGCTGGGGGCCTTTAGAGAAAGGCACAAGCTTGTGATTCTATGTCTATTTCTATATTTATCTAAGAGTAAGAATGCACCAAATACAGCAAGGGTCCCCAACCACCAGGCTGTGGACATACCTGAACTGGGCCTCCGAGCCAAATTTGACGCGGACGCACCCAAATTTGACGCGGCACGTGCAAAATTGAAATTATATGCTTATCAAGATGCTTATTGATATCATCAATTATAATTATTGTTTAGTGATGTAATTTGTCAAATGACACCAATAATTGTATATTATACCAAATATTGTATATATGGTTATTAGTGGATACCTCTAAAGTCTGTGACCTGTAGCTATTGCCTTTATGAAATTCTTCTATGAGTTATAATATCCATATATTTTAGGGGTACAATATTCTGTTTATTATTTACAGGCCCTTACTTTGGGGGGGCTGATTTAAGAATACATGAGAATTCGGCTACTAAAATACGCAAGAGTTCCTTAGCTCTCATGTGGTTTCTTCAGTCAAATACCTCAGGTTCCCGTCAATTGTTTTTTTCCCAGCAAAAATAAAAAAATGAAAACCTCGGCAGGTTTTTAGTGGCAGGCTTTATATATTTTTGAAAAACGATTGGCAAGAAGCTGAGGTGTTCGAATTCAAGTTTAGGAATTTTAGTGTGATTTTTGTAGACAAATGCTCAAGCCTATGGCATAAGAATTCTTAAATCGACCCCAATAGTTTTACTAAGTGAAGTTATAATAAATGAATTTATAGTAACAGTAAGTGGCATCAATTACAATATATGGAGCAAAGTACAAAAAAAAAATTATCTTGGCCTTTAGTTTTTGTCCTGGAGCACATTTCAGGAGGCACTAGGTGGAAGGTATGTTGGGTGTCCCTTAGTTTGCATGTTCAGATGATAAAGCGAAGAGGTACTGGGGCCAGCAAAATGCTGTTCAATCTCTGTACTTACCAAGCAAGCATTAATGACAGAGTTATTGTGATGTTGCTGCACTGTGCCTGATTTTTAATCCAGTGCAATGTTTATAGCCCTGTCTGCAGCCCTGAAAGATTAGCGTGCAAGTACTCTATGCAAGGGCAAATAGGGGTTCAATCTATCTCTTTATCATTCATCTATCTTTTGTCTACTTCTTCAGCTTCCAACTTTAATTTGTTAAACTAAAATGTTATTCAGTAGAGCTAGTAGGCACTGCTTCTGGAATCATGCTGAAGGCAATTCTCTTATAGTGACTAAAGTGTAGATCCTTGAGATTCACAGAGACCATTACACCATTACTGTCATTTAGAATGTTTTCACATACATGTTATGTAAGCCAGCGCTCTTCCCTGTGTTTTAAGCTTATTGAAGTTTTTGGTCCAGATCCAATAGGGTTAATGCAAATAATTCTCACATGGGTTTCTTATTAGATGGATGAGAAGAAGTTAGAAGGGCTCAGGGAATGATGCTGTGCCCCCAGATTTCTCAATTTCTCTCCTTCAGCTCACGCCTTGCTGAAATTCAATCTAACATTCCACAAAGAATATCAGAGAGAAAAAAAGTCAGATCTGAAGTTTGCTTATACTTCATTTGAAGATCTTTATCTTCACTACTGTTCAGCCCCTACATATGTTCCATATGCTCCACCAGCACAGTATCTCTTCTGTACCTATTACTTTTTAAAGTTGTAGATTCATCTCACTTTTCATACATTCTTCTTTCTCATTCATTCCAGACTTAAACTTAAGATGTCTCAAAAACCCAGCTTTTTTTCTCATTTTCCCAACTCAATTATTCCAAACATTATGGATATTGTAGGAAATGAATTCTTTATTTCATTTAAAAATAATGTCACAGAGTTAGCATAGGGTAATTAAAACCAAAGGTCCTGCCAATGTATTTAGGGATATTATAAAGAAAAAATGCAATTTAAAGAACTTAACTGTATAGACTGTAAATATAGACAACCATGAGCAATTTGTATTGCACTCAGATATCTGCCAAAATTAAAATTTTACATGTACAGGAAATATTCCAGTGCGTATACAGCCACAATGTTAATGCAAACCATACATAGAGTAGTCTTTTGTCATGTTATTATTCACCTGAAAGGAAGATTAATCAAACACTCATTCAGTTAATGACAGAACTATTACCAAACCAGTCAACAATAAGCTCTTTAAAATTAGGCATACTGTACATTCAACTGCCACTTTATGTTGCTGGTTCAGAATGATTTTGTTGAAGCTGACATGTGTATGTATACACTTTTTAATGACTGGCAAGTCACTAGTGTCCCCCTCCGCAGCATAGTTGTGAATATACATACATCCAGGACCTACACAGAGAGGACAATACAATAGCTGTCACTCTAGATTAAAAGCTATTAAATTAACTGAAGAAAGCAATGCACTGTAGAAAAGTTACATAATATTTTAAAAAAACAAACTAAGGTTTAATTTAAGAGCTAACCTGCCTTTATACATAAAACTATCCATATTTAACTGTTGCAAACACTGAGGCGTTTGAGAAGAATGAAGCAGAAAAGGTAACTTTGTGACCCAGAATTGGTTTAGAACTGAATACACATTGCTAAAGAAGACCCTGTGTAAGGGGCCTATTGGCTCCCAGTGGGAATTGTCAGGACCAAGGAGGTAGCTTCAGGGTCAAAGTTCAAGTTCAAGGTACAGACAAGGGTTAAACAGGAGATGTGGTCAAAATCCAGGCAAGAGTACACAAGGCAGGTAGATTAGTATCAAAGTCAAGTTCAGGCAGGGTCAAAATCCTGAAATCAATAGTAAGAGAGCAATAACACACCCGGGAACATGAGAAATCAGAACCTATACTTGGGCAAAGCCATGGCGTCCTGGGCGTCCTTTTAAACTACTTTGGTGCTGAATTTAGCGCAGGCACCATGATGTGGCGCGCTGATGTCATGCGTCTGTCGCGATGCACTGACGTCAGCCGCAGCGCTGGGCACCGCCATAACCTGTAGTGCTGTCCGGAGTGCTCCTGACACCCTGGCTGTATGGAGACCCATATTGGATTACGAACCCCATAATATTTCAGATTATTCTCTTCTGCAAACTATCTAGCTGGAATAAAACATCATGTCAATTTGTTAGTAGTTTTTATGGCAATATGGATCTTAAATCTATTTCTGCTGCTCCTGGTACTTTAAGAGCCGAATTTCCGTGAAGAGCCCTCCGCTACTCGGGTGCCACAGGTCTTATCGTGAGAGGACAAGGGAGAGAATTCTGGGCAGGCATGGGTAGCACACGTATTATATACATAAAGGACAGTGATCAAGGTGCAGGGTCAAGGGACAGGCCTGGTCAATACCAAACAGACAGTACTGTAACAAATCAGGAGCAGAAGCATAGTCAAGGTCACAGGCAAGGATCAAATCAAACAGGAACGCGGTACACAATCAGAATCCGAAGAGTAGTCAATTAACAGGCAAGGGTCAAGAAAAAGGATCAGACCATATGTAAGCACACCCGGGAACTAGGAAGACAGACCTACTGTATACAGGGCAATAATTCAGTGCAGAGCAGGAGTCTTTATAGGCAGTCTAATGGCTGGGCCTTAGCTGTCTGATCACATAAAGCAGTGATAACTCAGACAGCCAAAAATACCAGTTCCTTGGTTCAACTCCAGGCAGGATATTACATAGACCCAGGCCCGGACATGCAATCTGTGGGTTCGAGCAAATGCCAGATGGGCTATTTACTTTAAAATGTAAATGGACTGCTCACATAAAATTGCAAATGAGATGTGTCTTTAATATGTAAAAGAGCCACTCACTTTAGAAAGGTAAATGTGCTCTCTGTTGTTAAGCCAATGCCTACATTTGTTAGCGCACATGCATATGGGCAGAACCAGGAATTCTGACCAACTTCAGTTAGTAATATTAGAGTTGCCTGCTATCTACCCAATCCCTTATGATTATTATAGATATGTTAGCAACTGGAGGATCCGTGCTCAAAAAATCACTTCAGCCTGTATATAGAAAACTGTGATATGTAGCATTAATTGCGCGAGGCAGCCTAGTCTCTTCAAGTATGACACACTTTGGCCCTGTGATACACATGGTAATTAAAGTCCTCTGGGGGCACACAAAGGAAAATTATATAAATAACTTATACTGTAAGTATAGGGGCAATAATCCAACTGATAGAACAGTTGTGATAAAAACTAGGATGAGAGATTTGTTGCCAGTTCAAGTACATAGGGTGTATAATATTGCTGGGGATTATATGGTAATGGAGTCTTAAAATATCTGTTCATAACCAGTGGTTCTAGTTAACCTTGGGGCTGGAAATATAAATCATGCTTTGCATGCAAGTGAATACATGGGCTGCTCTGATACTTTTGCCAGGGCTGTTTTTTTCCTTCCAGTCCGGCCCTGCATAGACCCTATTATTTAACTCAGACATCAAGTTGTAATCCTTAATTCCATGAAATAGTCATAAATTCATACAGTTTTGAAAAATATTTAAAGCAAAAGTTAGTAAAACTACCAGTTTTAGAGATGTGGTCTTGGTCTTTGAGCTTATGCGACAACTTGCAATTGCTTGCATTGTGCTTATATGTAGGATAATTAGTACACCACATTAGAGTGTGATCTGCTTGGCACAAGTAAGTAGTACCTAGTGATGCAACCCATTAGTTGAACCATTAGTGAAGCAGGTACCTTTTATGATTAGTGTTAATGTGAGCTCTAATTTGCTTCCACTGTTGCTCATTCTGCTTGCTCTTGCATTCAAAAATGAACCTGGGTGTGTGTTTTGTGTGAATGTGATAGGAAAAAATCACTACAGAATATATTGGTGCTATATAAACATGTATGGAACGAAAATATTAAATATTGCCCTTGAACTGATTTTATAGAAATAATTTATTTGGGTAATTTATATGACTCTAAAGACATAAACCAGAGTGCCTACAATATACGTGTTGCAAAAACCGTCAAAATTATGTCCATGACAAATACACTAAGCACTTTTATTCCCAAATGTAACAGAAACCGGTTCAGGTAAATCTAGCGGCTGGAGTTTGTTAAACCTCTGCAAAGCAATATTGGATTCATCTGGTTTTTATTGATGTCTTCCTTTGAGCTTTTGATTGTATGTCTACAGTGTACATTACATGTTGAGTAGCTGAAGGGTTTATAAATACTGGAGCAGAATTATCACCATTTTAAAGTATCTGCCTAAAATATGTGTGAAGAGCTTTAGGTCAGAAATCTCTTTATTGACTACAAATGTTTTTATTACAGCAAGAAAAAGGGTTGCCATTTGCAAGTGAAGCAAGACTTTAAAGATTTCAGGCCAGCTGGGTAAATAAATACATACATATGGCAGAGAGTTTTCAAAGGCTAAAGCAAGATGAAATACTAATGTTTTGTGTACATTTGTAACCACTGAGCTCTCTTTGTGGCCACCATTAGCATACATATGTACACACAAATATACTTACACCTGCAAATGCAGGCCCCACACTCTTGTACTTTATCATTAAGAGACATTATATGAGTGCATTATTATTGCTGGCTAATTTTATAAAGAGAGAGAGAGAGAAAGCACATACAGAGCTGGTCCAAACGATACTACTGTAGCAACTAAGAAGAGTACCTCTTTCACCCACTCTCACTCAGTACTCTCCACCTCCAGCTCCTGCCGACTCATTTGTAAGCGGCACCTGATTGCCAGAGAGCTTGATTATTTGATACAGTTTTTTGTCCCCCCCACCAACACCAGCATTGCACCCTAAGCAGGTGCCTCTTCTGCCTCCCCCCATTTTTGGCCCTGAAACCTATTTAGGGCCTTACTTGGCTCTATACATTGCTGTGCCCCTCTGCAACCACAGGGTCTGCTTTCTCTGTAGTTATGCCCCTGGGGAAAACCAGTCTGACAATCATGCTGGGCTTGGGGCATTGCAACCATACTATTATCTGAAGTAGAAATGTAAGCAATACTTTAGTCTTCCTTGAACTCGGCACCATAGACAGATCCAGGTCTCTGTACTCAGGTGACTTAAATGGAGTTGTAATATAGGGACTTTCAACTAGGACTGCAGGGAGATCTGGACAAACTGGGCAAGACTGGCCAGCTAAGTTGTAGACGAGGATCAATTTTGATAAATGAAGGGTATGCATTTGTGTTTAGAAATATACAAGCCACTCCATCAAGGATATTTGTTTAGAATAAATATCATCTTTACATGCAGATTGAACGTACCTAGATTTCCCCATTGTGTATGGAAGAGGAGACAGTTGTGCACTTTTCCCCATAGTCAGTTGCACAATAAACCCTGTTAATTATAAGTATTTCATTAGAGTGCATCTGATTTGCTACAAGTAAGTTTGGACAATTAGATGCAATTGGATCAGACGCAGCACTCCCTTGGAACCACAATGATGCTGGAATTCTGGAAAAATGCTGCATTGGAGAAAGAAACATGGTCATTGCATTAAAAATTGCACTTGCTCACTGCACTTGCAGATGTAATGACTACCCAAAATTCATGCCAGTTGACCAAGTAAATGATTTCTGTAGGTACAAGTCTACAAATGTTTGTGGATTGTGGAATTATATTAGAATTCTTTGAAGCATTGTTGCTTTGTCGGTAGAAAACATAGGAAATTGTGACCTGAGGCATATTTTGCCTCCTGTTTGCAGATGAAGGGATACTGTTCAGATCTGAATTCTTTTTGGACACCTTTTAATACCGTAGTAAATTATTTTGCTTATTTCTAAGGAAATCAATAAAGTCAACCTACAGAAACATAACATGTCCTGTATACATTTTATAAGATATGTCCATTTTTTGGTTCTACAGTTTACATAGAATTATGTAATCAGCCAAGTAGTTAACCCCAAGGAAGACATGCAGTACGTAATCTGCAACACTTGCCCATTTTATTACTCCAATCTATTTATGCCAAACAAACATATTGAGCACACACATCTGTCTTTTTAACTTGAGTTAAACACAGCTGACATGATACTACATGGAGCAACAATATTTATACATTTAAGCCAACAGGTTGCTCGCGGGGAGTGACAAAAAGATGTTTGAATGTATGCTAGTGCAAACACTGAGCTCTGCACAAAGAATTCTGTTTGGATGTTTGCAAACAAACCCTGAATTTCTGTACAATTCACAGCCTAACACTAAAATCTAAGGATTCAAAAACTCAATTGAGTAATTCTGCATAGAAAAAGCATGATTATGAGTAACACAATTATATGTAATACTTTATTAAAGTTAATGACTACTCATTAATAAAAGCTTGTAAGAATTAGCTAGGAAATCTAAGGAAATCTAAGGATTCAAAAACTCAATTGAGTAATTCTGCATAGAAAAAGCATGATTATGAGTAACACAATTATATGTAATACTTTATTAAAGTTAATGACTACTCATAAATAAAAGCTTGTAAGAATTAGCTAGGATTGATTTAACAATTTTAAAGATTGCTTTTAGCTTCTAGCCAAAAACCAGCCATTGGGTGATAATACTGTCAGTTTTATAGGTCACATTTTGTTCTTATTTACATCTTATTTTAAAGGACGTAAACCCCCTCCATAAAAATTTAATCGGTGAACAGTCTCTTGAAATATTAAGATAACTTCCAGTCTGGTTGTTAAAAGGTTAACAGTAAAGGTGGCCATAGACGCACAGATAATATCGTACAAAACTAATTTTCGTACGATATTCGGTGTGTGTATGGTGAGAAATGAGCCGACCGATATCGTCAGAAGATTAAGATATCGGTCTGCTGGTTGATCGGGCTGGATGGAAAATTTTGATCGGATGCCTTTGAAAGCACCCTTAACATCAGCCATTGTTAGTGCTGAATCGTCAGATACAGGCAGAATTCTATTGTTTCTACCTGTATATTTGACAATTTAGCTCTACACGTGTGTGTTGAAACGAACGATCTTTCTTGGAAAGATCTTTTCCAAGAAAGATCGTAATTGTTACGTCTATGGCCAGCTTTAGGCTTCAGCATCTACTTAATCACTTAGAATTCCTTCTCCTCCTCTAACACACTCTGCCCCCTCCCTCAGGAATGTACTTTGGCTGTTGACTTATGAGCATGTTCAGTTCTTCTCATCTCAAATTACTGTAGTATAACTACAATAACCAGGCAAACTGTACAATAAAAGATGAAATGGGCGTCAGGAGATTCTTTACAACAAAAGGTGGAAGTTTATTAGCATAAAGCAATATCCCCAGGTTTGTACTCACGCAGGAGCATCCAAACAGTAGCAGGTGCACACAGCTGTAGTTAAGATATTAGAAGATTTCCATGCAACACATAACAAGGTAAATATTCCTCAGAGTCCTGATAGGCAAGGGTATATCAATTCCATTACAAAGTGCCTTTTGCTGCAATGTGAATAACTGGAACACCAGTTTAAGGCCGGATAGCTGCTGCTAAGTCCTAATCCTTATCACAATTATATCCCTGCACTAAAAGCATCACAGGGGAAGCTTTGTAAGGAAGATCTCTTCCTGCTAACGCTCCTCGTTGGAACACACACTGTTCATACTAAATACTGCTAACTATCTTTCTCTTTCTAGGGATACTATTACAGTGCTACCCTGCACTTGCTATCCCTCATTCAAAGGGTGGCCTGGTCCCCGATTTGGATCACTAACAGTTGGAGGTCCTGTTAGGGCATGTGGCTTACTGGGGCCTTGTGGATCCCAGGCTCAATGAGCAACAAGCTTGTTCAGTACCAGCAGCCAAAGAAGAAGTGGCCACTCCTTACCAGCACTATAAAGCTGTGTGGCAGGAAGTGGTCATCACACTCTTGGCTATAACTATTGGTTAGAAGTATACACTTGAAACATAAACTGCAGCCTAGTAACAGAGATGAGGGACTTAACTTCATAGGTGCCAGTAGAAAACCTATGGGTCCCTACACAGATGTCAATGTAACTGATGATGTGGCAGAAGGAAATGGCCGCTGGGTGAAAGCTGCTATTTGTGTTGTGTTTGGCAGCCAAGGATGAGGAGGGTATAACAGTGCTTTATTAGCAGGTCATGCAGCCATTACATAACAGCAGTAAGTCTTACTTTCACTTTCAAATTGTACAGAAAGTCCTATGTATGCACAGTGCCACCTGCAGGCCATTTGTATAAACACCACATATTCCCCCTATAGTAGGAAAGCATTTGGACAAATATAAAACAGTAACAATTAAACCATATGTATCTTAAAGCAATATATACATTCTTTACATGACATAGTCCTTGGTCCATGCAGGTAGTTTCCTGATTCTCTCAGTATGCCTTATAGGTTCACTTTCCTGTGCCCTATTGCAGTTGGCATCAGGAGTAGGGAAATGTCCTTCATCAAATGGAACATCATCAAAGTCATATCTAGCAGGAGCAAGACGACTTGCATTCCATATGCGTCCATCAGACAGTCCATATATGTATGGTCCTCGCTGGCGTCTCACTTCAAGTGGTGTAGTAAATTTAGATTGTCCTTGTTTCAGTATTCCTGGTTTCTTAATTCTGAATAAAGATCCAGGCTGAAAATGCACTTCTCTTGCACCATGTTTTTTATCAGTATAAGCCGTGCATTTGGCTTGGTGATGTTTCACAATATCATTAGTAGATGTTTTTGTAGGAATAGTCTTTGGTGGAAGTTTGACGTCTGCAACATGTAACTTAGTGCGCATCTGTCTGCCATGCAATAATTCAGCTGGAGATGATTGGGTTGTTGCATGGCATGTTGCTCTGTAGTTATGTACTGGTTTTACATCTGATCTCAACTTAACTTTATGTACAAAGTTCTTTGCACAACCCAGTGATGTGTTGCTTTGTGGTGAAATTTTAGACACAGGTTGTGTGGCAGGCACTGGTGCTGTAGTAATAAGACCATCAACTAATTGTAGGTTTAATGCAGCAAAGAGATCCCTTCCAAGTATAGCAGTACCTTTATTCACAATGTAAAAGTCACATTTTGCAGTATTTGATTCAAATTGTACAGTCACTGGCAAGCAACCAAGCACAGGGATTGGATCCTTTAAGTAACTGACCAGTCTCAGGGCAGGTGCACCAAGCGTATCTTTTGCAAAGTATTTCAAGAAAATATCCTTTGGTAGTATAGAAACAGCTGAACCTGTATCAAGCATCAGGCTAATGGAGTGTCCCTTGTCAGCAGAAGCAGTACTGACATTGACAGTGCATATAAACTTGTCTGGAATAAATGTACCAGCTTTATCCACACTGAATACTGTAAAATTTGTAGTAGTGACTTCATGAACATCTTTAGTAGAACTATGACAGAACCCAGAAAAGTGACCGACCTTTGAGCATCTGCGGCATTCTAGCGCTTTGGCAGGACATCTAGCATAGTTTGCAAGGTGTTGTGTTGAACCACAGCGAAAGCAGTATTTTTTATTTGTATTTGCTGCACGGTTTTGCAGTGAATCCCTTTCCTTAGCACTGTTTTTTGCCTGTGACTTCACATTATTAGGCCTCAGTTTTGAATTCACAATCTGTACATTCCCAGCAGTTCCCTGACTGAGAGTTTTAGCCTCTGCCACTGCTTTTTCAATTTGGCAAGCAACTGTAATAGCCTTTGCAAGGGTTAAATCTTGCTCTAGGAGCAGTCTCTCTCTAATACGTGGTGAGTTTGTTTTTTCCACTATTTGGTCTCTTAGCATTTCATCTGTTAGATTCCCAAACTCACAGGTAACAACCAGCTCTCTCAAAGCTGCTACAAAATGTTCTGTGGATTCACTATTACGCTGTCCATGTTGGCGGAATTTATATCTTTCAGCAACCACATTTACTTTTGGCACAAAAAAGTTCTTTATAGCAGTAAGAGCAGTTTCATAAGTATCATCAGGTAATGGTAATCTATAGAATATACGCTGTCCCTCTGCTCCCAGGCAATGAATAAGTAAAGCACGCTTTCTAGCTGCAGAAATCTCCCCTTGGTCAGCAGCAATAATGTAATTATCAAACATACAGATCCAAGCAGTAAAAGGTGTGGTAGGCTCACCAGGGTTTGGTAGAAAAGGTGCAGGCTGCTGCAGAGGTAGAAGAGACATCCTTGTCGCCATTTGTTGTGTTTGGTAGCCCAGGATGATGAGGGTATAACAGTGCTTTATTAGCAGGTCATGCAGCCATTACATAACAGCAGTAAGTCTTACTTTCACTTTCAAGTTGTACAGAAAGTCCTATGTATGCACAGTGCCACCTGCAGGCCATTTGTATAAACACCACAATTTGACTTAGGCAAATGTGATGGCACTGGCAAATGGAGGTGTTATATACAGTACAAATGATGTGGCTTGTATGGGGAAGATATATAGATGATAGGAAAATGTAGGCTTTACATGCCTTAACTTTTAGTGTGAAGCAGAAAGTGAAATTCTGATACAATTTGCAATCGGTTTTTGTTTAGCTTTTTATTCAGCAGCTCTCCAGTTTGCAAATGTCAGTAATTTGGTTGCCATGGTCCAAATTACCCTAGCAACCATGCAATGTATTTGTAGCCATACGGAATGTGGCAAGCATTAATTCCCACCATACCTAAAGGTAGACCATACTATGCAGCTGCCATAATACAAGTGCTGGATCTCTTATTCAGAAACCCATTATCCAGAGCTCTCCATATTGTGGAAAGTCTGTCTCCTATGGACTCCATTTTATCCTAATTATCCACATTTTTAAATGTTTTCTTTCACTATAATAATAAAACAATATTGCACAAACTAAGATGTAAGGAATCCCTATTGGAAGCAAAACCAGCCTATTGGGGTTATTTACTTTTTACATAATTTCCTAGTAGACTTAAGGTACGAAGATCCAAATTTTGGAGAGATCTGTTATCTGGAAAACCATAGGTCCTAAGTTTTATGGATGGCAGGTCCTATACCTGGAAAGGTTTTTACTTTGTTACTCTTTAGTATTTATGTTCCCTTGTTCTTCTTCTTTTGATAAATCCTTTTATTACTAAATAGTATATTATTTAAATACTAAAAATAAATAAGAATAAAATAATAAAGTAATTGTTATTAAATACATACAATACTTTAAATACTGTAATATATATATATACTATATAAGTGCTAGGCAGAGACGGGCCTTGACGGCCAGGTGCCCTATTCAGCCCAGCTGGCCAGCTCGCCCCCCCATTCTTGTCTCACGCACATGCACGCCGCTTATTTGTGTATGAGTGTTGCATACACGCCAGCAACATTGAAGGAAGCAAGTCTAGTGGCAGGTCCTGCCTAGGGGTAGGCAGAAGAGGTAGCTGGCCAGTGCCCACCATTTGTTGCGGACTAGGCAGCTGCCTCTTCTCCCTACCCCTAGTTCCGGTCCTGGTGCTAGGTAAATAGTTGATGGGGTGCACAGATGACGTACTAAACTCTAGGGAAATATGTAATATTGTAGCAGTAGGGTTGCCACCAGTCTGGTTTTGACCCAGACAGCCTGGTTTTCAGAAGGGCTGCCTGGTTCGACTGCATACCTAGTTTTCCAAATAAGGAAAACTGGGCCAGACCCCCCTCAATTGACATAGCAATCATCCAGTAGCTGATCTCCACATCATAGCCTCATCCCTGTGATGACAATTGTCCTGCCCCATTGCATCACTGATCCTCCCCATGACGTCATCAGCCCGTCCCCTGACCGGATCACGGGCCAGTGAAAGGTAGCCTGCTGGAACTTTTGAGAGTTTTTCCATTTCCTAAAATCTGTGTTCTGTATGTAGGGGCTGGACACTAGGCCTCACCCTTTATAGAGTGGGTTAATTCTTCTTGTCCAAGTATAGGGTCTGTTATCTAGGATACTTGGGTCCTAGTGTTTTCCGAATGGGTCTTTCCATAACTTGGATCTTCATACCTTAAATCTTATATAAAATTATGTAAACATTAAATTATCCCAGTAGGCTGGTTTTTCTTCCAATAATGATTAATTACATCTTAGATTCATTACACTGAGCCTGGTCTGCCCCACAAGACCAACATTTCACTACCACTAATCCCTTCGGTACCAATAAAAATAGGGATGCACTGAATCCAGGATTCAGTTTGGGATTCGGCTTCAGCAGGATTTGCCTTTGAAACCGAATACAAAACACTAATTTGCATATGTAAATTAGCGATAGGGAGGGAAATCACGTGACTTTTCATCACAAAACTAGGCAGTGAAAAAAAATTCACACTTTTTTCCTTTTCTGACCCTGATTTGCATATGCAAATTTGAATTCGGATTGGGTTCAGAATTCAGCCAAATAATGCATTCGGTGCATCCCTATATAAAATTGCAAAAAAGTTATCCAAAATGTGATCCTTCCCTAATCAGGATTCTTATTGTGTCTTGACCATCCTTTTGGAGACTTCCACTTGTATCACCTCCACATAAACAGCTAAAAAAATTAAAATTGGGATATTTTAGGTTCTGCCCTTGTTCTACCCTGGCCAGTCTTATCTGAAAATCCAACCCTTTGTGTGTCCTTGTTTCACCACTGTCCCACAAGGTGTGCACTCATTACATAAATGGAAAGTAAGGACCTGCTGAAATTTTAAAACATCTAACGCAAAAAAAACTTTCATAGAATAATAAAGGAAAGTGCTTGATTGGCTGATATGGATTACAGTACTTGAACAAAGTTCCTTATTTTAGAAAATGATGTCAGGGAAGTCCTGTTTATATAAAGCTGCAAAGTACTGAAGGGACTTTCCACAACTGTATTATCTCACAATAGCTGGAATGCTTGGGTCCTGGGGTTTTCGGTAATTTGGATCACCATACCTTAGGTCTTCTAAAATTCATTTAAACATGAAATAAAACCAATAGGATTGCTTTGCCACAATATGGCTTCATGCAGCTTAGTTACCATCAAGTACAAATGACTGGGTTATTATTACATAGAAAAAGGAAATTAATTTGAAAGAATTGGATTATTTGCTTAAATTGGACTCCATAGGAGATGGTTTAATGAATCCCATACCTGTAATAGTTATATATATAGAGAGGTAACTAACTAATTGGGTACTTATACTTGTTACAAATAATTTCTTTTTACCAAAACTCTCTCAATATTTTAAAAACTTAACAAATTATTTCCCATAGCATTATTGTCAATAATATAATTTGCATTATTAATGCTTTCAAATGTAAACGGATTTTAAATTTTAAGCTCCTTTTAGGTAGGGCCCTTTAACTCTTGAATAGGTAATTGGTTATTTTTTTTATTAATGTGTAATTTAATAATATTGCATAGATTCCTTACAATGCTATTGAAAGTTCTTTTAAAATGTGCCAACTTATGGGCAGTTTTTACTAAATTGCATTTAATGAACTACAGGTGATTTGGTTCTGTAAAACAAAAACCTTAAAGGGGTTATAAACCTGATAATTTAATATAAGTTTTAAAGTTATTTGTAAATGTGATAGCTATTGAAAGTAGGACCCCTTTGCTGTTCTCTGCTGGTTGTGACTATTGAACACAAAGGAGCAGAAACCAACCGCTTTACAGACCATGAAGAAGGCATTCTAGGCTGGAAAAGAGCCGACTTCTGCTACATTATATTAATAATCAGGACCAGCAGGGCAGAAAGGGGCAAAAATATGCTTTCAGTTGTACTTATATTTATAAATAATATTAATATCGCCTGCGTATAGTTTACACTTGCTTAGAATCACAGTATATATTACTTTCATTATTTTTAAATATATATTTTTGGGGTTACCTCCCCTTTATTGTAACACAAACAGTGGTTTTATGGTACTAAAGTTTTGGGCCTGCTGGATACATTTCATTACACTTTTTTCATTAATAACACATTTTCCTTTATGTCTAGACATTGTTGATCTTGCAGTGTCAACAATATCTCAAAAGCAATCTGATATCAGAGCCTTAGAACAGCAATTCTATTTGGCACAGACACTGCAGCTGTGGTGCGGGCAGAATGGTTACGTTTGCTGTTGGTATTAGTGACATACCAAATCGGATTGTTGAAACATCCGATTGATGAAAAATCTCAGTTTCAGTTACATGAAGGAAAAGTGCAGACAATATTCTGCATGACTAAAAATGTAATTATCTGGGAAACGACAGAAATCAGGCACAGACTTTGTGTTTTTAAATATGATGTCAGCCATTTAAACAATACATTATACCAGTACTGGGTGTCAGTAAGAGCTTCAGAAACACTGTCAAACACTGTAGGCTGTGCAGTGCCAGTGTGCAGTCATGACATAGGCAGAGCCAAATACCTTCCTTCTTACCCCAAACTGGCCTAGAAATAATTCACTCTTACCATTCACTTTACTGTTGGAATACTTTTAGGCCACAGCTTTATTGCACAAAAATACATAAGTGTGAACAATACATAACATAAATATATAAATAACATTTCCATATTAACAACAGTATAACCATAAAAACATCAACAGTGTGATAACATAATTCAGTTATCCTCTGCAAGATCCCTTGAAATGGACCTAATTAGGTGCATGCAATCGTACCAGCCACCATGCCTTCCAACATGGTGGGTACACTGGATTGCATGCTTCATCCGATGTAACATACCCTTCCAGAGACCAATGCTGTTAGAGAGGAACACCACCAACTTGGGATTTAGTAAAATCCACCTTGTCGACCAACTCTCCCCATTGCCAAGGACCCTCCACAAGGCTGGGACAACGAGCTGTTCTCTCACAGCTCAGCTTAATCATTAACCCCAACTACTCACCATTCCACATCGACTTAACCTGTATCCCTCTTTACCAGGCCACAATTGTGACAACTAGCACAAAGGTTTAAACCAAGGGGGTGTGGGACTCCTTTAACTCCTGTTTGTAAGCCCAAACTAATAACCATTTTTTGGAACCCATATACGACCTGTATACGCAACCTGGACCAGCAACCCACATTCCTACCCACTTGGACCCACTACCCGACCCGACCTGCAAGTACCTTATCCGCAACCCAATCTGCAAACCACTGACCATCAAGAATCAGGAAGTGAATTAGGAGATAAGCTGGCCCACTCAAGCCTAAATTGTGCATTCTGCCTTAAACTTTATAATTTTTATCATGGCAGAAGAGTTCAGGGAAATATGCCTCTTAGTTTTTTGTGGAAGACTGTGAGTAGCCGTCCTAGCAATTCTTGTAAAACTTGAATAGAGTCCTGCAGGGGGTTGATTTTTTTGCAACCCGTACCAGACCTGTACCCGCAACCTGCTATTTACAACCCTGACAAGTGCTGTCATGCTGACTATCAAGAATCAGGAAGTGCTGTCATTGTAACCAGACGTGACATCATCGGAAGTAGGCGTGATCAGATTCTCTATTAAGAAGAGCCTGACCTGCAAACCCGCAGAACCGCCGACCTGTGTCTATACCAGCACCCAGAACTTCAATCTGCAGAGTACCGCAGGTTTTTGAGGGTACACCTCCCACTTCAGGACTCTACCTGAAGATCCAGGCTGCTGCTTTTCACCTGTGATCCTCACTAGCCACTCTGACACCACACCCATATTAGCGCCAATACCAGTGCTGGCAGGCATTAAAATAAAGCACTCTATATTGTAACTAAACAATCTCAAAGAAGGAACAAGCAGCAATTTACTGCAAATTGCTTTTACTTACAGGTGTTTCACGTGTAGAACCATTTTTCAAGTGTAAAGCACTATTTTCTCCTTTCTACGTGAAACCTTATAAGTCTTATAAAATACAGTAGTGGGCACAACATCATGTTTATATAACATTTCTGATGTTACTAGACTAGTGAAGAAGAAAGCCATTGAAACAAGTCTTGACTGGAGGAGAGATGATTTCTCCTACATTGTTTCAGGCACAGCCGTAAGTACAGTGAAGTCATTAGGTATTTCATTAGGCAACATTTTTGGGGGGTTTTACATCCCCTTAAAAAGTCATGTAAAAACTTGGCATAAAACATTTCCATAAGCACAAAATGTCTCACATAAAGAGTGAAGCATCCCATAAGGAGTAGGTAACAGACTTTGTGGAGCCCAACTATTGATGTAAAGTAGGATTGTCTAACATATGGCCCTCGGCTGTTGTTGCAGCAGTAAAAGTTGTACAGATGGTGCAACACAGAGAAAACCTGTTATACTTGCCATCTTGCCCTACTGTCCCCATCTTGCCCTGTTTATACCTCTTTTCCACCACTTTTGCAGCCTACAGCTGCTGTTCTGCAATGCTCTCTGCATAGACCTCACTTTGTACCTTCTCTACAGGCAGGAAGTTCTATTCCAGAGAATCTTAAATCAGCTTCACAGAAGGCTTTCAAGTAAATAACATCACAGGCTAGAAGTCAGCAAGTGAGTGTTTTGCGTTTTCCACATGGGCCTCATATAAAAAAGCTATGGGAATAAACTGATATATTGCTGTTTCTGCTTAATGTCATTATCTGCCTTTTTTCCACATTGCCTCAGACTGTATTCTTTACCATAGTCCCACTTCATATAACTTTAATAAGCAGATTTATTGAATCATGATAATATATAATTTAATATAATATCTAGTCACACTGTACAATCCTGGAATACCATACATGTTTTCATATATTAAAATTATAATAAAGTATTGGGAGTTTTTTTTTTATCATCAGGGGAAATTTGTTACTGTTGCATTATTGATCATGCTACTTCTAACCTTTCATAGAGTTATTTGTACTGGAACAGTAATTTAAATAAATAAAGGGCATCTGACTTTCTTACTTGTAGTAGACTGATAAAACAGAATTGCTGATAGCAGCAGGTAATCTGTATATAACAGATTAAATAGTGAAAAAATCAATCATGATGTTTTTTTGGATTCTATTTATTGCACTGAATGTTTGATTTGGTTGCTAGAGTTACTGGAATGGGATACATGTTGCTCCAGTCTCCACATATCTTGCTTTATTGCATAGAAAAAAAGTGCAAATTTTACTGAATGTTGCCTCTTTCGCCAGAATTGACTTCGCCACCTAGGACCAGGCGAACTGCTAAAAAGAAGCTATATCTTCCTCAGTCTTATGTCACTTATGTCACTGATGTCACATCATATCCTGTCTGCCGGAAATGCGGGCGACTTTTCCTTTTTTTTAAGCGGATTGCTTGCAAAAGTCCTAACTATTAAACTTTTTTGGATTAACATTTTTCCCCAGACATTTGAGAGCCGTGGAACATTCATTTTAGGGTGGGCTCATGTGTAGAGCATTAGAGGATCTCTTTTGTCTTCATTCAGGTTCCCTAGAGATTTGTAATAAAAAGTGACCACTTCCAGCATTTGCACCAACATCTCTAATAAAGATGTCCATACGACTTTAATGTAACCAACCTATTCAAATTGAACTAAGCGTAAGAGGACTAACGGAGTTTTGCTTGGCAGAAGCGTTCACTAGCGTAATTTCAATTTGAGACAATGACACTGCCGAAGTAGCACTAGCGAAAAGTTACTAGTGTTCGGGATGCTGCTCCACATTTGTGAGGACTCACCCTGGTGGTCTAGTGGGGGCACGGCGGGGACGCCCGTCGCACCAATCCTTGCCGGCATCCTCTTCTTAGTGTGCGCGCGGCGCGCACTTCCTCTATTTATAGGCGCATGCGCGCTGACGTCAGCGCGCATGCGCCTATAAATAGAGGAAGTGCGCGCCGCGCGCACACTAAGAAGAGGATGCCGGCAAGGATTGGTGCGGCGGGCGTCCCCGCCGATGGCGCGGCGGGCGTCCCCGCCGATGGCGCAGCGGGCGTCCCCGCCGTGCCCCCACTAGACCACCAGGGTGAGTCCTCACAACATTTTAGTGAATTAGTATAGTGGTAACAAATAGTTATGGGTGAATTTATTCACCAGGGGCAAATTCCCGCGATTTGCGAAATGCCAGCACGCCGAAAATGACGAGATGTACGGCAAAGTCGCAAATTTTTCCGCCAATTCACGAATTTCGCGCATTTTCCGGCGAAACGAAACGAGGTAGATTTGCCCGTCACTAGTAACAAATTTTCGCCTGGTGAAGTGTGCGAATTAGTGGTTGGCGACTATTCACCCTTTAGTGAATCTGCCCCTTAAGTCTACAAAAAAAAATAATCTAAACCCATCAGGATTGTCTTGCCTCCAATAAGGATTAATTATATCTATAAGGTATTGTTTTATTATTACAGAGAAAAAAGTAATCATTTTAAAAATTGTGAATTATTTGATTATAATGGAGTCTATGGGGGAAGGCCTTCCTGTAATTCCAGAGCTTAACGATTCCTATACCTGTATATGCTCTAAATAAGGGTAGGGCAATGACATAAGAGCGAAAAGGGAAGGAGGTGTGACATAAAGTAGTGGACTGGATCCTGAAAATGTTCTTGAGTTCCAGGCTGAAAGTGGAGATTGAGGTCAGGCCAGTTAGCAGAATACAAATTTAACAGTAAATACATTGCAGGTAAATTTGTAATACCTGCCTGGCCCTGCCTGGTATTTTACTGTCTGAAGACATACTGGCCAGGTAGCAACCCTACCTCCAAGTCTGCTCATGCATATAAAGATTTCCATATATATATCACAGCATGAGAGAGGTCACAGGGCCAGCGAGAGGCATATTGAGCATGCATCTGCAGGAGAATAGGACTTCCTAGGACATCAGTAGATCCAAAATGGTGGTCATGGACAGTTATGCAGTCATGTACTCCTCTAAAACCAACAGTGTTTGGGTACAATAAAACCTAGTGATTTACAAGGGAGGACTACAACTGGACAAAATGATGTTTTCCCTGTACTTTAGCATCCATCCATATAAATGATTTGGACAATTATGTTCTGCACTGTAGCATATCATCAGTAGAACAGAACAGAATACATAAATAGGAAAGCTTTTTTTTTTTCAAAGCTCTTCTTACAAAAACATACTATGAGCCAGATTCAAAAGATTTTTCATGTGAAAAGTCATGGAAGAGATTCAATTTCAGATGCAATTCAGTTCAGAAAAACGTCTATAGCATTAACTTTTACAGAAACACTAATAAGCTATATAAACACCCTGATTTATGCACACACACCTGGAGGAATCGAGTGTTTTTTTATTACATTTCAGTGAAATCCCCTTGTTTGAATTTAATAAGAGAATGCAAAACCTGGTCTTTTGGGCAGCAAAATAAGCATAATTTTTATAAAAAAAAATACAAGAGGTCCTCTGCACTCAACCCATTATCAATATATTTAAGACATTGAGACATTTTGTGCATACAGCTACTAAAACTGCCTTACCCTTTAAACAAAACAGGGATTGTTTGTCCATATATTGCAATATGTTTAAGATGGCCAACTACGTCAGTCATCCCATATCTGGCCAGTCCTACTCTCAATTTACATCCGATTCATTAAGAATTCTATTGCTTTATTATACATTTTACAAAGGGACTAAGGACTATTTATCACTCGAGTGAAATTCCGCCGCTCTCCATTCATTTCTATGGGATTTTGAAAGGCCTATTTATCAATGGGTGAAGTGAAAGTTCACACTTTGATAAATACGCCTTTAAAAATCCCATAGAAATGAATGGAAAGCTGCAGAATTTCACTCTAGTGGTGGAACTTCACTCTTTGATAAATATACCCCTTAGTTTTACCTGCAACTTAATAGCTGCTTTCAAAGTAAAACTCCCAATCTTGGTTGCCCTTTTATTAGGCACCAGCGGGATCACCTGACTATAGCTGGGAAGGGTGGGGGCTACAACTTGAAGCTGGTCACTGCTCCTGTATAACTATAACAAACAAGGTTTGTTATAAGTATTATTTTTATAATACTTGCTTATTCGTTCTGTTCCATAAATAAAAGAAGCATTATGCGTCTAGATTAGAACAAGTCAGACCACTTCTAATATGCCAGGATACTACAGGATGTTTTGTTTAAGTAAATCTCAATAGCACTCAATTTCCAACAGCTTTTAAGTAACACTTTACTGCATACCAGATCAAAGTGGTGAAAAAAAATCAATCTCGCAATAAAAAGACTTTTTTTTTATTATTTACTCTGGGAGTTTACAATAGGCTTTATTAATGCACTCTTCTCTGCCTAAGGTGACAGGATCCAATTAATTTTAACACAGTCCAGGCGTACAACTTGGACAATTAGCAAACACTATGAATCTATAACCTACAACCCTTGCCTCTTTCTTGATCATCATCACAAGCTTGAATAAACAACTTTACAACGCCATGGAAAGAAAAATAGATCCCTTGGGTGCTTGCAATATTCCCAAACCCATAAATACTTTCTGGATGCTGCTTTGTAACTATGTACATTTAGTTAAAACTGCCCTTTCACACTTCTTGCAGCTATCAACATATTGATCTTATTGAACAAGCAGAAACCTTCAGCAGAACAAAAATATACTACTTTTTTTAAGAAACAGGCACTTCAAAATAATGACACTTGCTGTGTTTATTTCAACTAACAGTAAATATATTGCTCAGATTTCTCTTCTCCAACAATCTTCCTTGACAGACTCATGGTCTGTAATCGAACAGACAGGGCCATGCTTCCCATATAGGTGCCTAGGTTGGCAGCTTTAAATGGGTGGCCCTTGGTTGCCTATATGAAACCCCCCAAAAGAGAGCGATGTGGTGCGAGTGCATGGTATATTACATCACATTCATGCACGTGCACGACTTCACCTGCTCACCTGCATTAGGGCATGGTGGTGGGTGCACTGGAGTCCAGTCCCTAGATCCAAGCTGTTTGCAGCATTGGAGTATAATAGGTGCATAGGTTTACCAAAGTATCAAGTATTAGTATAAGCTAAGAATTATATATAAAAATAAACCTCTCAGCAAAAAATGATCAACATGACCTATAGGTAACATTTAGGGGCAGATTTAATAAACTCACATGAATGATTCGAAATTCGATCGAATTTACAAAAAGATTCTAATTCGAATTTCGAATACATTTTTTGGGTACTTCGACCATCGAATTTTAAAAAATGTGATCAATTCAAATGATTCAAAAATCTATTCAATCATTCGATGGTGGAAGTACTTGCCCTTTAAAAAAAAATTTGATTGCCTAGTTCGCCAAATTAAACCTACTCCCATAGGGTTTTTCCAGCATTTTTAGATTGAATTAAAAAAATTTGATCGAATGATTAAAATCATTTGAATCGTTCTTAACCCTTGAATTCGACCATTAATAAATCTGCCCCTTACGTACATTCGTACGTTAAAATTTATTTTTTTAGTGTCAGTATCACTTTAAAGTGGTTGTAGAGTCTGTGATATAAGGAAAACCCAGACTAATAACTATTTAACATTATCCAAGTCAGGCTTCATGCTTTATAGTAGTAAGTACTCTGATTGGCATAAAACCTAAATACAAATGAATAAAAATTTTACCTTTCCCAACTGTACAGGCAGTCTAATAAACAATCACCCCAAATATAAGTTTGTAATAATTATAGTAATTGTTCCTATTCTATTATCTACAGTTATAGTAAACAAAGGCATCCATCTGTACAACTTAAACCATTATAAATTACACTCAGACATAGCAGTTTATATACCTGTTATTATATTTTATTGGATATTACCCATTCTTTGTAACGTTTGAGACTTTCTTTGCTATTTCTTTAGACGCAATACATTATATATCGCCTTATGCATATCAATTAATATATATCACAGTTAATAAGAATAACTTCTTTACAAAATCACACGTCTATGTTTCTTTCATTCTTTCTTTGAGTTGGTGGCACACAAAAACCAGAAACCAAGTTGGTTCTGACAGCATTGACTGGATTGGATATTTACAAGAGGTTACTCAGTCAGCTGTAATCCCAAGGGGCCAGAAAAAAACATGGAAACGGCCAAGGCATTCCATCATTTCCTCTATTGCTTCTTATCTGGGGCTCATCTTTCAAGTCCCCAGAGAAAAGCTGTAAATGAAATTAATGTCCCTCTGCCAAGAAAGTGTATGACAGCTTCATGGCCTTTCTGCTTTCCTTTAAATACTGGCTTAATTGGGGAATGAACACATTCACTGAAGTACACTGGGAACGCAACTTGCTGCACAGAGTTGCCTGGAATACGTCATATACATTGCTTTAAACACATATCCACGAAAGAATAAATAAGATATTTTAAACAAGCAAAATATATTAGTTTTGAAGGGAGACAGAAGCAGAGAAAGTGTGCAGACCACTCTTGAACTTGATCTTGCGCCAACATGTGCCATTTTTCCACTAAACACAGTACATAGAGTTGATGCACACTGACATTTTAATCTGTAGAACATCTATACCACGAGTAAATTTAATAGAGACTGATTTGAAAATTTGCATGCCATTTATACGATCTCAACTAATATTTTTTCAGGTATAGTCGAATTGCTTCTGACTTTTCGAAAGATTTAATTATCATGGACCTATTCTTCAGGCACCATTTGCAAGTTGTCTGGCAAAAATACTGTCCTATGACATCACTAAACCTTCAAAATCACATTGCGAAATGTCCTTTTAGGAGTGATTTGTGTCTACACCAACGGAAATGGTAAAGGAAGGTTATATGAGCTGTAAGGAAAACACTTGGTGTATGTTATCTGTTTCCAATAAATATCCCACCATTAGCAGTTGGAATATGAGATAAATGTGGCTAGAACTGCTACTTTTGTTTGACTTTGCAATTTGTCAAACTAGTGAGGACTCAAGTTCCCTTTTAATTACTTACAAACAGACTCTTCAATAAAGGGTATATCCTTTCTCACTTTTACTTCTTTTAAGCAGCTTCCTTAACAACAGCAGTATGAGATCTAAAGAGCATCAATCAAATAGTTGCAACATGGAAAAAGCCTTTGTGTTAATGACATCATTATCTGGCACCACAAATAAAGGTGGGGCCATTTCAACATTGAGTAATATAGGAAATCATTACTCTATCATTCAAATGATGAATAAAAATAAAATAAAAATTAGACAGGCAACCATTTTAAAGGGGATCCGTCACCCAAAAGAAATATTCAAAATCATATTTATCACATTAGTCAAGCAAAATGAACTTTAAGTACACTATATAAATTATTTGAATCTTGTTTTCTTGAGTCTAGGAATTCATAATTATAACAAGCAGGAAAGAGCCATTTTGTGGACACTGTTATTAACTAAACCCTAAAAATGAATATGGCTAAAACTGGCATGTTTTATATTATGAACTATTGCACCAGTCTAAAGTTTCAGCTTGTCAATAGCAGCAATGATTCAGGATTTCAAACTTGTCACAAGGAGTCACCATCTTGGAAAGTGTCTGCGACACTCACATGCTCAGTGGACTCTGAGCAGCTGTTGAGAAGCTAAGGTTGGCCTGCAATATAAGCTGATGCTACAGGTCTGATTATTAAATTCTGATGCCAGTTGCACTGGTTTCTGTGCTGCCATGTAATGATTATCATCGATTACTAATCAGCCTTATATTGTGACATTTCTATTATATGTGTACTGTATAGTGTGAGTGGGTCCCTAAGCTCAGTAAGTGACAGCAGCACAGAGCATGTGAATCAGCAGAAAAGAACACGTGGAGCTACCGGGGCATCTTTGGAAACACCGATCCTCCCAGCTAAAGGGTTATGGTTGCCTTGGACTGGTACAGAAGTCCAAAACATAATGTACAACATTTCTAGCCTACTTCTTTAGTTTACCTTTCCTTGTCCTTTAAGGCAAACCTTGTATCATCTCAGAATCTTGTTTGTGCACCAAAATGGAGGACCCAATGTCCATCCCCATGCACTGGTTCCACAATTAAATGGTGAAGAGAACGGGGGAATGTGTGAAGAGTAGTGCCATCTAGGAAGTTCTGAATGGAAAGTGAAGACAATATTTGATTGGCAGCTGAGATTTTTAAAGAAAAACTAAACCCCTATATACAACTATACTATGTGGCAGATTTACTAAGGGTAGAATTTCGAATGCCAAAAAAATTCAAAATTCGACCAGGCAATAGTGGGGGAATAGTGGGGAATGAAAAAAAATTTGAATTAAAATTTCGAATTCAAATATTTTAAGCGCGATTCGATCGATCGAATGATCAAATAGGGAAATTCGATCAAATTCGATCGAAATCGATTCAAATTCGAATCGAATATTCGAACAATTTTGAAACGATCGATCGAATTTTTCTAATTCGATTTTAGGGAATGATCCCCATTTCGGTAGGTTTAATCTGGTGAAATAGGTGATCGAATTTAAATTTAAAGAGGAAGTATTCGACCATCGAATTTTTGAATATTTGAATAAAATTAAATTAAAATATTCGAATCATTCAAATTCGAATATTCACTGGTCTAATTTGGTCGAATTTCCCTAATTTGCATATTCAAAATTCCAATTCGAATCTTTTTGAAAATTTGATTGAATATTCGAATCCTTCATGTGAATACATGTGAATTTAGTAAATCTGCCCCTATATATCAAAGTAAGTGATATATTAAAGAATCTTGCCAAACTGGAATATATATTTAAGTAAATATTGCCCTTTTATGTCTCTTGCCTTGAACCACCAATTCGTGATGGTCTGTGTGCTGCCTCAGAGATCACCTGACCAGAAATATTTCAACTCTAAGGGGCAGATTTATCAAGGGTCGAATTCGAGGGTTAAAAAACCCTCGAATTCGACCATCGAATTTTACTAGTATGAATAGGATTTAATAGGATTTTAACACTATTCGACTAATCGAACGATCGATTGAAAGAACGAAGGAATGATAAAATCGTTCGAATTGGAAGATTCAAACTATTTTAACCATTTGATCGAAAGATTTTTATTCGATCTTAAAAAGCTGAAAAAACCCTATGGGAGCTTCCCATAGGGTTATACAGCAATTCGGTAGGTTTAATCTGGCGAACTAGGGATTCGAATAAAAATTTAAAGGGCAAGTAATTCGACCATCGACCAACTTTTAAAATTCGATGGTCGAAGGGGACAAAAAAGATATTTGAAAATTCGAACATTCATTAAAATTCAATCGAATTTCGAATCCTTCACACAAATTTAGTAAATCTGTCCCATACTGTAACAGGAAGAAGTGTGGAAGCAAAAGACAGAATTCTGTCTGTTAATTGGCTCATGTGACCTAACTTTATAGTTTGTTTGGTATGTTTGTTTGCACCGTGAATCCTACGATCCCAGGAGGCTGTCCTTATTTTTTAAAATGGCTATTTTCTATTTAGGATGACCCAATGCCACATGCTACTAAAAAAGTATATTATTATGAAAATTGTTTATTTACATGAAGCAGAGTTTTACATATGAGTTGTTTTATGCAGTATTTTTTTATAGAGACCTACATTGGTCGGGGGTATAGTTTTCCTTTAAATTAGCTTAAAACAGCTATGAATGCTTTGTTAAAAAATAGAAATTTGATTTCATGTTTAATTTGAAAAGGACTTATTTTTTTGTGTCTGGCTGTCAGGTCCTCTTTAAGAGGAAACAATTCTTACATTTTAAATATTGATCAAACTCTAAGTAAGAGGATGATCTGCAAGCGTATGTATCAGGCAATCATCAGCAATGTAAATGTTCCATGTGTCATTCTACTGATTTAATAATTCTATCCACAAAATATTTATGTTAACATTACCTGTAATGCTTGATGTATGGAGCCTGTATATAAATACAGAATGCAAGTTAGGCATTAATGTAAAAAGGGCATGCCTCACTGCCAGAAACCAATATCCATCTGTGGAATTATCCTTTTTTTACTGGAGATTATCATCAGGGGAAATTATTTTTGTTCTGAAAATATTTTTTCTCATTTAAGAACATGACCTCACCTCTTTATAGGTTCTTTTAAGAGAACCTTCATATTCTTCATACTCTCAGATGACTCACGATGTGTCCCATCTAATTTCATTTAAATAGATCAAGGCAGCTTTAACACTACTCTAAATGAAATGGCTTTAAAAATTATATACATATATATATAT
>CM044431.1:73757313-73792902 GCA_024363595.1 Xenopus borealis | reverse complement strand
AAACATGTAAAAGAATAAGAAATCAGGAAGGGGGCAAATAGTTTTTCACACCACTGTAAGTGTGAGAAAAAACAAGTGTCCTGTAATTACTGCCTTGTCAAGGTTGGTGTGCTCCCTTGTGCCAGTGTGTTGTGCACACAGAGTTGGCTCAGCTGGTCTTTGCAAATATATACAGTATATATAGTGAAAAAGAAATAAACCTAATTAAAATGATCAAAAGATACAAGAGAACAGAAAGACCTGACCATATAGATGAAAGGCACCTTTTTCGGTCTTTGGGGACCCTGTTTTTATTGCTAAAGTCAGCCATATGCCAATATCCAAAGGAGCACAGCACCTTCACTATTAATTTATTCATTTAATTAATTTATTTATTTATTCATTCGTTCATTCATTATATTAAAAATGTTTTGGTCCTGTTTCATGCTATTAAAAATAAAAAAAATTTAAAAGAGGAGGAAAGGCATCTCCATAAGGCATCACTAAAAGTTAGGCATCAGGGCTGGTGCTCAGCAGAAAACTGAACCAGCCCAGGGTTATTCTAGAGAACATTACGGATTGCCTTCCTGCTTCTTCTTACTTCTCGCAGCTGCGAATGCTCAGTAGAGTGATAATCTGAACTTTAACTAAAAGATTTGGCTATTTCATTCTACTGTGTATGTGTCTCCCCCAGGAAATTTGAAGAAAGAAGAAGCAGGAAGACTATTGCTCAGTGATGCTAGCTGGAATAACCCCGGGCTGGTGCAACTTTCAGGAGAGAACTGCACTGGTTATTCCAGTGAGCATCATGGAGCGACAGTCTTCCTGCTTCTTTAAAATTCATGGAGTGTCAGGTAAGTAGATCACTTGGGGTAAGTAGATCACTTGGGGTGCTAACTTTTATCACTCCAAAGTAAAAATGCCTTTCCTTCTCCTTTAAAATTAATTAAAATAATCTTAGTCTATACATTGGCCTTTAAAAAAACATGTATAGTATGCTTTATCTGAAAACCTGTTATCCAGATAGCTCCCAATTACAAGAAGGCCATATTAATTTTAACTAAATAATTCACATTTCTAAAAGTGATTTTCTTTTCTCTATAAAAATAAAACAGTGCCTTGTCCTGTACTTAATCCAAGCTAAACTACATGAATAAAACAAAGCAATTATATTGGGTTTGTTAAACGATTAAATGATTTTTAGCAGACTTGAGATCTGGCGATCCATAAGTCCCTTTGGGAAAGCCACAGGTCCAAGCATTCTGGATAATAGGTCTAAACCTGTGTTTTGTGTGTTAACAAGAAGTTTGCATATAAGTACAGAAAACATGGTATCACCTAAAGAGAATATGAAATGATATGTATCTTTGTGACATCATTAGTACAATTGCCAAAGAAGTGGTAACATGTATCTGGTTTGTCTGCTCAGGATGTCTCAAATGTTAGCCTTGAACCAAAATTCATAAGGAAAAAATTGAGAAAATAAATCTGATCCATAAGATGAGACCCGAGCAGTGACCTAAATAAGGGGTGACAGAGAAATGATTGATGACTAACTCTAGGGATGTGTTAAGTTTCTTCTAATGCTTCTCTTATGATATCACTTTTAGAGATGGACTTTTCTAATTCCAGGAGTGTCTTTTGTCAGTTCTGAAAGGGAATTTGAATCACAGCAAATTCTTGAGTTGTTTTTTTTTTGGTAAATTATTTTTGAATTTGCAAACAAAAACCATATGATCTACATATTTGCCATATTTTCCCAAATACAGAAAATTATTGTTCACAACATGTTGTCCCTGTATGCGCTAAGCAATAAATTATGTGCAACACTACAAATTAAAGGGAGACTATCATGGAAAAAAATGCATTAGTTAATAATGCTGCTTCAGCTGACTTCTGCACTAAATTTTTTAAAATTTAATTTTGAAATCTGACATGGGACTAGACATATTGTCAGTTTCTCAGTAGTCCCCAGTCATGTGACTTGTGCTCTGATAAACTTCAGTGACTCTTTACTCCTGTGCCCCCTTCCCTTCCCCCAGCAACCTATTAATGACCCTATTAATTAATGACCCTGACAATCAAAGCACTTCATAACTCTGCCCCTCCCTACATCTCTGAACTAATCTCCATATACTCACCCAACCGCTTACTACGCTCCTCTACCGACCTGCTACTCAACTCCTCTCTCATTACCTCCTCACTTTGCAAGGGCTGCATCCCTCCTCTGGAATTCTCTCCCATGGTCTGACCGACTTTCTCCCAATCTTTCAGCTTTCAAGAAATCTCTTAAAACCCACTTTTTTAGAGAAGCCTACCCTCACTGTTAACTACCCAATGCAATACTGCTTACATTACTACATCTCTCACCCACTTTACTCTGATCTTGCCCACTCCCTTCCCTTTAGATTGGAAGCTTTTTCTGTACAGGGCCTACCTCACCTCCTGTACCGGTATTTATGGTGATGTATGTAACTCAATATTTATTGTGATGTACAGTATGTAACTCCTTATGTTCTATGTATGTAATTCATGTGATTTAGTTGTATAATCTCATTCACTTTACAGCGCTACAAAATAAGTTGGGGCTATAGAAATACATGTTAATAATAATAAAAACCTAACAACAGAACAATGGGAAGGTAACCAGATAGCAGCACCCTATCACAAGATAACAGCTGCCTGGTAGATCAAAGAACAGTACTCAATAGTAAGGGCAGGGTCACACGAACAGATTCAGGGAGATTTAGTCACCTGATGACTAATCGCCTGGCGACTAATCACCTATTCTTCGGGGCAACAATTTCCCTGAATTGCCTTCCCCATGCACTCGCGGCACTTCAATTTCCAAAGTCGCCCGAGGTTTCCTCGTTATAGCAAAGGGAAGTCAGTTTGGGGAATCGTCGCCCCGAAGAAGGGGCGATTAGTCACCAGGAGACTTGAGAGCAAATTCACTAAAGTGCGAAGCACCTAACGCTAGCACTAATTCACCAGTGTGACGTCAATTTGCAACTTCGCAGATTCACTAACAGTGTCCCTGGTGAAAATTCACTAACCAAGTAGATAGACTTGTGCAACTTCACACCCTTTCGCCAGGCGAAGTTGCGCACTGATCAAGGGACGTAACTATGCTAATTCACTAAGATGAACATTTTACTGAATGTTACCTCTTACACTAGACGCTACTTCGCCAGGTCAAACCTGGCGAAGTTCAATACAATAGATAGGAGTTTGGAAAAAAAACTTTTTGTAGGGTGAAAAACAGGGAAATTTTTTTAGGGGGTTAGCCTCCTTCCCCCCCTACATTTCCTAACATATGGCAACTCAACTATTATTTTATTTATTAAAGGTTTCCTGGGCTTGTTTAGTGTAATGTAGTGGCTGTAACATACACTTCCATTATTATACGCTTAAGTTCGTGCCGTATGCAAATTAGGCATTGTTAGTGTAAATGCACTTTGCCTGGTGAAGTAACAGTAGCGCTACTTCGCTACCGTTCACCGCCCTGAGCGCAAATTCACATCTTTGCGTAGCGCTGGTGAAAATTCGACTGGCGAAGTGCGGCGAATGCTGGCAAAGCTGTCGCTAGCGCATTTTCGCGCTTTAGTGAATTTTCCCCTAAAAGAGGTGGTCCCGAATCTGCCCATGTGACCTAACCCTAAAAGTCATGTCCCACTGCGGCTCCTTCAGTTACATTGAGTAGGAGAAACAATAGCCTGTCAGAAAGCAGTTCCATAATGCAACACTGGCTCTTTATGAAAGCACTTCACCAGGCAAAATGACCTGAGATGGCTGCCTTACACACCAATATTAAAACTAAAAAAATATTGGTTCAATGACATTTGATATGAGTATAAGTAAATTATTTGCCATGCAAACAGTGTAATTGAGAATTTGACAGAATCCCTTTGTGTTTGCTTCAGAAACATATCTACATAGTAACAAGTAAAATCAAATGGACTTGCTGTATTTTCTTTTTCCCTGAATACATTTTGCTAGTCAGCTGGCTGGCTTTCTCAATTCAGAATGTCTTGTACAAATTTACGTCTGGTTATATACCCTGGAATCTTACTCCAATTATTGTTAAATTGAGAGAGAAGGAGAAAGAACAACAGCAAAACTAAAGGTAAAGGTGGAAAGTAGGACAGACATATATTACTCCTGTAGAAGGATCTTTAATAAACACCTCATCTATAGTACTATATTTGATAACATTTGCCATGTACAGTATAACCTCTGTTTTCCTGCATTTTACACCGTACACTGTACCATGCAATACAGTAAGTGCAGAATTTGTCCCAAATTTTTTCCCAAAAATGAATGTTGTTATAATAAGATTATAATGCTAACCAGATGCATATTTTGCAATGGTTCTGCCTGTAAATAGTCAAGTCTAATTAGTCTGCACCTCATACAGTCATGTACAAATCACAGAGGCCTTGCACATGCCCCTCACAGTGTAACATTTATACTGCAATGCTTAACCCTTGTCACTAACACAGTAAATATTGTATTTTAAATAAAACTGACTCTGTGCTTATATCTTTTCAGTACTTGAAGAATACGTTTTTAATTTTAATACAATATTTAAAGGGGTGGTTCACCTTTACTGTAACTGTTATTATGTTATCGAATGGCCAATTCTAAGCAACTTTTAAATTGGTTTTCATTATTTATTTTTTTATAGTTTTATAGTTATTTGTCTTTTCTTCTGATTCTTTGCAACTTTCAAATGGGCATCGCCGTCCCCTTCTAAAAAAACAAATGCTCTGTACGGCTACAAATGTATTGTTATTGCTACTTTTTATTGCTGATCCTTCTATTCAGACTCTCTGCTATTCACATTTCAGTCTCTAATTCAAATCAATGCATGGTTGCTAGGGTAATTTGGGCCCTAGTTACAAGACTGCTTAAAATGCAAATTGAAGAGCTGCTGAATAAAAAGCTAAATAACTCAAAAGCCTTAAATAATAAAAAATGAAAACAAATTGCAAATTGTCTCAGAATGTCGCTCTCTACATCATAGTAAAAGTTATCTCAAAGGTGAACAACCCCTTTAATACATTTCCCTGATTTTACATTTTCCTGGGTTTTACACTATTTGTTTTCCAAGTCCCCTATAAAACTCAAAATGTAGATTCTACCATATATTCTGTACATTGATGAAAATCATTGTCAGGTCTATTCACTGTTCTAGCCCCTGCATTAGCGGTCCCCAACCACAGAGCCACGGGCAGTCCTGGAGTGGGCCGCAAAGCTTTTACAAGGTGCGAGAAAATGGACGCCAGCATGACAAAATGGATGCGGCATGTCAGATTGGACGCTGACCCCCCCCTGGAGCCTCCACCCCCTTGGTCCTTGAAAATGTATTTGCCTCGACACCAGTCCCTGAAGCAAAAAAAGTTGGGGACCCCTGCCCTTCATAGTCTGGTTAAGACTTTAGCCTGATCATGATATTAATTTAGTTGTAATCAGAGGCATTACAAGCTACTTGAAATTAAAAATAATATAAACTTTCACTTTAGTATAGTAATGTCTATTGTTCATTGGTTACTGAAAGAAAATCATTAGTGACTTTTGCAGGATGCTGGAAAAGATTTTGTAGGCTTCTTTCAATGCCTGTGGGAAATTATAAGGTAATGTCTGTGGGAAACTGTAAGGTACACAGTTCTACCTGACCTCCAACTCCTCTATAACTACTCCCTTGTAATTAAAAATAATGCCTTTTACTGTAAATATAAGTGAAAAGCTTGCCATGCCGTTACATGCCAGTAACCTTCACTACTTGTGCAGCTTATTACGAGAACAGCTGCAGATTTTCCATTAATATGTTTTCTGTCTTGGTTGTATGTTATTACAATTAATCATTTTATGTCGCCCTGATGTAAATGTTTTTATATAATCTGTTTTTTGCTTTTCTTTCTTAATCAAAGGAAAACAGTCGGTAAGTATTACAGAAGTGATCCATAAAAGTGCATTAACAGACTTTAAAGACAATCATCAAAACCATTACACATCTGAATAAACGGCATAGGCCAAGCTGCTGTTGCATAAAATTCCCTCCAACAAAAATGGCATTCTAACTGAAAATTTATAGCCTGCAGTAAACTCCCTTATATTTGGCTTATTTTGCTTACCTGCCTTAACTCTTTCCTATTTCCTGTAGAAATAAACATAGCCATATTTATGTTTAACCGACTTAACTCCATGATGCTTGGATGTACAAAGAGGTCTCCTTCCAATATTTGAAGATGTTAATAGCCTTAATGATTTTTGGGGGGGTTTTTTTGGTGGTTTTCGTTCGAAAACACGATTACTTCAAGCAATTTGAGTTTTTTGGCTTTTTTTGCTGAAAACTTGATTAACTCGGACAAATCCGAGTTTTTTTCCATTCTGATTCGTAAATCAGAAACGATTTGAGTTGTGGGTTCATTCAAGGTATAAAAACCTCTAGAACATGATCTTTGATAAATGACCCCCTAAAGCTATACATAATAATTACAGGTTGCTCTAATAACACTCATAACGGACATTCCTTTTTATTAGCTGTAAACAAAAGTTACATTGTGGAAGAGAAATACTCAGAGCTGAAGAAGTGTAATCATACATGTAGGTCTAGGGCAGCAGTCTGCCATTTCAGAAAAAAAGAAAAACATATCTCCTAATTCAAATCCAGATTTTCTCATAGCTTCAGTGGAGTCTTCACATGATAAACCATTAAGGGTCAAAGAGCAAATTCAAATTTTCAAATTCTTTTTTGGTCAAAACTCTCAAATTCGAATTGTGAATTATCCAAACTTGATTTGAGTTTTAATATGAATTAGAATGTCGAGATTTATCATACTTATGCCCTTTAAAGCGGACCTGACACATAAAAAGTTGTATAATGAAAGACCTTTATAAAAAACATGGAACCGAAATTATTTTCTTCATTAAAGCATCCCTACTTGTTATAAAAGTGTTTAAATATATGAGCTGTCAATCAAATTTTACATTCCCTGCCTCTATGTCGGTGGCATAGAGGTGGGCCAGTCAATTAATTTCACTTTCCATTGAAAGGGACACTGTTAGTAAATTGGCGAAGTTGCAAAATGATGTCAGGCTGGCGAATTAGCACTAGCGTTAGACGCTTTGCGCTTTAGTGAATTTGCCCCAATGAGAGAGATTCAGTGATCAATTTGGTTATGTTTGTAGCCTTCCTGAAATTTTATTTTTTTTCAAAGAAAAAAAATGTGAATCATGATTTTTACATTCAAATTGAGGTTCTATAATTGGACTCAAGGGGAGTTTAAAAACTCATATGAATTCAAAATTCGACCCTTGATAAATGTGCCTCCCCATGTTTATTCTTATCAAACTTAGTCTCAACCATACTGTTGCTTTTTTATTTCCTGGCAAAAATGTCCTTATTTTCATAATGGCTTTAATAGCCTAATCCACCACATCAAGACAGCACAGTAAACAGATATATACAATAGAGCATTTGGAGATAAGGGGGTAGATTCATCAAAGAGTGAAGTTCCGCCACTAGAGGGAAATTCCGCAGCTCTCAATTCATTTCTATGGGATTTTGCAAGGCATATTCATCAATGGGTGAAGTGAAAGTTCACCCTTTGATGAATATGCCTTTAAAAATCCCATAGAAATTAATTGACAGCTGTGGAATTTCCCTCTAGTGGCGGAACTTCACTCTTGACTTCACTCTTTGATGAATCTACCCCATAGACTGGGAAAAGACTGAGGGGTTCCGCAAATCACAAAGTTAAGTGAAACTGTGGAATTTAATTAAAATTCCATTGTAATCTTGGCTAGTAAAATGTTCCTGATGCTTTGATATAGTAAGTACTGGGCTGCTATGCAGATTCACCATTTTCACTCACTCTACTATACATCAAAATAAATGTTTGGGATCAGGGTGCAGAATTTTCCTTTATTAGAAGCCCTGTGTTCTTTCCCTCTTCCTCAAGTGCAGTGTTAAAGTGATACTGACACTAAAAAATACATTTTAACACATGATTGTAGATTATGGGGCAGATTTACTAAGGGTCAAAGTCAAGGGCTTTTAGCTCTCAAATTCGACCCTAGTACGATTTTGAAGTAAAAGCCAACAAAATTGAACATCAAATTTGAAGGATTTTACCGGTTTTCGATTTCTCGGAAAAAAAATCATAAAATTTCTCGTAAAAATCGTACGATTGAAGTGTTCGATCGTACGATTTTTTTCGATAAGAAAACTTTTAAAAAAAGACTATGGGAGCTTTACATAGGCATATATAGCAATTTGCTAGGTTTAATCTGGAGAATTGGGCCATCGAATAAATATTTAAAGGGCAAGTACTTCGATCATCGAATGATCGAATAGATTTTTATTCAATCTATTCTAATCATTCGTTACGATTGAATTTTGCAAATTCCATGACTGAAGTGGCCACATTTAAAATTCGAAAATTTGAAAAAATTGTAATTTTACAATTCGATTGAAATTCAAATCCATTCGAACCTTCACACGAATTTAGTAAATCTGTCCCTAAATGTTACCAATAGGTCATGTTGATCATTTTTTTGCTGAGAGGTTTGTTTTTGTATATAATTGTTAGTTGAAGTTCCTAAGCCTGACTATCTGACACTCTGACTTTGCCAACCTCACTGCCCCATCTCAGCCTGTTGGTTACAGTTTCTAATGCTAACGGACTCCTGCTGCACAAATATGGCAGCCCCCTCATACAGGAACATGGGGGATCAGACAGGTAATGTAAAAGCATCATGCAAATACTTTATGGCAAAGTTAGATGTAGCTTTCAAAGCCAATATTATAATAGATGTAAAAAAGAGTTTAATTTCAGGTGTCAGTATCTCTTTAAAGGGGTTGTAAACCCAACATTAATGCTGCCCCACAGCGCTCTCTAGTTTTATATAGAAGTTACTGAAAACCATAATTATAGATGATCAAAAACTTCAATATAAATGCAAAAAACTGACCAATAAGAATTCAGATTCCCAGCACCATGTCAGACATTGTTACCTTACATTTAGAGATAATTATGTAATTTTATTTCTTCATTAGATTTCACTGGAATCAGACATGGGAATAAAGGATAGATTTGTTCAGTGCTTAAAGCTTCCAACTTTAATTACAGGAACAAAGAACAGGGAGCCAGATTAATACAGATCTGCGGGGATTCTCATTGGAGGTTTTTTTGCATTTTAATGCAGCTGCTGGCTGTGGAGATTTGGGGAAAAGTTTTATTGTGCAATATTGCTTTAAGAATACAATCCTGATGTTGCTGGACTACAGCCCCCAGCATGCATCAACCTTCACATTATTTTGGGATTTGTAGTCCAGCGACACCTGAGTAAAGTTTGGTTGATCAGTACAGCGCAGCAGGGTTTACTATCCCTTTAACTACCTGAAAAAGTGTCCTGCAAGTTACTAGAGATGGTAAAAAATACCATAAATATATCTCTTTTAGTACAGGGATATCAATTGCTCTCTCTGCAATAGTAAAGGTAATAACCCAAGTAATCCACACATACAAAGAACTCAAAACAAATAAGACCATAAATTATGTGCAATATAGTAGAACGACACAGGGAATACGTACTGAACACATGAAAAAAAGAGGTGCAAAAAGGCATGAAAAGCCAAGAGACTTGCTGAAATCTGTCCGTATTTAAAAAGCAATTCTGCACCCTATAAGTGCAGCTGGTTTAGTCCTAATTGATGGCCTATAAAAAGATTTCTCATTACCAAGGTATCACACAAAAATCATCTCATGATGGGTAAAAGCAAAGAGCTCTCTCAAGACTTTCACCGCCTTATTGCTGCAAAACATACTGTTGGCATTGGTTACAGATGTATTTCTAAGCTTTTGAATGTACCAATGCGCATTGTTGGGGCGATTATGCTGAAGTGGAAAGAACGTAATTTCACCCTAAACCTGGTTCAACCAGGTGCTCCTTGCAAAATTTCTGATAGTGGAGGCAAAAGAATAATCAAAAGAGTTGTCCAAGCGCCAAGGATCACTCCCAAGAGCTTCAGAAAGACCTTGAATTAGCAGGTTCAGATTTTTTCAACAACATGGCCTCTATGCACACTGAAAAAAAAGCATGCTGAAGCTTGTTTAAAGTTTGCTGCGCAACATTTGGGCAAGCCAATGAAATTCTGGGAGAATATAGTCTGGTCAGATGAGACCAAAATGGAACTCTTTGGATGTCATTGCATCCACCATGTTTGGAGGAGAAATGGCACCACACGTCACCCCAAAAACACCATTGCATGTTCAATACTTATTCCCTGCGTCATTCAACTTTATTACACATAACTTAATTTATGGACTTATTTTATTTTTCTTCATATGCGTGGTTTACTTGGGTTAATACCGACGTCTGGTGTAAATTTCAATAGCCCCATTAGAAATATAGTTACCGAGAAAAATGTGCTCAATACTTATTTTCCCTGCTGCATATAAAGAATAATAACAGAATTTTATATTAACAAATATAATACTTTAGTGGTAGCAGAATTCACATTACTATCCTCTAAATGGAACCTTATGTGTTCTGAGTCCCAGAAGCTAATCTTTCATATACTGTAGTTAGTGGCTTATAATATACAATGTAAAGTTTAAAGTGGGAATTAGGTTTTGCCCAATCAAATGGTTTGGATAAAAGTAATGTCTTCAAGACTGAAAACAGACTTTCATCATTTCAATGGCATGTCTTCAAAGAGCCAGTGATCATGTAGAGGTGTAAGGAAGTCATTACGTCAGGAAAATGTTAAGCCAAAATGTAAATGTGTTCCATTCTTTTCTTTTATTATATTCATGGTTTACATGATTTTAGAACTTTTGTCCATGATTCTATTTATTGTTGAAATGATGGCCATTTGTTTGATTTTCATTAATTTAAACATAAACAAGTTTTATCCTTTTTGTGACCTTTGGGTCTGTTTTGCAGGAAGCCTGCTGAGATCTTAAGTGTGTACTTTCACATACCACTCTTTGCCTAATGTATACACATTTCCCTGTTTACCTGGTGGAGAATGTCTTCATAGTTTTATAGAAGTCTGGAATTCACACTTTTAAAAGGAATCTCTGTTTACAGAAATGCCGGCAGCTATAGCCAAGTGAATAATAAATTCAAAGAGACTGAAGAGACCATTTAACTAAGAGAGGAAAAGATTTTTCCAGCAATCTTCTAAATGCCTATGCTTTAAAACAGACAAGACCATTGTCATGACAGCGGTGGGTATAGGAGTGTTGTGGTCATAGGCAGGGCATTTAATTTTGGTTCAAACCCATGCAGCAGGGGACTTTTAAGCCATTGATGCACCAAGAGACTGGTTAATATAGATGTGTATCTTTGGTGTCTCTACATAAGAGTAATGTAGCCTACCCTTCCCTATATCAAAGACAAGTAGTATTTATAGACTGCTTTAATTTGCCTAATAGATGGAGTTTAGGATTGACCTTATTATTATTGCAGCCACCAAAAAGCAAAACTAAACCTTGGTCATGCAACTAATAATTCTAATATTTTGTTGTGTAAGATTCAAATATGTTATTTTACTCTCCTCCTTTAGGAGTTGTAAGGGTTCATAAGGAGCAGGTTTTGCAGCTTTACAATGTGTGGCTGTTGTTTTAAGGTCATTGTCCTTAACCCTAAGAGTGGGGGTGGGGGGTAGGATTTTAATCTTTATTTTTGTTTGGTTGTTTTAGGTCATTCCGTTACTAAATCAGATTTATTATTATTTAACTGATTGGGTAGCTCTACTTTCCAGTTGTAATCCAGTAAATCTTAGTTTAGGACCTGGGGACCTGTATACAGATCTTGAGCAAAGGAATTGAGTCTGTTCAGCAATCTAAGACCATTGTTCTATTATGCTCACTGATCACAAAAAAGTGGTACTGATATATACTTGACAGGGCTTTGTATCATAAGAGATCAGTTGGAGCAAGTGCAACAAGATGGCTGGCACCAGGACAAAGACAAACGCAAGTTAAAAGTCTAAGTTTTTAAAAAAAACATTTTATTGATTTTTCAGAATGTAAAATTGTTATATCAATAAATATTTTCCAACACTGTAGTATTAATAGGTGAATTAACCAAAGATAAACATAACAAAAAATAACTCAACATATAACATCCAGGGTAGCTTCTTCTTGATTTAAAGAATATAAACACACAAATAGTACATTTACTAAGGCTCTAATTTCGAAGTGGAAAATACTTCAAAATTTGACCTTTGAATTGAAATACTTCGACTTGTTTATGAAAGTCCAGGCATAAGTCGTTCTTTAGAAACATGAAAAATTTAAAGGGTTACTGTCATGGGAATTTTTTTTTTCTCCAGCAGAATTCTGCACTGAAATTCATTTCTCAAAAGAGCAGATTTTTTAATATATAATTTTAAAATCTGACATGGGGCTAGACATATTGTCAATTTCCCAGCTGCCCCAAGTCTTGTTCTCTGATAAACTTCAGTCACTCTTTACTGCTGTATTGCAAGTTGGAGTGGTATCACCTCCTTCCTTTTCCCCCAGCAGTCTAACAAAAGAACAATGGGAAGGTAACCAGATAACAGCTCCCTTACACAAGATAACAGCTGCCTGGTAGATCTAAGAACAGCACTCAATAGTAAAAACCCATGTCCCACTGTGACTCCTTCAATTACATTGAGAAGGAAAAATAACAGCCTGTCAGAAAGCAGTTCCCTCCTAAAGTGCTGGCACAGGTCACATGACTAGGGGCAGCTGGGAAAGTGACAATATGTCTAGTCAGATTTCAAAATTGAAAACAAAAAAACCTGTTTGCTCTTTTGAAAAATGGATTTCAGTGCAGAAGTCTGCTGGAGCAGCACTGTTAACTGATGCATTTTGAAAAAAAACATGTTTTCCCATGACAGTATCCCTTTAAGTTGGTCTGTATAGTAGAAGTCCATTAGCCTTAGTGGGGCTTCCCTAATGCATATTGAGAGGTTATTTACAGTAATATAGGTAAAAGTGTAGATTTTAACACAGTGGGTTCAGTATAAGGGTTAGTATATTTACCCAGATTCAACACCTTCTCTGTTGTTTATCCCTGTTCTACAAGCTTTTAGGAATTTCTGCATATAGTCTACATGCCATGGTAAGGGTCAAACCAAAACACCCACACTTCTATATTTGTTTTGACTGAAATGCACAAATCCTAAAATAAATTTACATAAATCTGGTTACATCATTTCTCACACCTTTAGCCTCTACCAATTTTGTAGAATGTTAGAAATAGAAACTCATTTAATTTAATCTCTGAATGCCAGGCTCTTAAAACTCACTTGCTACAGTGTTTATCCTCCATCCCAAATTACTTTCAAAACCTATGTGTGTCTAAGTGCATTTATGACACGTTTTAAAACATACAGTATGCCGAATATAACCGACAGCTTGACACAGATTAGATGAATTCAGCACCTTTCCTGTTAGTTTTAGAATTTATAGCTGGTGACAACTTTTAAGTAAACATAGAGTGTGCAGAATTTTACAGGCTAAGCAAACATAGTCCCCATAACATTATAACTGATATACTGGAATCATAGTTGAATTCTGCACATAAAAATTGGATACAGTCAACAGTGTTTCAATCTTTCCGTAACATTAAATGAGTTTAAATTAAGCATTAAGAAGACCGGTGGTCCTATTTCGTGACTTCCTAACACACACATGCACTTGGAAAGTGTATATTAGAAGAAGTAAATTGAATTTAACACTTTATACAAAGACCAATTATGCGATAACCTGCAACAAATTTCAGGCTGGAAGAAAATAAGGTGCCTATTTGTTACGTGCTTGATATATAGTAAGCCACAAGCACATTCAGTTGATGCAAAATAAGGTGAGCTATAGCCCCAAATGTGTAATGACAGTTAAGCTGGACTATGGACATGAGTCTAATTTAGAATGAATCTGAATTTATAAAGGGATCTATTTATTATGCTGGGTAATCGGAGAAATACATCACCAGTGACATTGACCATAGCAACCAATCAACAATTACATTTCAACAGCTACAGGTTAGAATCCAAACCAAAGATCTGATTGGTTTCTATTATGATTTTCTCCACTGTTTACACTGCGTGATAAACAGGCCATGTATAACTAATCAGCCATGTGTCATGACATTTATATGAATCAGCAGAAAAGAAGTGAGAGGCTACTAGGGCCATCTTCCAAGGCACAGATCTTTACTGATAAAGGACTGGAGTTGCCTTGGACTAGTAGAGAACAAAAAAAAAAAACTAAAGATGCAGCATTTCTACCCTATGTCTTTAGTTCTCCTTCAGAGAGCCATATTACCTCTTTTCATAGTTAATAAATATAGTTAATGAATAAGGCTTTTGCGTAACATACTGTAGTTTTACCTTGTTTTAAAGGAGAACTAAATCCTAAAAATGAATATGTCCAAAAATGTCATATTTTATATAGTGAAATTATTGCTAGTGATGGGCGAATCTCACCCGTCGCGTCATTTTCGTTGCGCGTCACGTCATTTTCGGCGCATCGCGCCAAAAACGAAGCGCAACTTTTTTTTTGCAAATTTTTGCTGGCGTTTCGTGAATCTATTCGCCAGCGGCGAATCGCGGGAATTTGCAGCGAATTCGCCCCTGGCGAATAAATTTGCCCATCACTACTTATTGCACCAATCTACAGTTCCAGCATCTCAATAGCAGCAATGATCCAGGACTCAAACTTGTCACAGGGGGTCACCATCTTGGAAAGTGTCTGTGACAGCTGTCTGAGCAGCTGTTGAGAAGCCAAGCTTAGGGGTCATCGCTAATAATTAAGCATAAAATTATATTGGCCTGTAATATAAGATGATGCTACAGGGCTGATTATTAAATTCTGGTGCTAGTTGTACTGGTTTCCAAGCTGTCATGTAGTATTTATCAGTATTAATTACTAACCAGTGTTGTATTGTGATATTTATACTCTATGGGGCAGATCAAAATGTGAGTTTAGAGCTTAATAAATAAAAACTCTCCACATTCTATTCATTCCTATGGGATTTTTTGAACTGTATTTATCAAATGTTGAGTTCTAACTTTCACCCATTTATAAATACAATTCTAAAAATTCCCACAGGAAGAATAGAATGTGAATTGCTTTTATTTATTAATCATAAATCTGTGTCGTAATGTACAACATTTCTAGCCTACTTCTTTTATATAGCTTTACTCTCCTTTAATCATGGGGAAAAAACTGTTTTTTGTTTTTCTTGAGATGAACAGGACAAGGGAAATCAAAGCTACTCCATGTTTGATCCTTGCAAGGTAAGGTTGATAAATAAATTATCAACAAAAAACTACTTCCCTTCACTCTCTGTAGTGACTTTTTTGCCAACGGGGGGGGGGAGGTTATCTGTATATTGGTGATAAAATAATCTACCTGTTAGTATTTCGAGCCTTCTCATTAATAAGGGGTCCTGAGTAACTCTAAGTAGCCTAACTTCCTTTTTGGGCCTGCTAGATTCCTTTCTATATTTCTACTGTAAGTATATATCCAAGTATATCTTCCTATTCTAGACTTCCCATTGGAAGTATAAACAATCCAAAAAATAAGATACTCACTCAAATCCAAAGTGGAGATGTTGGAGGATTTCCTCAGGGTCTAGCCATGGTACTGGGCAACTGGACCTACAGCTGTTTTACCTATGACCCTAAGTATGATGAGATGTTAACACAACAATTGCGCCTGCGGGGAATTGGCAGTTTTAAAAGAAACGTTATTTCATACATTTCATCGGGTGTTTCTTATTTTGGTTGCAGCCTGCATTGCTTTAGCACATTGCTGAGATTTCTCATGTTTCCACTGGCTAGCTATATTTTTAACATAGTTAACAAGTAGCTTCAGAATACAAATATAGTTCCTCATATTCATCCTGCAAAGAGACCCATCAAATATATCCATGCCACACATACATCTTGTGCAAGCTCAGTACATATCAAACAGAGAAATTATTCAGATGTTCTCACAGTGATGTAATCACAGCAAGGGGCAAATTTACGAAATTCACATGAACAGATCGAAGTTTGATCGAATTCGATCGAATAACGATCGTACTAATTTTTCTTGAAATCGTAAAGTGAATTTTGGCCTCTTCGATCATCGAATATCGAATAGATCGAATAGATTGAATGATCGTATATTCGATAATTCGATCATTCGATGATCGAAGGAATTAAAATTTTAAAGTTATTCGACTGTGCCTACTTCGGCAGATTGAACCTACCGAATTGCAATAGAAGCCTATGGGAAGCTTCCCATAGGCTTCAGAGACTAAGGGGCCAATGTACTAAATTCACATGAATAGATCGAAGTTCGATCGTATCCGATTGAATTTCGATCGTAGGATTTATTCATTTGGTTGAATATGTGAATTTTGGCATATTCGATCGATTCGAATAGAGTCGTATTAACAAATATTCGATCATTCGATCATTCGACCAGTGAAGGATTTTAATTTTAAAGTTTATTCGATTGCCTACTTCGGCAGATTGGACCTACCGAATTGCAATAGAAGCCTATGGGAGCACTACCATAGGCTTCTGATCGAATAGGATTCGTACGATCGAAGTCTTTGATCGTTCGAATCGTATGAATCATTCAAATGATCGAATGATTTATTCGTTCAGTTGAATGATTTATTCGACTGATCGAATAAATTTGTATTGGAACGTCGAATGATCAAATATCGAATAAAAGGTAGCCTAGAACTATTTGATTAACATTCGAAAATCGAATGCTAATCGAATATAGAGTAGAAACGAATTTTTTTTGGGGAATAATAGTAAATTTGCCCCTAAGTCCTGCTCGAATACCATTTGTATGATCGAAGCGTTCGATCGTTCGAATCGTATTAATTTTTCGGACGCTTGAAGGAAATTTCACGATTTTTTTCATGAAATCGAACAATCGGTATCCGATCATACGAATTCATCGAGAAATCAGATATCGAGCAAAATGATAGCCTAAAACAATTCAATAAGCATTCGATGGTCAAATGCTTATCGAATTACGAATTTGGTCGAGCTATTTTCCAGGAATAATAGTAAATTTGCCCCTAAGTATCTGTCCTCACTGGCATAATAATGCAATAAATAATTATTAAATCACTCATAAAGGCTAAGGATCAATGCTAATGGCTCAAATACCAGAACAAACATGCCTGAAATAGTCCCTTGTAGCCTCCCACTCAGTAGAATGAGAGAAGTGTGAAATGCTCTTTTATGAATTTTCAGGCTTAAAAAGGCCAGTACTTGCGCTTTCACACATAAGCCTTTTAGCTCAAAAGGAGGTGCCAGGTGTGATTTACGGAGGTTTTGCACTGAGATCTGCCTTATGTGCTATAAGCCTAAAGGTATCTTTATTCTAAATTGTCTTTGTGGTGAATATGTTCAAATGGACAAGATTAGTTGTGCACAATAGCTTACAATGTAGCAGCATAGGAAGCAACATTCACTACAGTGAACAAAACTGGGTCATGCTTCACAATGCAGATGTAGAAGGTCTATCTAATATCCTCTTTAAGCCTAAAATCATATTTTTTTAAATCCGTTAATGTAGAATTCTGTCTTCTGTTTTCATACCATGTCAGTTACTACACTTTATTCAGCTTTATTCTAAGCTAAATGCTATTGTATTTACTATTTATAGCTCTTCTATTTTTCACTTAGACTTACAGTAGCATTATTTAGACATATTAGGCTACAGTAGTTTGGAAAGGATTTAGGGAGCATGTTACGAATTAGGAAAGATCTAAAACAGAAAAGCTGGCTTGTGATATTACACAGGACACACACATGTTTTGCTTGTAAAAATTCTAGGTTAATACGCGACATATGTGACTGAAAATTAATATAGTAAATTATTACTAATAAACAAGTTTGTATCATACTTTATTTTAGAAATAATTTTGTAAAATAAATCCAATCGCAAATAGTGAAAGTGGAATCTAATCAAAGGAGCCTAGGTAGGGCATTCTGGCTAGGGGAAAAAGATATGTGAAGGGGTAGATAGGTATCTTTATACTTCTTCCCTGGACAAAACATGATCTATAATCTCCATGATCATGTGTTACTTGAAAAAAACATTTGTTAGTGGTCTAGGACTATGGCACCTGCTTTTTTATGAGACTGATTTCCTTTTTGAAATCTGCCTTGCATCATGGAGTAAAAAATGTCAGAATAGCTAAAGCTGGTAGGATTCCATGTGCCGAGCAACCACAAGCAAAGTACAGTAACTTGATGAACCTTGAAACAATGTGCAAATTGGAACAAGTTTTATTTAAAAAATAAAGACTTTGGTAGATATTTGGTAGAGGAAGCGCAGAGAGGCAAGTCCACAAAAGAGGCAATAAGTCAAGGAAGGTGGAAGGCATTAACAAGTGGCAGACAAGCAAAATCTTTGAGACAGGCACAGTCAGGGCACGCATCAAGTAATCAAAAATTGAGAGGCCATAGGTCAAAACAAGGGATCCAGAATATATGGCAATAAGGGAAAGGTAGGAACAGACTCAAAGGAACTCAGGACTCAGGAAGGCATAAATAGATCATTAATATGGGACTGGCCTGCAGTTGGATCCAGACAGTTCTCAAGTGTCAGCAAGGGAAAACAGAGACAAGTGTAAAAGGTACTAAAATTAACAGCAGATCAATATCTACCTGGAAGAGCAGTGGCCAAATAGCACCAGATCCCTCAATCTAGACCAGACAAAGTACAACACAAACTTGAGTAGCACTCACTGGTACAACTCATGTGGCCAGAAAAGAAGCACTCTGCTACAACGTAATCCCTGCCCCTGGATAGGTATCTTCAACCACTGACACTTTTAGTGGAAACACTGCTTTTTAACATGTTGATAAGACTCTAAATATGGATGCTTAGTGCTTTAAATGACACTAATAAAAATATCTTAAGTTAAAAAGTAGTGTTTCCAATGCTCCGTGAAAAGCAGCTGCACATTGATTCCTCACAAAGGATCTGGATTTGATTACAACTGTACAAACATTTCTTATTATATTTCCAAGGCTTTTTAATGCATTTATATGCCTACTGTATTATGCAGTAACTATTATTCCAAAAATACTAGACTTGTAAATTCAATTTTAAATTTAAATTCAATTTAAATTAAAATTTGAATTTAAATTAAATTTAAATTCAAATTTAAAGGTGAACTCCACAAAAACATAACTTAAAGGAGATGTCAACCCCCTCCTCCCCCAGCCTACCTACCCCATGCCTACCTCCTCCCGGGCAAATGCCCCTAAGTTGCTACTTACCCCTCAGTGCAGTTCCTGTCCACGGAGTTCATAGGCGCCATCTTCTCCCATGCGGTCTTCTTCCTGGATCCATCAGCGTCTTCTGGCAAATGCGCAGTAGAAGCATTTGCCGGTTTAGCTCTACTGCACATGCGCTGAAAGTCACAAAGTTTTCTGATTTCTTTTTTCAGAAACTTTGTGGCTTTCACTGCATGCACAGTAGAGCTAAGCCAGCAAATGCCTCCTACTGCGCATGCGCCAGAAGACGCAGATAGATCCAGGAGGAAGACCACATGGAAGAAGATGGCGACTGTGAACTCCGTGGACAGGAACTGCACTGAGGGGTAAGTAGCAACTTAGGGGCATTTGCCCAGGAGGAGGTAGGCCAGGAAGTAGGAGGGAGGGGGGCAACACAGGGGAGGGATTTTAGCGCCAAAGGGGTTGACTTCTCCTTTAAGCGTTGTTAAGTAGATATAATTTGAAGCAACTTTGCAATATATTTCAATTAAGAAATATGCAGACTTTTCATGATTTTTAATGGTTTGGAACAGTTCCCTAAGCCTGGCCCCCTGCTCTCCTTCTGATCTGTCTGACTACTTTGCTGAGCTGGCTGACTACTGTTACTTTGTATCAGCAGCCATCTGTCCTCAGCCTGCATCCTCCAAACCCCACAATTCCCAGCACACCTGATTTCAATAAGGAACAGAACAGCATCAGCGCAATGCATTGTGGGATATGTAGTTCCTGTATGCTGTCTGCAAACTGTTGATCAAATAGTAGTAGATAAAGAGGACAACATAGTTAAACACAAAAAGGGGTGGAGGGGAAGCAATGGGAAAATGGTGAACAAAAATTAAATTAGCAAAAAGTGACATTACAGAATCTCAGGGCTGATTAATAATCAGTTTTGATACAGAAAGCACTGGTTTCTATAGTACAATGTAATGTGTGAAGGCCTCTGTAGTAATTATAGATTACCCCTTATAGTAAGTGGGTACATGCAGCAGGCAAGAACAAAAAAAGTTACTTTATCCAGTATGCCAGATATTTGCATTAAATTTAACATTTTAGACAGTATGTCAATGAGGGGGATGTAGGAGATTTTAAGGTTGTTATTTATATGAGTATTCAGCAGAGGGCGCATTGGCTTTTTGATGAAGTGACCAGTAGAGTTAGAAACGCGTCAAACCATGCTTCCCCTGCCCACATCATCCAAAATGTTGCTTTGTTTTTAACTGCAAATATCCAATAAAGAATATGGTTTTAAATATACACTTGTTTCTCTGCATCCAGTGACGACAAGCTGCAAGTGTGCCCTAAGGTTGTAGAGAAGCCTGTGGTCCAGACAATCTTATTGAAAAATAAAACTATAATGCTTGAAAAATGTCCAAAGAGATTGTTAAAAAGATTAAGTACAGTGGGAGCCTTGCCTCGGGTGGCAATTTACAAGGGAGGCATAAAAACACCCCAGGGAGCCAATGTACCATTTTTTTACCCTGAAATTCAGCTGTTTTAGTGCAGAAAGTACCATTTTAGCTTCAAAGCTTCTGATCGATAACAGTCCCAACCTGTAAACTTGTGTTTATTTTCTAAACTTCATTTGCAGACAAAGTAAACTTCTGGTCTCAGCAGAAAAGAAAGAAATTGAAAATAAACAGAACTGTAAATTGGTGCAAATTGCCATGTCTGACATTAAAGCTTTTCACGATGTATTTTGGGCAGTTAAGGGATTTAGAGAGTAGGAAATAAAAGGACATTATTTATAAAGAAAACCAAATACTTGAAAGACTATATAAAGTATTTTTAAATGTGGATCTGGAGTAATTACCAGTATGAAAACCATATGAACAAAAAAACACTTGAAAGCTTTGCTATCTCACATTTGTGTTTGTTCCAATGGATTGGACAAAATGAATTACACCGATCCGATAAAATGTTTTCTTGCATTGGAAACAAAAATGTGAAACATATGCTCAATTACTTTATCTCCATTATAAGCATTATGGCTTATTGATGTGGTTGTATTGCTTAAGAGAAGTTGCTATTATGTATATACAGTATAAATATTTTTATGGTACATGCAACATGCCCTCAAAATCAGTTTTTTCTTTTTTGTGATTCTACAGGACATTTCAGCCTATGGATGATTTCTGCTTACAACACATTTCCCACCCCATAGGCAAATTTACATTGTTTTGTGGTTAGTGATGTCCTGCGCAGCCATGTTGACTATTATGATTCTTCCTCGGATTTATATGACTATTCATTAAGCTGCAATGATAAATGACACCTTGCATAGGCACATACATACCTTTTAACAACATATTTCCAATACTGTGTGCCTACTCGAGCCTCTGTATGCACTAAGCTGTATTAAAAATTTTTATAAAGACAATTTAATATTTTTTTGTCCAGTAACCATATTCTTGGCTAAGACATCCCCTTGCTAAGCTGAGCTAATAGATCCATAATTTTCTTGCCTCTTATATATTTTACACCCTGCACTGTTACGGGGGATATTTAATCCCTCCCATCATAATAATAATAATAATAATAATAATCTACACTAAAAATAACATGATGTTCAAATATTAAGATCCTTAATGGAACAGTTCAACTTAAAAATAAAAACCCGGGTTAATAGATAAGCTGTGCAAAAAAATAAAAAAAATATTTCAAATCTATAGTTAGGCAAAATTGTAATGTATAAAGGCTGGAGTGACTGGATGTCTAACATAATAGCCAGAACACTACTTCCTGCTTTGCATCTCTCTAACTCTGAGTTAGTCAACAACTTGAAGGGAGGCCACTTGGGAGATAAGTGTTTAATGAGTTTGCAACTGATCCTTAGCATTCAGCCCAGATTCAAAAGCAACAGTTTTGACCCATGTGCCCCCCTCAAGTCACTGATTGGGTACTGACCGGTGACCAATCAGTGGAAACCAAGAGAGCTGCAAAGCAGGATGTTGTGTTGTGTTCTGTTATGTTAGACATCCAGTCACTCCTGCCTTTAAATATTAAATTTTTGGCTAACTAACTATATTGAAAGCATGTTTTATTTTGCACATCTTATCTATTTACCTAGATTTAATTTTTTTATATCTTTAATATGGGGGTTCCTGTCAGGTATTTTAACAGAGGTAATAATGTAATAGAATTCATTTAAGTGTTGCAATGAGCAAGTGGAAGCTCAAGTGCACAAATATAGTATCCGTGCTCCTGAATAAGCACTATACAAGCACAATAGTTGCTTATTGTAAGCCCCTACACTTGCCCCTACATCTCTGTGAATGATCTGTTATAGCATAATAGAGTATACTGACCTATTAAACTAGCTTCTGAAAGCCTCTCCTGAGACTGATGGCTTTACTAATCAATAAGTACTGAAATACCATCCTATTAATAATTTGGAGCCCTGTTATTTTTCAAGCTATTTAAATAACAGAGAATTACATTAAAACATGACATAGTATCTACTTTTTTGCCTACATTTTAAAATGAGTTTGATTTGGTAGCTGTCACTGCTGAACCACTACTACAAAGGGAGATGGAGAGAAAAAGAAACGTAGAAAGCAAGAGATACATTTTTTATAGTACTGGAATTGAAGTCATAGGCGTATAGTGTGAACTAGGGAAACATAGCAAGCTAGTTGTATTTTAAACATCTCTTGGATACAAAGGTACTATTTATTAGCAATTTTATTTTCCAGCTGTTTCTTGCATTTCAAAACTCTTGCACTGGTTTTTCTTTGTTTGTTCCGTATACATATCGACTAGTGCACATTTAAAAAGGGCAGCTTTATCACAACCAGTACATGCAGCTAACCTAATTCTGTTTTCTTGTTGTGTGATACTATCTTTGAATAGTTTGAGTTTTGGAAGTTTTGTTACACCCAGAAGTAGAACTTCACCAATTGTCCATTTTCTTTTAGGGTCAGCTCCTCCCTCAAGAGTAAATGAATTAGACTTTTATTATTTGCTATCCAACTCTTGTACATAGTACCTCACTACAAGCATTAGTAAAATTCCTTCTTGCTGACTGCTAAACTGTATATTTTACTGGATTGGTTTTTTTCTCCATTCCATAACGTACAGCTAATGGTGGAACAAAAAGCAAAGAATAAAATTACTCTATGCATTATATATGGCACAATATGTAAGCCTATTAAAAAAAATCTTGACAGCTGCCAAAACTGAACTACATATTCTAAATGAGGCCGAAAATAACCCTCAACTTCCATTAATCTGTATTCCATACTTGCCGGTCATTGCATCTGCTGACATTCAGTATTTCCTGCTACAGCTAAGTTTATTATTCACAAATACCCCTAGTTCCCTTTCCGTAAAGGGCACCAATCATAACTAAAATTATTTACTAAGTAAAGACACTATGTGAAAGTTCAAGAAATCGATTTTTAAAACAGAATTGCTTGTATAATGTAAATCATAAGCACACGATACCTTCTGCAAAATCTCCCCTATCTCCACTGCAGTTCTAGCCAAGGCAGGCATCTTGGATTTCACTGGCTCCTCCTACCTATATCTTCTCAGCCAACTGTAGCTCTGAAATCTCACACATGCTCAGTTGAAATTTCTTGCTTGCCTAATAAACCTTCTAAACTATTTTGAAATCTGCCAAACTTCTGTGTTAGTGCTGCCACCTTCTGGAAGTTGGTGTGTGCCCTTCATTTACATAATGGCATCACCAGCAGGGGATAAGATAGGGAAATCTTGTTTTACTTTTAGAGTTTACTAAAGCTAGGCATGCTGGGTAGAATACTCAGGGCAGTGCTACAATCTGAGCATGCTCGTGAAGTCATTTGCATCTTGTAGTCACAGTATGGACTCCCTCAGTGAGAGAACACATTTGACAAATTATGGGATTTTTTTTTTTTTTCAAAAACCGGTATGCATAGTTTGATTAAACATGTTTAGGTTATATTGGTCAGGTTGTTAATATGTGTTTGATTTTGGCTGTGATTGGTGCCCTTTAAAGAATCATTTACTATGTGCAGGGAAAAATACAAAAACTAGAATTTGTCATGTTTTTGCACCTTTCATCCCCTCTTTTATGTAAAAAATTGCTGCAGTTCTCTGCACTCCAAAACACAGTTCAACAGCACTCTTTAATAAGGGTGGGTTTATGCAGGCACATTATTCAGACACTCAAACTAGGGAGTTCCTGCAGGTGATAAGGTAGTTGGTGAGGACAGGGCCCCAAGTGCTCTTGCACTTGCATTAGGGATCAACTGCAGTAACCATTAAAGCAGGGATGTCCAACCTGTGGCTCGAGGGCCTCATGTGGCCCAGGATGGAAATTAATTCGGCCCAGCTTCAAACGATTGGTCCCACGGAAACATAATGTTGCAAAGTATATAGGAGTAGGCAGGAGGGGGGACTCTGCCCATTGCCCATTTAGTTGTACTAAAACTAAGTACATTTACTACCCAGGTTTCCCATATTCCAGTGTATAGCTCCATCTGGTTATCCAACTGTTATTGTAGTTCTTTTCTGTGCATTTTCTTTACTTTTACAAATCAAAAGTGTTTGTATATTTCATGTGTGGCCCAGACAATTTTTCTTTTTCCAATGTGGCCCAGGGAAGTCAAAAGGTTGGACACCCCTGCATTAAAGCCAATCAGGATGTAGTATTTACTGGCCACCTATAGCAGCAACCACATTATTAGCTGCTATAGGTTACTGCACCTGGGCACCATTACATATTGTGGTATGGGTAAGTAGTTTGTATATTCCAAAATCCCAGGTGAAATCAACAACGAATCTCATAAAGCCACCCAAGTTGTTAGTTTCTCAAGATTCCGTTGCAAGGATGACACATTTCGGGCAGAATGAATTGACCTGCATAGATTTGTGTCATCTGCAAACGATACGTAGCTACATTGTGATGCAATTTGATTATTCTTCTTTGCCACTGCATGCAACTGTTGTCTAGGGCAGTGCTATCCAACTGGTGACCCATGGCCCCTCTTGTGCAGTCTTGCTGCTTTGATTGTTTACCTTTGTGAAAGATTCAAAATGTATCAGAACTGAAATCAACTAGCACCTGCATTGTTTCGCATCAGATTCAGGCTGCAAAAGCCCTGCATTGTTCACACCTGAAATCCCATGTATTGTCCACACCTCTATTGATAACTCCCACATTGTTCACCTGTTCACACCTCATACAGACTGTAGGAGTAGCACTGGCATTTTGTCACTATATATAGCACAGTACATACTGTTCATCTGTCCTGTTCAGAGTGGCCCTAGTTTCCCTGTCTCCTACCCCGCTCTGCCTGGTCCTGCTCTAGCCTACCTGTGTGTGTGTATTACTCTGCCTGTCCAACTTTGTCTGTGTGTGCCTTATTCTACCTGCCCTAGTTTGCCTGTGTGTGCCATATTCTGTCTGGCCAACTCTGCCTGTGCGTGTGTGCCATAATCGTATCGTCTTAACATTTCTTGTGATAACATTGGTGTGACTTTAAAAAGGGGAATGGTAAACACTGGCTTCTATTATCGTCCCTCCACCACGTAGTACCATAGAAGCATTCTATGGACAGTATTGTTCAAGGGAATTCTTTTTTCACTCTCTGTCTCTATGGGGAATCTTACAGGGGACACATATATAAAGCAGCACATGCATCTTATACCTGCATTGCCCTTGCTCTTAAAACAGTACAGTGTAAAAATAAAAAGTGTCTAAATAGGCTGGGCAAAATAAAAATTGTTTCTAATATAATTAGTTAGCCAAAAATGTAATGTATAAAGGTTGGAGTGACTGGATGTCAACAAAACAGAACACTACAATACTGCCTTTCAGCTCTCTAACTCTGAGTTAGCTCCTTTAAAGGAGTCCACATGGCACATAACGGTTCAGTGAGTTTGAAATTGATCATCAGCATTCAGCTCAGATTCAAAAGCAAACAGTTATGACCCATGTAGCCCTCCCTCAAGTCTTTGAGGAAACCAAGAGAGCTGCAAAGCAGGAAGTAGTGTTCTGTTCTGTTCTGTTAGACATCCAGTCACTCCAGCCTTTAAACATTACATTTTTGTCTCACTAACTATTTTAGAAACATGTTTGCACAGCCTATCTATTTACCCAGTGTTTATTTTTATACTGAACAATTCCTTTAACCATACCTTCCTGTATGACACAAATTAAGGTTACTACATTATTACAATAATCAGTGATAGTGTATAACCTCCCCAGAAAACTTATTAGATATATATATATATATATATATATATATATATAAACAAGTAAACTAATGAAAGATTAATTACAAATATTATTCAACAACATTTTCAACATAAATGAATATTTATTCAACTTATATTTGGTATAGTAGTATACTGCTCCACTCTAAGGCTTAGTCCAGATGGGGAGATTCGGGGGCGATCCGTCGCCTGGCGACTTCTCGCCGCGACGGATCGCCCCCGAATCTCCCCGAATAGCTAGGCACCGGCGAGGCTTAAAAACGCCGGCGCGTGTTCGCGCCACTCCGTGTGAACACGCGCTGGCGTTTTTAAGCCTTGCCGGTGCCTAGCTATTCGGGGAGATTCGGGGTCGATCCGTCGCGGCGAGAAGTCGACAGGCGACGGATCGCCCCCGAATCTCCCCGTCTGGACTAAGCCTAAAAATATTATCTGTTGTCCCTGTGCCATTGTTACAGTGAAACATATTCTAGTAACATACAGCACATACGAGGGCAATGGAAAAATCTTTCAATGGCACTTTAAGGGCAAGGCCAGACGGGGAGATTCGGGGGAGATCTGGCGACTTCTCGCCGCGACGAATCTCCCCCGAACCTCCCCAAATAGCTAGTCAGCGATGCGCACTCGCTAGGGGTAAAGTCACCTGCGCTTGTTCACACGCAGCGGCGTGATTTTAAAAGTCGCTCAAAATTGCCTGGCGAGGTGTGAACAAGCGCAGGCAATTTGTGAACAAGCTGCGTGTGAACAAGCGCAGGCGATTTTACGCCTAGCGGGTGCGCAGCGCTAACTAGCTATTCAGGGAGATTCGGGGGCGACTCGTAGCGGCGAGAAGTCGCCAGGCGACAGATCTCCCCCGAATCTCCCTGTCTGGCATTAGCCTTAATAATTTTCTATTGGAAAAACAGTTATCCATACTTTTCTATGTGGTTTTGTTCCAAGTGTAGTTGTGAGGCCGATGGAATGTTAGATTACAGGTCCCGGATTTTTCCACTTTGTCCCTAGACAACTCAGAAAGCAACAAAGGGGTTCTGTGAATTTACTGACAGTGATGCATGATGGCAAGGCACTTGCCTTATCTAATCTAAGGTTCAGTTCTATGTAACAAGGTTTATAAAATTTAGCTAACTACTGCTTATACTTTCCAGAAACAGTCCTTTGTTGTCTACAGAATGGCACACTCTGAAAGGGCATTGAAGCCTGCTGACAGGCCAATGGGTTCTCAACAATTAAAATAATGGGAATACTATTCAAACACTGAGTATAGTTGGTTGGTTTTAATTGCATTAGTGTTGGTTGCTTTTTATTTAAGAAAAAGGCCATTTTTAAAACTTTTTTTTTTCGAATTCTGTGCTTTTTTTTAAATGGAAAGTCTATAAAAATACAGAAAGGTTTGCATACATCAAGTTGGCCGCACATGGGAAGTGACCTTGCCAAGTAAGTGGCTTTTTGTCTGATTTGGCCTCCAATTGTATCTCAAGATGCAGGGGAAGCTATGTATTTTCCATAATATAACGTTTAATTATGTAAATATTTAGGACAGTTTGGGAAAAACCCCAGAAAAATCAAGTGATTCAGGAAAAAACATATGATACAGGTTATGTACAATCCAGGTTTTCACTTGATTTTATCTGGTTTTTACCCGAACAGATTAAATCAAGCTTTTTTAATAATAAATAATGTCAAATTTTGGATTCTAGTTTGGGTGGATTTTTTTATTTAAATAATCTTTAAATAATCAGAAAAAATTGGATTTCAATAGCTAAATCTCCATGGAGCAGATTTACTAAAGGTTTGAAAAGACTACTGCTAGCGATGATTCGTCAGTGTTACCGCCCACAAGGACTTCACTGATTTACTAATGGGTGCAGGCATCACTTCTCTAGTGATTAGCACCCTAATGCCAGGAGAATTTTCGCTCTGGAGAATGGACGTTACTCCGCAAATACATTCAATATTTTACTGAACGTTACCTCTTTCACAAGACCAAGTGAAGTACAATGGAGTGCATAGAAAGTCCAATGTAATGAATTTCAGGTGTGCTTCAAGCTCTTTGCAGCCCCGGGTGCCAGCTATACCTCCTGCCAAGGCAAACCACTGCATATATTTCAATGAAAACAGCAGCACTCCGGAAATGTTGAAAAAGTGAAAATACTTTACTGAAATGCTTAAACAGCAACGTTTCGGGCTACAAGCCCTTTCTCAAGCCATGAATGGCTTGAGAAAGGGCTTGAAGCCCGAAACGTTGCTGTTTAAAGAGGACCTGTCACCTTGAGACATGAGTAAAATTAGTTAAACCCTTTAGTCAACTGTTTTTGTCTATATCTGAAACGGATTACAAAATATCCTACATGTAAAAAGTGCTTCATAGGCGCTGCCATGTTTAAACACCCCTTTGTTTTCTGTGTGTGGGCTGTGCCAAACTGCCAAATCTCATTCATGCTTAGTCAGAGTAAACTCTATGATAGACAGGCTCTGTATAACTCATGTCACACCAGGACTTGATATTCTATGGAAATTATTTGAAACACCTTCTATTGTTCTATTCAGATTGTGTGGGCTACTCCAGCCACTGACAACTGCACAAACTGGTGATATCGTGAGAGGAGTCTGCAGGACTGATTCTACCCATGATGCTTTGCTCTCCTGACTTTCTGGAAAGTCAGGGCTTCAGTTAGTGTCTCATGGACATTTGAAAAGTAGTTATAAATTGAGAATTAGTGAGATTTGAGCATAATAAATAGGGGTATGTGGTTTGTTTTAAAAGTTTTATTTCCTTCCTAGTGTTAACTCAATCATGACAGGTTTCCTTTAAGCATTTCAGTAAAGTATTTTCACCTTTTCAACATTTCCGGAGTGCTGCTGTTTTCATTGGAATAAATGGAGTGCAAAGAACTTCCTCAATCTCCAGTAGTGATGGGCGAATCTATCCCGTTTCGCGTTGCAGAACAATTTGCGAATTTCCAGCGAAATTCGCGAATTAGCGGGAAATTCATTAAACGTGTAGCGTCGTTTTTGTTGTGCGTCGCGTCATTTTTCCTCGCGTGTCATGTCTATTTTGACCCCAGCGAATTTGCGTTGTCTGTGGAATTTTCACCTGGCAAGTGTTGCGATGGCTGCAAAGTCATCACTGGCGAATTTTTGCACTTTAGATAATTTGCCCCCATATGTTTATTTTCATAGTTTATTGGAAAATCTCATTCATGGTTAACACGTTTCAGTAACACACCACCAAACCTGTTGCAAAACTTCTCTACTTTGTACTGTTATCTAGAATGCATTTATTAGCATGCAAAACTAGCAAAAAAAAAAGCAAAAAAGTCAAAAGAATCCAGCAAGGGACGCCTAGCTGTGCCAGGTATCTTTGAAGGCTTTTTACAAGTTTCTTCTTGTTGTGACACAAATCCAGCAGCAATTAACATTGGCCTATTCCAGATTTGGTTATTTAGCATTATTCCTAGAAGTTGTACCTTGCCACAGCGAACCTATGTTTTCTAATCTTAGACCCACGATCTCCCACCTACAGTTTTACTCTCTCCCAGACACAATCCCACTCTGAACAAGCCACAGCTCCTCAGTCTCCTGTTCACAAAGACACTTAACAATCCTACCATCTGAGCTGCAGGTCAGTATCATCCCCCTCTCAATATCTCTTAACTTCGTTTTTAATACAAACCAATAATCCCTTCCATCCTTCACCTACAAGTATCCCAGTTCCATAGGCATTAATTATCCAAGCTTTTCCAGGTAAGAATGAGCACTACTAATGTCTCTTAATACTTAAAGAAATAATCTTTAGATAGCTGCACTCCAAGGTCTGCCTTAGGCATATACACTCCATTATATGCTTCACTTCAATAAACTGGTTTATTGCTAAAGAATTGTTTTCTAAATAATAGCTGCCTACTTTGTTCTGCATGTGTGAATTACAAAAGGTTAGTGTGTTTTGCAAAAAATGTTATCTTGTATTTTACTGCTGAAAATCCCATGATTAATTCAAGCTATTTATTTTGTAGCATGGCACATTTGATAATGAAGCTGGAAGTCAATAGAAAAGACAACTTTTTTGGTTTATTTTCTTTGTGGTTTAATATCTTACAAAGATATAGCTAAAATATGTCTATTGTCCAAAATTACAATTGCTTTCTTTGTTTCGTATTTATATTAATGTTTTCATTTGCCTATAAACATTTCTGCTTCTGGCTGGGGTATCCCTTGCTTTCCAGTCATTCTACTCCCCCTGATGCGTATCCCTCATAACAACGCCCATGCTTAGGTAGGATCTACTGTTGTACATTGTCCAGTTGTGATGTTATCTGTAGAGTTGCCTCAAACTCTTTTTTTACATCTATCATAATTTTGCCTTTGACTTATAACTTTGCCATAAAGTATTTGCATGATGCGTTTACATTACCTGTCTGATGCCCCATGTTCCTGTATGAGGGGGCTGCCATATTTGTGCAGCAGGAGTCCATCAACCTTTAGGTAACTTTCTAATGTACATTCATATTTTAAAAAGTCGTTTTTTAGTGTCAGTATCACTTTAAAGTGACATAAAAAATTTTCCCAGTGAGAATCCCACCTGATCTCTGATGTGAGTTCATGTTATTGATTCCTACAAGTGGAGGCCTATTTATTAAATGTCAAATTGTAGTGGTTTTCAAAGTTTTTGACTAAACTCACTTTCTCTACAACCATAAATGGAATGGAATAAAAAAGTACAAATGAAAAAATTACCCTGAACGATCTGAAAAAGAATTCAAATGTCTCTAAAACCTCAAACAGTTTTTTGAGTCTTTTGGACAATACCTAGCGAAAAAAAATCCAAAAGGTCCAATAGGATCAACACAGCTCCTGTTGACTTCTATAGGCCCTGACAAAGTTTTGTATTTCCATGGTTTTTTAAATTGGCGAACTTTGTGAACTTTGGGTGCATGCGCAGTAGTACCAACCGGCAAATGCATCCTGCTGCCCATGTGCCGCCAAGCACAAACGGATCCAGGAAGAAGACGTTGCTGGAAAAGATGGCGCCTGTGAACCTGGCTGGAGGGGACCTGCATGGAGGGGTAAGTAGCGACTTAGGGGCATTTGCCCTGAAGGAGAGGTAGGCCGGGGGGAGGAGGGAGGAGGCCTACAGGGGTGCCATTGTTATTGGCACTGTTTTCATTCTGGTGTGTTATAAAACTTATTATGCCCTGTGGGTATTCTGGGGTATTCTATATTGAATTGGGCCTATTATATAAAGCGTTCAATGAAGAGGCAAAAGTTATTGGATTTCAGCAGATTGTTTTTTCTCACTAGTCTGAGGCTGTATGTACAAGTGTGAGAGTCAATGCAAGTGTGTAATTAAGGATATTGACCATTTCATCTGATGCACTGACTCAAATGCTAATATGTGTGAGCCCAATGCATTAATTTGCTTGCAAAGTGGATAAAGATTGGCTATATTGGTTCAGAGTTATATAATTTCCTCTGCATAGCATTTCTTTTTCACCATCAGGCTATTTAAACCCACAATCATTTAGCTGTCTTGTAGTTCTTTCACGTTTATTAACAATTTCAGCCCTAGATTTGTGTCTTTGCCACAAAAATATTTGTAGACGTTTTGCTTGTGATAAATTTACCTACTTGCCCCACCCTGAAAATGTTTCTGTGGACGCCCATGGCAGTGAAATATGAAGCCAATAGTGATGTGCAGGCCAGCTCAATACCTGAAGCACCTGCGGGTTTACCCGGGTTCAGGCCGACCTCACACTCCTCTGCGCAGGGAGCTCTTCTCCTGCTCTCCCCACCTGCCACCTTCAAATGCCAGCTTCCAACTTTTATAGACACTGCTCCGCTTGCCCGCCCCTTTTGCGGGTCGGCATGGATCTATAAAAGGAACCCAGAAGTCGGGCTTAGGCGGGTACGGATGGTAGGCGGGTGCGGGTCAGGGAACTTCGCTAGAAGCCAAAATACATATTAATCTTCAAATGTTAGATAACAGCAGGATAGCTGACATAATGGGGGAAATTCACTAAGCGGCGAAAATTCACTAGCATTGCCTTCGCTAACGTTCGCCGCACTTCGCCAGGCGAATTTTTGCAAGCGCTACACAAATTCACTAAAGTGCGAAGTTATGCTAGCGTAGTTGCCCTAGTGTTACTTCGACAGGAAAACCGCATTTATGCTAGCAATGCCTAATTTGCATACGGCGCAAATTTCAAAGTGTAAAGAAGTATATTACAGCCACTACATTGTACTACACAAGCCCAGGAAACCTTTAATAAAAAAAAAAAAAAGAAATTGTCCTATTGCCCTAAACATGTGCCCCCTGTATAGTTGAGATGCCATATGTTAGGAAATATAGGGGGGGAGGAGGGTAACCCCCCAAAACAATTTCGCTCTTTTTCAAACTATCACCCTAAAACTCCAGCGTTTTTTTTTGGGACTTAGAAAAAATTTCCATTTTTTTTCAAACTCCTATCTATTGTATTGAACTTCGCCAGGTCTGACCAGGCGAAGTAATGTCTAGCGCAAGTGGTAACGTTCAGTAAAATGGTCATCTTAGTGAATTTGTGTAATTACGATCCTTCGCCAGTGCGCAACTTCGCCGGGCGTTAGGGTGCGAAGTTGCGCAAGTCTATCTACGTCGTTAGCGAAAAATCGACAGAGTCGTTGTTAGTGAATTTGCGAAGTTATGAATTGACGTCACGCTGGTGAATTAGCGCTAGCGTTAGATGCTTCATGCTTTAGTGAATTTTCCCCAATGATTTTCAGTAATCAGCATGCTCTCACCTCTTGCATTTACAATTAAGGTTTTTGTATAATTCTTATTGATCAGTCTTATTGTATGTATAATTAGGTTTTTTGGAAGCTTCTATAGACAACATTGGACCAGCTTTATGGTTGGGTTTAGATACCTGCATTATTTGATTATGTATTGCAATATATTTAAGTGACCTTTAATTAAATAAATACAGGGGAAGAAACTTGTGTTTAAATCTGAGAATAATGTTTATATCATCACCTGAGCTGGAACTTGGATATACTGTATGTGTTATTAAATGTATGTTGTAAACTTAGAAACCCACTTGCTTTTACAGTTATAAGTTTTAGCTCTGTGTATCCGACTTGTTCGTTTTTGGCTTGAAAAATAAAAATAGGTTTCACATAATTACTCTTTCCTGTGGGAATAGAGCCATTTTAAACTTTGCACTAATATTATTTTCTTTAGAGTATATTGTTCACAAGGGTCATTTAACTTGTGTTGCTACTAGCAGAATGGGTTGGTAGAACACACTAAAGGTGTCAGTAATTTTCTCAAGACTGTGCTTAATGTGCGCTACTCAAAAATTAGAAAAGCAAAATGTCCATTCCTAAATTATCTTAATGGGCCAGAATAAAAAAATAGCAGCTGCAAAACAGAGACGGAACTAGAAATTGTTCTGTTTGTCTTCGTAGACTGATCTCTTCCACAACTGAGAAAGAAATTGAGTGGAAAGTGTCTATGTGGAAAAGTTTCTACCAGTAGCTTTTATTACATTGCAAAACTGAAAAAAATTAAGGCAAGCGTCTTGTAAATGACACTCACTTCCCAGAGACTAAAGCTGGCCATAGACGCAACGATCCGATCGTACGAATCCTCGATTCGTACGATTTTCGGATCGTGTGTGAAGTGTTCCGACATTTGTCGTGCCATGCCGATCGGTCGTTTGGTCGATCGGCCAGGTTAGAAAATTTCTGTCGGCTGGCGATCATATCTTTGCGTCTATTGCAGATCGTACGATTTTCAGTGGGAGACCGTCACTAGGTTTTTATTTTTTTTTTCATTTGAAATTTTTATTGATTTTCAGGTTAAGACACGAAAGACTGTATCAAGAAAGATGTGAAGACAGAAAGGTAAGTAGAAACTATTTATAAAGGGTCCTGAGAGGGTTGTTTGGATATTGTTCTCATAGTCTTTGATTTATTTCTCAGGTGGGAGTAGAGGGGGGGGTAGGTTTGATGTTCCTTGTTTCATTGTTTTGCTTGTTCCTGGTTCCCGGTTCTTGCTTTGGTTTTGTTTGGAGTGTGCTTTGTTTCCATTTTCATATCGTTATTTGGTATTTTTGTTTCCATTTCTCCCATAGTCTATGTGTAATTAAGTCTTTGGTTTGGTGCATTTGGGTTGTTACTGCATATTTCTCATATGTGAGGTTTGAGTTGATAAGATTTATTAAGTTAGGCGTTTCTGTGGACTTCCAATATCTTGGTATGAGTAACCGTGCTGCTGTAATGATGTGGAATGTTACTTTTCTTATGCTGGGAGTTAGGTCTTGTATTCCCTGGTTTATTATTGCCATTCCTGATGTCATCCGTATTGGGGTTGTCACTAGGTTTTTAATTGTACAACTTTTGTACAATCCCTGTCAGGGGCAGAACGTTGGCTGATCTGTGCTTTTGCTACTTCATTTAATCTGAAGGTTAGTGGCAGGTCGGGAGATGGGGAAGTCCGATCGTTCGATGATTTGAACGATTGGATCTTTGCGTCTATGGCCAGCTTTAGGGTAGGGGCAGACAGGCAGATTCAAACTGCCTTTCCCCTGCTTTCTGTCTGCTGTAATAAAGAATCGTCGCACTCGCTGCGCTTTCATTTCCGAAGTTGCCTCATGAGGAAACTTCGGGCGACTCTGGAAATCGAAGTACCACAAGTGCATTAGTGCAGGTGATTCTTCATTACAGCAGACGGAAGGCAGTTCAGGGAGTTTGTCACCCGGCAGAAGAGGTGATTAGTTGCCAGGCGACTAAATATCCCCAAATCTGTTTGTCTGCCCCTACCCTTAAGATAATAAAAACCTTCCCTAAAACAAAGTCTTTTGAGCCCCATGCATAGGCATTCTAATCTTAAGTACACATGCAAACAGATTCTCTCATTTTCATAGCAATGTTTATTCACCTTTATGTTCTTGGGCTACAAACCTTAGCATACTCCAGGGATGATGCATGCTGGGATCTCTAGTCCTGCAATTCTATAAAATCATTTAACTGGCACACTATTTTAGATTTTCAAGTTATTAAAGCAATTTACTTTATTGACAGCCAAAGCAAAGATTACCAGGACAAGGAGTGAAATTCCTTGCTTA
>CM044431.1:73732477-73757291 GCA_024363595.1 Xenopus borealis | reverse complement strand
CCCCCCCCCCCCGGCTGAGATCTTCTTATGTAAAAAATGAACTGGCTTGATGTGAGCACAGCACCAGCATCAAAACTGTGTATCCCAGAAATCCTTTTTAGTTGCTCTGGACTGGCACATGTGCAATATAGAACAATTTTAGCAGCCCCTAGTGAAGTTACTTTCTTTCTTCTTTCAGTCCATACAGAAAGATTTGTTGGCAACTGAAAAGGGAATATAATGCAAATCTAAACTTGTGTTTGGAATTCCACATTGCCGCGGCACAGCAAAGGGCTTGCAGTGGCATTCTTTAGAATGAGGGCCTCCGTAAAGATGTGGGTGTTATTTGTTGATTTTTTTATCCATGGTTTTAATTGCTGTAGTTTCTTCTTGCCAGGTATTTCAGCCAACATTACCTGAGAAAAGCAACAGGAAGAGAGGAAATATTAACAGCTTTTTGCAGGGACATTGCCAATGAATCACACTGTTTTATTAACAGATTCTGGGATCAAAGCCCTATACTGTATTGCTCTAAGAACACCAACTATTTACATAAAAAATCACACCTGAAATGTTTAAAGGGATAATGTCATTTGTTTTCAAAATGCATCATTTAATAGTGCTGCTGCTGCAGTAGAATTCTAAAATCTGTTTGCTCTTTTGAGAAACGTATTTCAAAGCAGAAGTCTACTAAAGCAGCACTATTAGCTGATGTGTTTTGAAAAAACATGTTTTCCCATGACAGGATCCCTTTAACATCAAATTTTAGCTAAATAGATCATGTATTAACAGTGCAGAGTCAATGTAGCTTAGGATGAAACAAGTATTTTGTCAAATATGACTTTTTTCTACCATTTAATTTCCCTATATTACTATTACAATGCCCCTTGTGCAGCCAGCACTACAGGTATGGGATCTGTTATCTGGAAACCTGTTATTTAGAAAGCTCCAAATTACAGAAAGGCCGTCTCCCATAGACTCCATTTTATCCAAATAATCAACGTTTTTAAAATTTATCAAATGTTTCTCTGTAATAATAAAACAGTACCTTGTATATGATCCAGACTAAGATATAATTAATTGTTATGGTGAGAAAAAACAGCCTATTGGGTTTTATCAATGTTTAAATGATAGGACCAAGGTCCTATACATGTGTATTCATTGTGAAGACACATCTTTGCAGTCCATTCTAATGTTTTGCACCTGTATCAGTAGTACATTTATGTGTGGGTGGGTGCTTGGGTGTGCTATTATATGTATATATATATAACCAGAGGAATGGTTCACTCCGTAAGCAAGGTTACTGCCTGGGTGCCAGCATATGGAATATGCAAAGAACAAAGATTTGCAGAACTCACAGGATCTTGATGAAAACAAAAAAGATTTTTATTATTAATAAGCCTCAACATTTCGATCCCCCACAGGGATTTTCGTTTGTTTGTTTTGTTTTTTGCTCCTTTGTTTTTTATGTAATATTCTTGCAAACCCAGCACTTACCTTGGCAAAGCTTTCTTCTGCAATCTTATCATATAATTTGTACTTTGATACTGTGAGTTACACAGCCTTTCAGGTCTCTTCTGATTATGCATATCTAGAAGGAAAATAATTTGACTGATATTAACTCAATACTTTATAATGTATGCTGTTAAGGATACATAAAATCATAAAAGTTAAGGAGCTTTCTGTAGGTTAGGTGAAACGGACAGATACATTCCATTTTAGGACCATAACTTGGGACAGCTGGGAAATTGTCAATATGTCTAGCCCGTGTCAGATTTCAAAATGAAATATAAAAAAATCTGTTTGTTCTTTTGAGAAATGGATTTCAATGCAGAAGTCTGCTGGAGCAGCACTATTACCTGATGCATTTTGGGAAAAAATTTTTTTCCCATGACAGTATCCCTTTAAGCATTAATAAATTGTTAAAGTGGTTGTTCACCTTCAATGTTCAAATCTTATCAAACCACTTACAATGCTCTTAATGTGTTAGAAAAAACATTTTCCATAACAAAAAGTAAAAATGTCATTGTAAAAGGTCATTTTTATACCTGTTCAATCAGTCCTTCTCTTGGCACTCTGACCAGTTTTATGAAGGGATGGGAGTGGCCTATTTTGAACCTGACACTCCAAGAACTTCCTATATGATGACATTATCATGCCCATGCTTTGCTCTTACTTGTTTCCTATTGGACACACTGCCCTCCTCCTCCTAGTAATTCATTGGTTGCTTGTGCACTGTAACCAGTCACATTATTTGAATGATCATTGGTTGATTACTCGGTTGTAATGACATAGGTAAACAGATGCAGCATATAAATAAACCTGCCTTGCAACAAACAATCACACAGCCATGCAGAGAATTACTGCAGAAAAGGAAGGAGCAACCTTGTTCTCCCAATTCTTGCACTCTCCTTCTGCTTATGCTATAACTGAATGGAGTGCCAAAGGGGTTCAACCTTTTTTGGGAATAAATACTGTCTTATCTATATTTTTATCTCTTTTAATAATTTTGACATCAAGCTTAATGTCAGTTATGTAAAAAATTGCACCAAAACCAGCACTGACTTGCTTAGAAACGTATGTAACTTTCTCATTAAGCAGTACCAGTAGGGTTGCCACCTCATGAACACATATGGAATCCACAACCTGCATGGTTAATTCGCAATTGATTTAGATGCATGCTGCAGACTGAACTGATTTAGGGCAGAACTACACGGCCAACTTACCTGCGTTTTCGGCAGATCCAACACTGTGCACAAGAACGGATGTGAGAAGTCCGATGCGACAGGAACAAGATAAAGTAATAGGAAGTCAGATGGTGTTGCAGGGTTGATCCGACACAACACGATGAAGATGCAGCTTGCAGCATTTTCATCCGACAGTCGTGTTGCGTCTGATCAACCCTACGACACCATCCAACTTCCTATTATTTTACCTTGTTCCTGTCGCATTGAACTTCTCTCATCCATTTTTGCGCACAGCGTTGGATCCACAGAAAATACAGGTAAGTCGTACATGTTGTTCTGCCCTTGATTTATGTGCAACCATACATCATGCATCTAAATCAATTGCTAATTAGCCATGCAGGCTGTGGATTCCATATGTGTTTGGTTTTAAAGGGATGAGGTGGCAACCCTAAGTGACAGCCAGAGCAGTGTGACACGGGCAGGTATTTTTCAGTGCATTCAGTGCAAGCTGTTTTTTGAACATTTTGTGCTCTCTCCTTTCGGGGGGGGGGGTAGTTTACCTAGGAAAAAGATACCTTTTTTTCTGGAGAACCTTAGTGTTTGAGTGTTCCACTTCTCAAACATGATTTAGAGCTGTAAACACCAAAAAACTAAAACATTTATATTTTTCATAATATAGGGATTTATACCAAAAAAGTATTTTACTTTATGCACAAAAATTCTACTAATTTACAAAGCCTCAAGTGCATGCAAATAGTCCCGGAAGTCATGTCAGCTACAGAATAATGATTATTTATGGGGTGAAAACACAAAATAATACATTGACCCCCCTCCAAAAAAAATTATATATTTCTGGAAAGTACAAGTGCCATCTCCTATAGTCTCCATTATAATCCAATAATTAAAATTTTCCTTTTTCTCTGTAATAATAAAAGAGAAGTTTGTATTTGATCCCAACTAAGATAATAATATATTCAATGAACAGGTACCCAGTTCTCCTATTACAGCATTTCATGTAATGCAAGACTGTCCTGCAATTAGATTCCTGCCTGCTCTATGTATACCTTAGTTACTATTCTTTGTTTATGCACCCTTCAGTGAAGGAATTAATTAGAACTTCTCTGAACACCTAAACAATACAATAGGGCAGATTTATCAATGGGGGATCATGCAGGAAATAATTGATATGCTAATATTAATGCTCTTGATCATTCACAAGGATTGTTCAACATAATCCATGGACATGTTTTCCTAGAAATTAGTAGATTTCGAGTTATTTTGAGTAAACTATGTTTTTGGAAGGCCTGAAAGTATCTTAAAGAACATATTTAAACAACAAGCAGCATGAAAACCATAGTGCTATAATAACTTGTTAAGGGTTGACATACAGTATAAAAAGATACCCCAAGAACTTAAAGGAAAACTATACCCCGAAAATGAATTTTTGAGCAACAGATAGTTTGTATCCTATCAAGTGACATATTAAAGAATCTTACCTACCTGGTATATATATTTAAGTAAATTTTGCCCTTTTACATCTCATGCCTTGAACCACCATTTCATGATGGTCTGTGTGCTGCCTCAGAGATCACCTGACCAGAAATATTTCAACTCTAACTGTAACAGGAAGAAGTGTTGAAGCAAAAGACACAACTCTGTCTGTTAATTGGCTCATGTGACCTAACTTTATAGTTTGTTTGGTATGTTTGTGTGCACCGTTGGATCCTAGGATCCCAGGAGGATGTCCTTATTTTTTAAAATGGCTATTTTCTATTTATGATTACCCAATGGCACATGCTACTAAAAAAGTGTATTATTATGAAAATGGTTTATTTACATGAAGCAGGGTTTTACATATGAGTTGTTTTATGCAATATCTGTTTATAGAGACCTACATTGTTCAGGGGGTATAGTTTCTCAGAATGTTCCAGTCAAAGGCCAGTGCTGAATCCAAATACTGCCTGCTTTTTGTCTTACTCGTTTATTTGTGTGACAATACAATTCTTTTTGGTGGTATTGATAAAATAAATGTGTAATACAAAAAACACATAGCACTAATAACCTCAGGCTTGGGCTCTGAAAAACCAAATATAAATAAGCAGATAGACATTATTGTCCGTCTTCCTATAATGTATTAGGTATTTTAAATAATGGGGTTAGGGCTGCCTGACAATCGTCAAGAGGCAATAATAATGATCATACAGAGTTGGTTCTCCCCATGTGCTATTCTATGGAGTAAAAGTCTTGCTGCAATACAAATGGCTGCTTTTGCTTTATAGTATAACTGCATATGAGAAATATTCTTAGCACACAATACTACCACCCTTATACTTTACAAATTATTTAAGGAGGAAATGAATCCAGCATAAAACAGTGAAATAATCTGGGAAACAACATTTTCCATTTGTTATCCATAAAGGAAACGTACATAAAAGCTATAAAAGCTAAACATCTAACAGAGATACACTAGTACTTTCCAAGCATTATAGCAGTTAATATCTTCTCTATGTCATAGCACCACCTACTGCTCACATATAGAAAATTCAAGGTGTGTACTTCTCAGAGTTACTAATATTAAATAGGTCACATTCTACACTACTGAGAGTTAATGCAAATCTGACTTCATAATTAAAAAGAAAATTCTTGTATTTTAAAGTATTTAAGCAAAACCCCAGTTCGTGTAGATTGGATGTAAAAATATAGTATCATTAATTCTCACAGACTCATTGTTACTGTACTAAATGTAACCAAATACATTTCTGGTGTTTGCTAAATGAGCTGTATCCAAGTGCTAAATGCCAGCTATGTATATGCTATCTAGAGCTGGCTAGTCTTGGCCATAGAAGAAAACATTGCTTATAGCAAGAATCTGCAAATATTTGAGGTTAGTAGGTATCCAAGCCTGTTAGGGCTTACACACTCTATTAGGAAAATCCCTACTGTCAGGGAATCCCTCAGGGCTAAAGAGATCCTGTCATGGGAAAAAGAATATTTTCAAAATGTATCAGTTAATAGTGCTGTTCCAGAAGAATTCTGCATTGAAATCCATTTCTCAAAAGAGCAAACAGATTTTTTTATATTTCATTTTGAAATCTGACATGGGGCTAGACATATTGTCAATTTCCCAGCTGCCCCAAGTCATGTGACTTGTGCTCTGATAAACTTCAATCACTCTTTACTGCTGTACTGCAAGTTGGAGTGATATCACCCTTTCCATTCCCCCACCCAGCAGCCTAACAACAGAACAATGAGAAGGTAACCAGATAACAGCACCCTAACACAAGATAACAGCTCCCTGGTAGATCTAAGAACAACACTCAATAGTAAAACTCATGTCCCACTGCGTACTATTCAGTTACATTGAGAAGGAAAAAACAACAGCCTGCCAGAAAGCAGTTCCCTCCTAAAGTGCTGGCACAAGTCACATGGCAGCTGGGAAATTGACAAAATGGCTAGCCCCATGTCAGATTTCAAAACTGAATACAAAAAAAACTGTTTGCTCGTTTGAGAAGTGGATTTCAGTGCAGAAGTCTACTGGAGCAGCACTATTAACTGATGCTTTTAAAAAAAACGTTTTCCCATGACAGTTTCCCTTTAGGTAAAGAAAGAGTCCTTAAGGTACTGACAGAACAGGACTGAAAAGAAACAGTGAAAAAGAAAAGTGGCAAGGATTTGTACTACAATGGCGCTGCAGAGGATGCTGGGCAGAATTAAAGGAATTGTTCACATTTAAAGTAATGTTTAGTATGATGTAGAGTGTGATATTATGAGACAATTTGCAACTGTTTTTCATTTTATATTATTTGTGGTTTTTGAGTTATTTAGCTTTTTATTTAGCAGCTCTCCAGAGTGATGTGGTTGCTATGGTCTAAATTACCCTAGCATCCATGCATTCATTTGAATAAGAGGCTAGAATATGAATAGGAGAGAGCTTGAACAGAAAGATGACTAATAAAAAGTAGCAATAACAATAAATGTGTAGCCTTACAGAGAATTTGTGGCCCGCATTTGTCAGAAGAAGGCGGCAAATGATGCAAAATCTATCAAATTAAAGCCAAGTAAAATGTTGCTTAGAATTAGCCATTTTATAAAATTATAATATGTTAGGAACGTGCCTCTTCTGCCTACCCCCTAATATTATAACATTTTATAACATAAATGCTAGTGAACTAGCCCTTTAAGGCAGTAAGAGCAAAGTTGACATGTAGGACAAGGTTTGAGTGAGAAGATGTCAAACAGTAAGACTGGTACAAGTAGGCAGGACAAGTAATGGAAAGGGTGAAGGTCAAAACAAGTAAATTGGCCAGAGATGGAACAGATGAAGGCTAGAGAGTGATTCAAGGACAGAATAGGGATAACATAATAAGAACAGGAACAATTATTCATTTTAGATGCCCTATTTTCATGTTCTAATATGCATTCAAAAGTTTAAGCTATTTGGAACTCAGCTTATAAAATGTTGGGGTATGCAGTCAAGAAATCATTTTTATGGTCCCAGCTGGTCATCATCCCTTCTCTGGAATTTAGATAGTTCTCCATGTTTGAGAGTCCACCTTTTTGCAGAGGATTTGGTAGGATGGCCACAAACTAAATGGGTCTGAAATGGATCTTTCTGTAATAAACACAGTACAGTGAAATACAGTACAAAGTTAATGCCCTTAATCAATGGTACAGGAATTAATTTTTAGATTATAGATAAATCTTTTTGTCAGAAAGTGCTACCACAGACTTATCTAGTTAGGGCACAAACACACTGCCAACACCATGCTAAATATGACTCCTATGGGAAATTTGGACATAATTTATTTATTGTAATTAATACAAAAAAAATGGTATTGGAGACTGGAAAACCTTATGTACCAAGTGATCAATGTTATAGAGATTACAGCTTTTCAAAGGTATGTTTTTCACATGCTGAATATGACCCATAATACAACAAACCTAATGCATAGCAATGCAAACTTTTTTTTAAAAATCACATTCCTGGCCAGTTCATCATCATCACCATCATCATAAGTATAGTGCCAGCAAATTATGCAGGGATTAATTTTTAAAATACAATAATTTAACAAAGAAGGCTTTCCAAAGCATAGGATTAGAGGGCCCTATTTATTATTATTATTATTATTTATTATATCTAAAGCAAATGGAACACAACTGTCAAATTCTGACCCTGTCGGCAAATTGAGGCCCTTCATGCTCAAGTCTGCAAGAAACTATGCAAGTGTTTAGGACCCGAATGCTGAAGCATGAAGGCTTGAGCATTCTTAAATCAGGCACTAAGGGGCAGATTTACTAAATTCACATGAATAATTCAAAGTTCGATCGAATTTCAAATAGATTTTAATTAGAATTTTGAGTATGCAAATTAGGCAAATTTGAATTTAATTTTATTTGAATATTCGACTATTCGATGGTTGAAGTACTTCTGCACGCATGCCTGTCCATGCCCAAAATACTTTGACTTCTGGGAGCACACCCACTTTTCACTGAAGTAACACTTCTAGGGGTAGGCTACATATGAGGTACGTGCCTGGTGCCCCCCCAAGCTTTGTGCCATAGGAACGTGCCTCTTCTGCCTACCCCCTAGTTCTGCTCCTGGGCAAAGGTAACACCCTCTGGCACCCCCGCACTTACCTATTGCTTCACCTGCAGCAACCAGGATGAGGGAGGGAGTGAGGGCCAGAGACTGGGGCCAGGGAGGGAGGTAGGGAGAGCGGCAATGTTTCAAGTAGGGAGCGGGTCTGTCAAAAGTGTGTAGTGAGGAGAATACATGTTAGATAATTGTACTGGTCACTGGTAGACCTCCATTTTATTTGGTGCTACAGTGCAGGATTGGGTCCATTCTCCGTTATAAACTGGAGGTCCACCAGTGAGCAGCACAATTATCTAACACATATTCTCCTTACCACAAATTTTTGACAGTTAGGATTTGCCTATATCACTTGGTGCGAGCCTCCTGCTTACTGTCACGAACGCCGCCCGGAGCAGTTCCAGGAGCTCCGGGCGGCGCGTCCATCTCCCTCGGCGGCGGATCCAAGATGGCGGCGCCCATAGCCGCCACGTGGCTTCGGCGCCGCCGTGACGTCATCGCGCCGCGCCAGATGCGCAATGGCGCCAAATTTGAAAATAAAAGCACGCCAGAGACCCAGGTTCAATGCCCGAGAATAGCTCAACAAAGCTATTGTGTTCCTGGGTCTCTTAGCCTTGTACTTTGTTCCTGAACTCTTGTTATTGACCCTTGCCTGTTCCTGATCCTGATTTTGTGCTGCCTGCCTTCTGAACCTGTTGCCTGGACCTGACTTCGTTATTTGGATTCTCCCTGAACTGTACCTTGCCTGCACTCGCTGAGTGGGACTTCCTCCTTGATCCTAACTTCACCCCCTCGTGGGAGCCGGAGGCCCCCGCTGACACTTACTGCCTGAGGGGTCAACCTTACATTCCAGGTACACTAGGCCCTAAGTACTCTCATCCCTATAGCTCTGACTGGATGAGTACCCTCACTTACTCCTTACTGGAGCTTCAGCTGCTCGTCTCACTACCCTATCACTAATTCTTACCACCTGCAGTGAGCACCAACCAGCTTTACCCTACCACCACTCCTCTTACAATTTACCTGGGGTGGCCTACTTCAAGCTCTCTGGCGCCATGCACTATTCCTTTTCTCATGAACCAAGGAGGAGTTACTATACTATACTATACTTACTATATTCTGCCTTATACAGCCTCTTGTGGGCCATTTCCCCTTCCAAATCTAAAATAACATTAAAAAAACTTTATTGTAAAATATCGCACAACCTGTTTCTGGGTCAACCCATCGACCTAAGGCAATTTAGGGGGTGGCAAAGGCAAGAACATCAAAAAAACTGATGCCTGCCCTATCAGTAGCGAATATACTGTATGTCATAAAGTCCTAAAAATTGTTAATTTTAAGACATTATATTATTTTGATTCTTGTAATTTATTTTCCAGAAATATTATTCATTCAGATTTTATGGATTATAATATATACATAAATAAGTACATTTGCTCTTAATTACTGTTTTCCATCAATTTTCATGTTATGGCTGAATTAATGTACTATAGAAATTTGGAACGGCAAGTAATAGCCATCACTTGATTAAAAAGATGGATTGAAAAACGGTCATGAGCAATTTCTTTATTGTATGCCAAAGAAAATACATGTACAATAGTCAAGCTATGTTATTCTCATCATCTGTCTAATAACTACTTTTCTCTAAACATTTTTTAAATGTGAATGTCATTTCTGGCCTAAATTCTGGCCAAAAAGTGTTTGCACATAGCATTTATACGTAAATTAATCACTAGGAAATGTTATAGCTCCTAATATGATTATTTATGTAAAGCCCATTTTTCATTAGTCTAGTAATGCTGCACCAGCCAAGAGGTACAGAAACTCTTTTAAAGTGATGATACTTGCCTTCAAAGTTGCCCTCAGAAACTCCTGATGGAGTTTTTTGGTCCACCCCAAAACACATGCACTTGTATGCACAAAGCTCGCTGATCATCATCCCCCTTGCTGCATAATTCTGTATGGCAATGCGTAGTCAAACAGAACATCTAAAAACTAAAATTAGCTGTGATAGATTTTGTGAAAATGTTTTGTAAGAATTTATTTGGATATACCCTGATTTACTAGTCTCTCCTATTGGGCTACTTAGTAGCTTGTGAATTGACAAAAATATATTTTTTAAAACATTTGATCAAAGTGATCTTGTATCAGGAATAATTTTTGCGAAGCAAAGTTTCATCTACCAAACATACAGTATAGGGGGAGATTTATTTGCCAGTCCAGGTTGAGATTTGAACTCACTAGTGCTCTGTGCAATTATTTTTTAATTGTGCAATAGTTTTTTTCTTCAAGAATGGATTTTTGCTAAAAATCACAAGTACTTGAGCGATATTCACACTTCTACCAACACATACCCCTTATACTTAATTAGCATAATGCACAACTCAGAGAAGCCATATAATTAACACCTGGTTTGATGGAAACTCCAGAGTACTCTTAGCATGTTGCAATTGGCAATTGCACACAAACGGAGCTACTGAGGCCAAGAACATTGGTATGGTGGAAGCATTTGCGGATAATTTAGCCAAGGAAGATTGAAAGTGCACTGAGGATAAAAAAAATGGTGCATAAATAATGTTTTTCTCATTAAAAAACAAAACCTAAACTTATGATACAGTGAATCTCTGTTATGCAAGAAGGAAAAATCAATGTTTCTGAAATAGATTTGATGGTGCCAAAACCTCCTTATGCCATAACAGCTAGCAGCAGTGAAATATATGAATTTTATGAAACTTTAAAGCACAAGTGAAGTAAAAAATATTGCAGGTGCCCAATTGTTTGGGGGCTGGGGGTTAGCGCGGGAGGGGTTGAATTCCCCTTTAAACCTAAATGCTTTAGGTTAACTTTCCTACATTATTTAGTGAGAACTAAGTATAATTAATATCCATATTCTCAACCATAAATAACATTTAAAACATAAATTCCTGAAACTGTCTTTCAAATTGAGCACCCATGACACTGATTACAGAGATCGTTGTTACAGACTTGTTTCACAATCAATAAATACGTTGTATGTTCAGCACACATTTCTCTCTCTTACTAACTGTAACACCATCAAATCCGCAAGGAAAGAATTATAAATGACTCCCAGATATGATTGCTAGTTTATTTTTGTGGGATATTAGCTTGATAGAAGTTAACAGACAAGGAAATGAAGAAAGGAAGTGCAGGCACTAAAAACAAATTACAGTATAACCCAGTGGGAGCAGTAAAATATAATAGGATAGAAGCTTGGAATGGCTGACATTTTTGCTAAGCTCTGTGTTAAAAATTTGTAACAGGGGAGACATAAGATACCATGCTCTGCCAAAATATTTATGTGCCTTAAAACTGAGCATGGCAGGACTTTGGATAAGAATCTGTTCCTGGTGGGGCTGGCTAATAAAAGAAGTCAAATTTATTGCTTTCTGACTGCTAATGCTGCCCCAGATGTTTAACCACAATGCTCACAGGTTAACCAATCAAGGAACCTGAGAAGAGAAAAAAACATTAATAAAGTGCAACCTTTAAATTGTGCCTTTTCCAAAGAAAGCACATTCCTAACCTAAGGAACAAACAGTGGTTCCTTTGAGATACTCCTTTTCTCTTAAACTAGGATGGAAGACACTTATAAAAATACAATATTATTCTTAGTTTTTCTTGCAATTATACAGTAACTTGGATTTATTCTGAACAGTGTACATTCCAGCATGCCCCAAATATGTGTAGAGAAATGAGATCTGAGCATGATGTCAGTTTTTCACCTTAATTTGTTACTTTTTTCCCATTTTGTGTGATGAATTTCAGGTTTTTAGGGTTCCTAAACACTACAGATTAATTGGAAGTATTCTCAGTGAAGGTTATGATTGCTATGCACAATAACTGCTTGTGCTTCATTAATATGTGTCTCATTTTCTGTCCTACCCTCAAGTTTTTCCCAGCACCTCAGTGCATTATACAGGGAATAATGCAGTGCTGGACTGAGAATCAAAATAGGCCCCTGCATTTCAGGTACACAGAGGCCCAATCATCCCACTTAGAGGCCCAAACAGCCTCCACCAGCCCACTAAACACTGACTTTCTATGGCAACTTATAGCAGCCCATCTGGCATTTGCCCTAACCTACAGATTGCCAGTCCGGGCCTGGAATAATGTAAAATATAAGTATATTAGGAGTTAGCACGGAGTTTCAAGACCATAAAAAGGCCACAGTCCAATGGCTGAGTGAGTTTATACTTTTTAGGCTATGTCCGAAATAATGTTGTTTATTAAAAATGCCAATGGTGGAGGCAGCATATATTTAAATATGAACCTAGTCTGGTCCTATTTTAAACATTGCTACCCATGATATTTAACTTTGTCTTTAGCATCTCTATAAAATATTATAAATGACACATTTCTTAAGTGCTTATATACGCTCTCGTTTTATTTTAACAGCATGAATGTTCACCTTCTGACATGTTGAACTCTAGGCAGCAAATAAAGATAGATCTGTAATGAGTTTTCAATAGTTAGCAGTAGACTTAAACCATGCATAATCTGCCCAATACATTTTAAGTTAAATTTCCGTCAGATGAGTGACTGGAATTCCTCCAGCTTCGTTTTAAAAGGCACTTTAAAGAAGGGTTTATTGGCAACATTTTCCTTGGTCACTACAGGAGGCCCCAAAGCTCTAAAAAAATCACTGATGTCAATTAAACTGTAAAAGTTTCCAGGGAAAACAAAGACAAGGTTGGCAATATGATATAGGGACTGGACTAGGTGAAAAGCAAAATTAAACATGTGTCTAAAATGTTTTCAACCAAGATTTTCCCAATTATGTTTACAATTGCCACTGTAATTTTATGATCCAAAGCTTACAAACAAGACAAGGCATGTGGTTAATGAGAACAATAAACAAATCCTTACTAAGGTGTTTTACTGCTATCAAAGAATAAATATCAGTAGATATGCTCATGGTCCCTGTAGGAATCTAGTGCTGCATCTGATAAACATTCCTCAACGGACTTCTTTACATAAAATGTGAGGGTTAATTTAAAACATATATGGCAGGGTGCCATATTTTTGCATATTGCCTTCCATAACAGGCTTAATTGCAACAGACCTGTGCACTCTAAAATGGGCATGGAGCACAAGACCCTCAATAAATAGAGTGCTGACTGTGCTTGGCATTGTTGCATTCATGAACGTGGGCAACATATAAGAGTTCCTTCTGCCTTCCACTAGTTGTGCATCATTCAAATGCTCAAGTTAAGGATCACCAATGGGTGCAGGCCTCAACAGGAACAAGACAGCCCTGTCCTTACCACTTGCAGAGTGTAGAGCTGCACTCACTGCAAGATTGAATCTATTTAGAAAGAGGAATATGGCCATAACTGAAACAGAAATACGTTAGAGAGAGTAATTATAGTTTTCTATACTATAAACTAATTTTGGAGAATCCAGTGCATACCTTTGGCCTTTAGAGAATATTTAAAGGAAGAGTTTAAGAAGACAATTTTTATGGGGTGGAGGTCAGAAGTAGGAGGAACCAAAATAGTGTATACGGACATTGGGCTTGATGTGTAGGGTGTGACTACTCTGCTGAGAGTTTTGAGTGGTAGCATTGAGTTTAAAGTTCAGAAATGACACATCAATATAATTTACATAGAGGTGCAAACAAAGATAAGTGTATATAACTCAAGTTATGGACTTACAGGATCACGCTTTCAAAACCAGTAGGGACTGCAAATGTATCCAGGTTGTGACAATTAAATATTTAAATAATTTTCACAAGTATAACTTGGACGTAAATGTATACCCACTACAGGGTCATTACCCAAAGTGCCTTCTGCTTACTCTGAACATGATGATCCCTTAACTTGCACAGGGACCTGTTACAAATGATAATGCACTAGCAAATATAACTAGATCTGCTTCACCAAAGTTTCCTGCTCATAACACCAATGATCTTCATAGGCAGAGAGTATTAGCAGTTTACGCCAAAGTGTGTAAGTGAAGGAGAGGCTTTTATGCAAATACCTTTTATAAATGGCTCTGGTTCGCACTATTGAGGTTATCTTTGTGTGTTATTTAAAATACATTTTCATGGTACTTGTGTCACTGCTTTAACTTTATTTTTGGCAAAGAGAGCAGCCTTGCCCTGCTTTATAATTGTATATAGGCTATGAATCAGTCTCACAAGACTCATGGCAGGATGAGAAATCCTTTATCTCAAAGCCTCAGGTTACATCTAAAGGTCCCCATAGATGCAAAGATCTTTCTCTGCCGAACGACTGATCTTAGGGAAGTCCAACCAATCTGTCAAATTATCGTGTGGTTAGTGGGATTCCAACGATCGCACATCTTATGATTTTTCATCCGACATCGGTCTGAAGATTGATCGGCCAGGTTAGAAAATCTTTATTTGTCCCCATGCAATCTACCTATGTTTGCAGGGCCAAGAAGGCAGCGACTCTTCAGTTTTGCTGGCAATATCGTCTGAAATGGTCTTTTTAGTTGATGGACATATCGGATATTTAAACGATCGTTTTGAGAAAATCGTGATTTCACGATAACCATTGGATCTTTCAAAAATCTTTACGTCTATGGCCAGCTTTACTGCACTTTATCATGCAGAAGGTTAGCACAAAAGAGGAGTCATCATTATTTTGTTTACGTTCATGAACAGGCGTGTTAGGATTCATATTTGGTTCAGGATTTGGCCAAATCTTTCACAAAGGATTAGGTTCATCCTTAAATTGCAGGGTATATATTGTAACACTTGGTGCCCCAGCAAAGGAAGAGTTGCTAATCTCCATTGAAGGACACTTGACATAGCTAGAGGAGGTTGGTCAGGCAGAGTTTGCACCTTAAGAATACAGGACAGATTTGTAGGCAGGATGGAACATTAATTTGCCAGTTTATTTTTTTCACTCCCTTACAGCCTATGTACTACAGTACTGCATTTTGAAATGGCCTCCTCACTCTTCTCCTTTTGACTCTTTTGTTAGGTGAAAGAGAGAGCAGAAGGCTAACTGAAACAGAAAACAAAATCACTGAATGCTAAGTACATACAGATTAAGCCACTTTGAATTGTGCATTTGACACAGAAAAACTTAACTCATTTATCCCATTTATCCCACTTAGCACAGAATATTGGGTCACAGCATCCCATCCAATTAAAGAGTTCACCATTGAAAACAATGGTGCTTTGGTATGCTAATGAAAAGGTTAAATGCATTAAATGAGTTAAGATAACTTTATATAACACAGTTTCTATAATTAACCCTGAGTCCCAATGCATTTAACTCACAAATCCCAGTGGCTGCATCTGTATAATGCATATATTTATGATGCAGGAAAAACTGCAACTAAGTCCAAACACTGTGTAAAGGATATTTGATAGGGTAGCTACATTACATAGCCAAAAGTATCCACACACACCATATAAAACCATTTCCTCAGCTGGAACAAACACTGTTGAAGCAAGGTCTGCTCAAGAACTACTTGTAGGGAATGTGATCACACACCTAATATCACCGTTTACTGCCAGGTTTCTGTGGAGTAAAGGTCACTGCTGCTGGACTTACATTGTCTGGAGTGATCAATGACATTCACCATCTGGCAGTCTAATACCCGCCTGGGTTTGGTATAGGGCAGGAGAACTTTAGCTGCAAAATTCCAACTGTAAATATTGGTGGGGCAGGAAAATTGGCCATGGGCTGTCTTGCATGGTTTGGGCCCCTGGGTTCCAATTATAGAAAACTAGGAGCAATAGTTTGGGGAATGTTCTCAGTTTCCACACTTTACTGGCCTGTACAGAACCTTGATCACAACTCAAATGAACAGTTTTAATTGAAACATTGACTACAAGTCAGGTCTAATCCTCAACATCAGTAATGCCCTTATGTCTGAATGGAAACAAATCCCTCAAAAAGTGTCGACAACTAGAGGAAAGCAGAAGCGTTTTAAGCAGCAAAGAGAAGACCAACTTCAAATTAATACACAGATACTTGACAGACAGGTGTCCACATTTTTTCCACATACAGTGTGTATATAGATATAACTGATAAATGATCCTATAAAGTACTAAGAAAACACATTTCTGTACATGGGCAAAATGTTTTCTTCCAGTCAGTGCAATCAGAGTAGTTTTCTTTTCTTTACTCCGTGTCTCCAGTAAAAATAGTTACTATGATTATTGTTTTTTTAATTAAACAAGCCACAGAGGAACAGCAACAGAAAATTGCATTGCTAGCAGTCTTAACTTATGAGATAATTTCTCTTTCTTGATTAGATGCAATTAGAAGGTTACAAATTAAAACTAAATTTCTCCAAAGAAGGATAAAAGAACAAGTATGTTTATAAAAGCAAAATTATCAGGCACATTCATAAATATTATTAAAATATGATACAAACAGAAAAGAAGTCCCGCTGGTGTTTTTGTAGCCTTTGGAGAGCAACTGAGAATCGTTTCCTAGAGCATATCACATTATATATTTCTTCTTCTTTCAGCTTCATGATTGCAAAGGAGCACGCTAAGTTTCCAGTTTTTAAAACATAGAATCCCATAGTGTAATGTCTCAATCAAATTCTGTGTGTAGTCAAGTGGAAAATAAAAGGCTCATGTTACTTTATCTATAACACATGTATTATATCAACAGATCTTTCTGGCTAACAGCATAACACAATTTTTATTTCCAGTCACTCAAAAGAATATTTTAATATATGTTGTAGTCTTGCGCAATATGGCAGAACAAGGCATGGCATTTATAATCAGTTATCTAGATGTTTTTTCATTTTGGACTCCATGAAAGGTGATACAGTATCCTTTGCAACAAATCCCTCCTGTTAATAGCTATTTTATTTTATTAACTCGATTTAACTAAAGCACAAAGGTATGCAAAACAGAAACCAGCCACAGTTTTTTTTTTTTTTGCTCAGCGAATTAAAATTCAGTTTAAAAAGGGAAACACAGAAGGAAGGATTTTGTATGTATTTAAATATAATGCAGACTGGCTTTCTGTATAATACAAAGAGTCATCCTTTGTATTATACAGAAAGCCAGCCTGTGACACTGAGCTGCTGCTACTGAAACCCATTAGAGTATAAAGACAGCTGTACAGGGTCAGACTGGCCCTCATGGGCTCCCACCTGGACCAAATAAAAAAAAAACCCAATTTGCGGTGCCACACGCACCGTGCGGCCCCTGTGTATACCGTGCGCCTCCTGTGCGATAGGGTCCAGGGGGGCAAGATGGAGAGCCCTGGGCCCCCCATGCCAACCCTGGAGCTGCAGTTGGAGTATGCAGAGATGGCGCTGGGGCTTAGTAGGAAATAGGGAAAAGTACCTTTTCCAAAATTTGCTTTACTCAGTCTGCACTTTACACAATATTTCTATAGATATATCTATATAGATAGGAAGCATAATAACATGGATACAATGCAGTGCTTGTTTCTTCCCCCACAGCTGAGTGAAAACACCATCGACCATGAGGAGGTTGCTGATGCCCTTCAAGTAAGTCTCCAGATCACTTAGTCTGTCCCTGATGCTTTCTCCCATACAGAGTGTAAATGTCTTATTTACCCTTTGTTCCTATCCTTGTGTCTTCCCTGACAGATTATGAGATCAGTTTTGGAGGGGATGGAAAGCAGATTGTTACATGAGACAGAAAATGAGCTGGAAGAGGCTGCTGTGTATGTATTTTACATTTTATTTTCCATTTCAGTTTATGCCACATAAGAACAATATACGTAGAAAACAATGGATGTAGCCAAACAGAGCACTGACATTTCCAAAACGATAGCACAAGTAGCCAGATGTAGCTTTACTATGTCTAGATGTACGAACCAATGCCAGGCCAATAATGTTTTCAGCATTACACAGTTTCCTCAGCTGTGGCCTACAATCAGACATTTATGGGGGTTAAACAGAAAATATCTCATGTAAGACCAAGTTTGCCTCTGCAATAGTATAAATCATGAATTAGGGTCCATTCAGTCCAGGCAAAGAGTAGACAGAAATGGTCTTAACATCAAGAAAGTGAAAAAATGTATATTGGAAAATCTATTCTTTCTTTCCAATTTTCCGCTAAAATTTGAGCAGGCCTGTCACTTTACTCTGATCCACTCATACAACATACTAAATTCCCCCTCCCATATCATGGGAGTATGTGTTTTTGAAACATTGACATCCCTACTCATTGAGGTGAAGCCTATCTCTACAGCAGAGCATGGAACCTATGGTAGACACAAGTTTGTAGTAGTTATAAGGTTAATACTCAGGTTATATTATTTCTCCAGAAATTATATTTGTAATATTTACACTTCTAGCCTCAACACTCATCATGAAGAACATCAAGATGAGGAACAGAAGGTGGATGAACATCTACAAGAAGAGGAGGAAGAAGTGACTGAGGTGGTGCAACAAGAGGAGGAACAACAGCAGGAACAAGAGCAACACCATGAAGAAAATATTCCTGCTGCCAAACATCAACGGCCAACTCTGAGAAGAAGGGTTGCGCTAAGGTTCCAGAGGATTTGGGTAATCTATCTTATCACCAGCTTTCTATTTTCATATGCTAATGCACCATGTTGGCTCTCATTTACTTTATAGAATTCCACTCATTATAGCTGTCTGCCCAAATGACTGGAGAAATTGAAATGCTGCCATAGTGTTGTGCCTTGTACGTTCACTGTCTTTTTTGCCTGTGGCCTGATCTGTCAGAGAATTTCCCCAATTGTACAGGTTATGGCTGTCCATAAGATGTTCTTACTAGGTTGGTGACCATGAGCAGAGATCTGACCAAGTCTCCAGACAGCGGTGCTGATTCTCTAGTAGGCCAATAAAATGGGGAAGCTATGGTAAATTTCATAATGCTGCTGTAGCTCTGCCTTATATATCCTTCTTTGGAAATAGTTTTTCCTACTAGGAACTAGACTCTCACCAGCTGATGAATATAAGAATAAAGGGTAGCTGATATGTTGTTAAGTAATTTTATATCATAAAAACAAATTTGTCTGTCATGTATTCTTATTTAACATTTCTAAGATATATTTTTTTCTTTACAGTGTTCCACCAGAAAGATTTTCAAGGGGGTATGTTGTCATCGATCCACCCCTGCTCCTTGAATGCCTTCTTGTCCTCCCTCCTACCTTCCTTATATTTGCAACCATCTGGCAATTCCACCTACTCTTGCAGCCCTTACCCTTGCACCCTTTACTATGCTTGCACCTCCTACTCCTTCTCCTTTGTACCCACCCTTCTACCCTCCTTACCATTTTTCACACCCCCTTACCCTTTACACCGATCCCCTTACCCTTTGCACCCTCCCTCCCTTTACCCTTGAATCCACCCTCCACGATTTACCCTTTTGCCCACTCTACCTTTACCTTTGCATCCACCCTCTCATCCTTTACCCTTGCATCCCTCCTCCCTCCCACCCGTTACACTTACAACCACCCACCCTACCTTTACCCATGCATTGACCCACCCTTTACCCTTGCACCCTTCATCCCTCCCTTTACCCTTGCATCCACCCTCCCACCATTTACCCTTCTGCCCACCCTACCTTTACCTTTGCATCCACCCTCTCATCCACCCTGCATCCTTTACCCCTTTACATCCTTTACCCCTTTACATCCTTTACCACTTTACACTTACAACCACCCTACCTTTACCCTTGCATTCACCCACCCTTTACCCTCGCACCCTTCATCCCTCCCTTTACCCTTGTATCCACCCTCCCACCATTTACCCTTCTGCCCACCCTACCTTTACCTTTGCATCCACCCTCTCATCCTTTACCCTTGCATCCTTTACCCCTTTACATCCTTTACCCCTTTACACTTACAACCACTCACCCTACCTTTACCCTTGCATTCACCCACCCTTTACCCATTCACCCACCCTTTACCCTTGCACCCTTCATCCCTCCCTGTACCCTTGCATCCACCCTCCCACCATTTACCCTTTTGCCCACCCTACCTTTACCTTTGCATCCACCCTCTCATCCTTTACCCTTGCATCCATCCTCCCACCCTTTACACTTACAACCACCCACCCTAACTTTACCCTTGCATTCATCCACCCTCTACTCTAGCACCTACCACCTCCTACCCCATCTAGCATTGCACCCACTCCCACCCTACACCCACACAAGTACTCACACATGCACCCTCCATCCCACACATACATCTAAAGCCACGATCCAGGGAGTAATACCGATTGCCATTTGGAGTCAGGAAGGAATTTTTTCCCTTCAGTGCAAATCAGCCAAGCACTCTAGGGTTTTTTGCTTTCCTCTGGATCATCAGCTGTTAGGGATGCCCAACCCAAATTTGTATTTAATATGAATAAATCCTGTGACCACCAACAGGTTTCCCCATAAATATGTCTCTGTGTTTTTCTTGAATCTCTATGGTGAATATTGAGGGGAGGGAAGGGGCTGCAGTCGTAATTCTGTGACTAATAAGTGACTGAACAAATGTGTGTTTTAAAAGTGCAGGGGGCTGCTTAAATGGGCAAGTGCAGGGCAGGATGGGATTAAATCAGATAGTGCTGATAAAAAGGTTTAGATAAAGATCTGAATGGGTAATATGTCTGCAGGGGGTTGTTGGAGTGATTTTTGCTATGGGAATTCCTTGACTAATATGTACATGATGAGGCTGAAAGACACAGGGAACCATAGAAATACACATGAGGATGCCCTGCCTACTATATTTTACTACAATATTACTTTATTCCACAGGCCTACAGTAAATGCTACAGCAGTGTACCCTATCTTAATATTGGGATTCCTACCACTCCTCATCACCCCATTGTTAGTAAACCTGAGATTTAGTATATGAATATACTTTATTTTGGGAAATGCCTATGCTGGTTTAATTTTTGGGTTGTGGGTCATGAAACTGTTTGAGGTGGGGGATTCCTGCTAATGTGATGTTGGAGTATTTTACAAAGACACACCTTATAGGTTGTTGGGCTATATTCCTGCTGTTGTCTTGCACGGAGACTACAGGAGCACTATGTGAGACAATAAAGGTGACCAAACTGGCAGGTGCTTCAGTTTGAGTTTTTTACACATTAAGAAATAGACGATGACCGGGGAATTCAATTTTAGGTTCAGTTAGGCTGAAACATAGTTTCATAATAATCACTGTTGAAGCTGTTCCCATTACCTACAGACATACAGCTGTTCCCATTGCCTACAGACATAATGGATTCCACTGAAGTACTAGAAGCCTAGAGAGAACAATATGAGCAGGCAGTATTCCTAAATGTACAATATGCAAATAAGGAAACCCTAATTTTCAGAAACTAACAACCCCTGTCCCTTAACTTTAGTTTCATGGAAGAGGCAAAAAATCGAATGATACTCCTAGGAGAAGAAAGACTAGAACCCCCCTTTCTCATTATTCCTGTACAAAAAAGCACAAAGACTGAAACTTTAACAGATCTGCAGATTTGGGAGATTAATGGGTAGATAAGAGCTGACCAGGGAATAGCGTTTCCATATGTTTGGTCAAAAAACATGTTTTTTTCTTAGGGCTTTTCTGGTCACAATTGTCTTTTAAGGTTTCATCCTTATGAAACTGAAATGATAATCTGGCCAATGATCACCTCTGCAGTCACAGCCATGCCCCCAAATGTCATGACCTTCCCCCTCAGTGCTTCTCTTGATACCATCCTGCCCTATTTTTGAGGTCAAAGATGGCAACCCTATCTTCCCTGGAAGATGGAAAGGTCATTAAAGGAGAATTCAACCCATAATAGAAAAAAACCCTACTCCCCAACCCTGGGTAGACCCTAATCCCTCTCCCCCCCCCCCCCCCCCCCCACCCAGGCAAATGCCCCTAATTGTTATTTACTCCTCCTGCAGATTCTGTCCTTCACAGGCGCCTTTTTCTTTTTTCGGTCTTCTTCAGAATCTTTGGGGAGTTTTGACGCAGCATAGTTGTAGTAAAATTCCGGTCCCTAACAACTGCACATGTGCCGAAAGTAACAATAATTACTCAGGGTAGGGTTTTTTCTATTTTGGGTTGAATTGTCCTTTAAAGGGGAATGAAACCCCCTCGGCACTAAGATGGCCCCTATGAACATCGCTGGAGGGGATCTGCATGAAGGGGTAAGTAGGGACTTAGGGGCAATAGCCCTGGGGGAGAGGTAGGCTGGGGGAGGAGGGAGGGGAGGCTATGGGGGGTTTGAGTTAGCGCCTGGGGGTTTCATTCCCCTTTAAATAACAGTTAGGTCTTCTGTTTGAATTACTGGGGCTTGTATAACTTGTCACAGTCTGTAAGTGAGGGTCAGGACCACTCCTGCCATGAGGGACGGTGACAACCTTTCCACAGGTGATTTGCCATGGGTTACCAGAGGCAGCAAATAATGACCCCATTTCTGTACAACCAGAGCATGTACACAGCCTGTAACACAGCACCAATGAGTGCAAGTTGGGCCTTGGGTAACAGTAGAACTTGGCCCAACTCTGAATGCAGGTGTTCACAGAATCACAGTGAATAGCTCAAAAGAATCACAGTGAATGGCTCACAAGACCCATGGCAGGATCAGTTTCCCTTTAGAACACTGTATCATACCCACTCATGCTCATCAAAACAAATTCTGGCTTATTTAAAGGGAAAATTCACCACCGCAAGGAACTTTTAGAATCTTGAACAAAGAAGCAACTAACCAGTTCTGCACCAGTTCCATATGTGTAATGACTTTGTCTCCAAAACAGAATTCAAAGGGTAAATAAAACTTGATCTAGATTTCTAATAATGGTGGTAATCAGGTTGGGACTAAGATTCAAAATAAGCCCTGGCATTCCAAGTACACAAAGCTTACAGCAGCCCCTTAGTTATTTGTTAGAAATTACAGGCCTAGTGCTCACATATACAGGGCTGAAACCAGTAATAATGGGCCATATATAGCTAACTTAGCAGGGCCCCAATTATTAGGCTACTGTTAACCTCGATTCTCTGGTGGTGGGCCCTCATAAGTTAAAATGGGCGCCAAAATAAAAACAAAAAAAATCCCTGACCATGCCCCCTGATCCATTTCTGCCACTCCCTGATTATGCTAAAACCCTGACCATTCCTCACCCCATCCCTTAGTCAATGAACTGAGCTTTCCCCTTTCTGTGAATACACAGGTTACAGTCCCGGGAATGCACGTTACTGCAAAGGTCCAGAAAAAAAGCACGGAGCCACAAACAAAGGATAAAAGTAATAATTTTGATTGATTTAGCTCTTTAACTCACCAAACCCCTGATTTGCCACAGCTGTTTGGCATTCCTGATGTACAATTATACAACTACAACACACTGATTATGTAAAAAGATCAATATGTATTACATATGCTAATTGAACCGTTGCTTAGAATGAGCAGTTCTATAATATACTAAGCGTTAACTGAAAAGTATACCACCCCTTTAAGTTAGGGCTCGGGTGCCAATTACTGACAGTGGGTGATGGACCTGTTACTGCAGGTTGCTGGGATTAAATCAGGATGACTCCCAAAAATTAAGGTAATAAAGAGTAAAAAAATAAGAGTAGTTGAAAAAACAGAAAAGTGCAGAGATTCAACTAGCAAGTTTATTGTAAGAGGTTTTCTCTCTCATGGGGCTGCTGTAAATCCAGACTGGAACAGAAGCTGTGTTGCTAGGGTATATGCTATGCCAAAGGAGATGTAACATATCCAGTGATTTCATTAAAAGGGGTGGTTTACCTTTAAGTTAACCTTTAGTATGCTATAGAATGGCTAATTCTAAGCAGCTTTTCAATTGGTCTTCATTATTTATCGTTTACATTTTTTATATTACTTGTCTTCTTCTTCTGACTCTTTCCAGCTTTGAAATAGGGTCACTGACCCCATCTAAAATAAGACTACAAATGCATTGATATTGCTTCCTTTTCTATTCATTTTACAGCCTCTTATTCATATCAATGCTTGGTTGTTAGGGTAATTTGGATCCTAGCAACCAGATTGCTGAAATTGCAAATGAGAGAGCTGTTGAATTAAAAGCTAACTCAAAAACCACAAATAAAAAAAAAGAAAACCAGTTCTTAATTGTCTCAGACTATCACTCTCTAGTCTACATCATGATAAAAGTAAATTTGAAGGTGAACAACCCCCTTTAACCCTTGATAGTATACATAGTTACATTGTAAGTTAGGTTGGAAAAAAAAACACACGTCCATCAAGTTCAACCATTTAAGTCTATGTACTGTATAACCTGCTTAACTACTAGTTGATCCAGAGGAGGGGAAAAACCCTGTTATAGAATGTCCAACTCTAAGCAACTTTTTAATTGGTCTCCATTATTATTTTTTATGGTTATTTGCCTTCTTCTGACTCTTTGCAGCTTTCAAATGGGCGTCTCTGACCCCCCTCTAAAAACCAAATGCTCCATAAGGCTACAAATGTATTGTTATTGTTTCTTTTTTTTTTTCACTCCTCTTCCTGTTCACACATCTCCTATTCACACCCCAATCTCTTATTCAAATCAGTTCATGGTTGCTAGAGTAATTTGGAACTTACTTAAAGGACAAGGAAAGTGTAAAATAGAATAAGGTTAGAAATGCTGTATTTTGTATAC